>CP125976.1:131061023-131435534 GCA_030063025.1 Avena longiglumis
TGGGAGGCGAAACTCACAGGAGAGGTGCTTATACTAGGGCATGTAAATGAAAGGTTAGGATTGATTATCCGCATACTGAGCATGATAAATCAGGATTTGTTCCTGACGGATGTATCGAATGTTATGGTGAAAGTGTACAATCTCTGCAGAGTGTCAAACTATTTGAATAGGCGCGTCCGCGGTTATGGACTGTTGGAGTGGCCATACTGTTCCCCCGTCAGATGTTTTCAAGATGACTTATGAAAGGAATTGAGACTTTGACTTGACCACAACAGAGTTGTGATATGAAATATAAGTTCCCACTTAGGTGTTATAAAACTTTAACTAGCTTTCTTCGTTTCTAAACTTAGTAGAGGTAAATCTGGCTTTTTGCAAAACAACCCTAGAGCTTAGTGTCCTACTACAAAAACCCCTTCACTTGTTAGTATTAGTTTGCGAGTACTTAAAGAGTACTCATGGCTTTGTCCCTGGCTATTCCGTGGCGGACTATGAATAGGAGTACCAGGAAGATGGAACCCAGGAAGGTTACGACAACTAGGATCATCTCCCATCGTCAGCATTGCCTGTGACCACGAAGATGGAGCTTCGCCTACGCTACCGTTATTATTACGTATTCCGCTGCTTGAGTTGTATTAAGAACTGGATCATGAGATCCTTATTTGTGTAAGACCTTATATATGGTTTGTAATGGATGATGTACTGTGGTATCCAAATCTGTTATGTCTCGCAAAAATGGTAATCCTGGGATTGCGATGTATGGCATAACAGGCATCTGGGATTAAAAATCCGGGTGTTGACAAATTGGTATCAGATCCATCCTGACCATAGGATATCCTAGTTAGACTGGATGTTTGAATCAAAAACTTAGTTTCAAAACCAAAGGAATAAAATATTTAAAAAAACTTATTCCCATTCTTATCACCTTGTTTCTTTCATAAAAATTCATGTTCCTCAAAAACTCTTGCAAAATACATAAAATTTAACACACTTGATCACTATACTAACTTACTCATCCTATATTCTTTTAGATGGACGTGAGGTACAACAAGTTTTATCAGTTGGGGAATGGAGGAGACCTTATCTTTGAGCGGATTTGGACCGACTTTGAACTTCGGAGCATCACTTTTGAGTTCTTGAGCTCACCAATGATCAAGGAGGAAGATCTGCAGTGGCTAATTGTTGCAAGTCTCGAGAAAAGATTGAACCTCCCATCGCCGAGGGAATTCGTTCACCTTAAGAGAGAACAACGCTCGATGGACTTGCCAGGCCATGCAGAAGATCTTGCCCATACGTGTGGGCGAATATCAACCGATCAAGGGTACCCGCTTTGAGTTTTGTCCAAGGCGTGATGCTAATGGGCACTGGAAGCCCCATACCCCCGAGTCAAGACTCAGTTGGACCACCTCAGCTTCATGATGTATGATCGTCTGCAGGAATTGGATAATTGTCGTGACTACTGCAACCACAAGTCCGCCATCCTCAAGACCAAGGATCAGACCATCGCCATGCTACCAAAGGATCGCAAGTCTCACCGCCGTCAGCTCGACAAGAAGGAGCGCATCATTGCTCGTCTTTGCCACCGTATCTCGGATTTGCAGGAGACCATCCACAAGAGAGACATGCAGTTGGAGGAAAGGGAGAATGCCGGAGAAGATCTTCGTGGAGACCCCTACTCCTATCTCAGCGATGATGATGATTTTCTGGAGGATCAGGCCATGGACTTCTTCACCGATGAGGATGATGAGGATGACAAGTACACCGACTCCGAGGAGTAGTAGCACTTGAGCACTAGCATAGTGAGTAGTATTCGGTTCCACTGTATCGTAGTTTCCAGAATGGTTCTTAAAACCATCTGTTTTTCTTGCTTTGTGGTGTGTGTTTGTATCGGGTGCTATGAATGAATGAAAATCAAGTTGCTAAAAAAATCAGAGTCAAACTTTAAAAACTTTTCAAAGTCCCCGAACCTTAGAAATTTCCCTCTTTTCTCATGATCTATCTCAATCTTCAGATGCCTCGTGGAGGAAGTAGTTCATCCCCGTACCCGATGTTGTAAATCCTGCAAATGTTGGTTTCGACATGAAAAGAAGATCGAGCGTCAGCCAACTTAGCCACCCTTCAAGACACATAGCTCGGATGGCCAACAACAACCAAGGCCACGAAACCGTGACAACCATGGATCTAAGCTCAAGAATTTCCAGAACACCAACCCACATGTTTTCACTAAGTCAGAAGATCCCCTAGACGCCGATGATTGGCTGCAAACCATGGAAAACAACCTAGAAGTCACCGGAGTGGAAGCTAACGAGAAAGTTTTGTTCGCCACCCACTATCTGGCCGAGATGCGAGCATGGTGGAAAGTTAGGTGCAATGTGTTGGAGATATGCCCTAGAGGCAATAATAAATATGGTTATTATTATATCTTTGTGTTTATGATAAATGTTTATATTCATGCTATAATAGTATTAACAAAGGAAACATTAATACTTGTATGATTTGTAAACTTAAATTGAAGTCCCTAGTAAAGCCTCTATACATCACTAGCTTGTTGGTTAATAAATGACTGTGGTTTCCCTATCATGAACATTGAGATGTTATTAACAACAAGATCATATCGTTAGGAGAATGATATGGTGGACATACTCCTATAGATAAGCGTAGCATAAATATCAAGTCATTTTAATAGTTCAATTGCTATATGCTTTCTGATACATAGTAACCTAATTCCTTCGACCATGAGATCATGCATATCACCTTTACCGGATGGATGCTTTGATGACATCAAACACCACACCGTGGGGTGGCTATAAAGATGGCATTGAGTGTTGGAAAGTATTGGTTGAGACACATGGATCAAGAGTGGGATTTGTCCATCCATATGACGGATAGATATACTGGCCCTCTCGGTGAAATGTCATCCAATTAGCTTGCAAGCATGTGGTAGCTCACAAGGGATCACATATCACGGACGAGAAAAGAGTACTTATCGATGCGAGGTTGAACTAGGTATGCAGAGATCTGGCGATCATAACCTCGGATAAGTAAACTATCGTTAGAAAAAGGGAAATTGGTATCGTATGTAAGTAGTTCATTCGATCACAAAGCAATCGTAGAAATATGTGGGATCCATATGAATTTCCAGATTCCTCTATTGGTTATTGTTCGGAGAAGTGTCTCGATCATGTTCGCATAATTCACGAACCGTAGGGAGACACACTTAAGGATTCGACGTTGTTTGAGTAGTTATGGAATGATGAGAAAGAGACCGAATGTTGTTCGGAGTCTCGAATGGGATTCGGGATATCACGAGGAGATCCGGAATGGTCCGGAGAATAAGATTCATATAAGGAAAGTCCTGTTTCGGAGTTGGGGAATGGTTCCGGTGTCTTCATCGGGAATGTTCTAGAAGGTTCCGGAATGTATGGCACTCTGGAGGGGAAGGGTATATGAATGTGTTATATCAAGTTGGTATGATTGCATTATGTACTAGGTGTCATCGCTGAACAAAATAGAGGGTTTATTCAAATCCTAGTTTGAAAAGTCAAACGGCAATTTGAAAGTCAAACGACTATTTTTGGGAAGTGGAGATGGAGGTGGAAACCGAGTTGGGGAGGAGTTCCTCCCCTCCACCGCCGGCCCACCTCCAAGCCGAGTTGGGGAGGGACTCCCCTCCCCTTGGTCGGCCCCTCCACCTATATAAGGAGGGGCAGGGCTCCCCTCCTATACACACAAGTTCCCAACCTCTAAGCCCTAGCCCCAAGCCGCCGCCGCCCTCCATAGCCGCCGCCGGCCCTAGGGCAAACCGCCGCCGCCGCCTAGCTAACCCTATCCACCGGCCAAGCCTCCTCCTCGGCGTGTCTAAACCCTAGATCGTCGAGGGTCTCTCTCATACTCCGCCATACTCGCTCCGGCTTAAGGCGAAGCCCTGCGAGATCTCCCCTCTACTTCCGGTACTGCCCGTTGTCTTTGCCGGAATCGCGAGAGTGCTACAACCTCCATTTTCTGGAACAAGGGAGAGGAAGGTCTTCGTCAATCTGAACGTGTGACCGAGAAAAAAGGAAAGGCAATTCTAGGCCGATCATGCGGAGGGAATAACGCAATGGCGAAAGGATCGCTCACGCCTCGTTAAACACTTTGGAATCTTCGAGGGTGAGTTATTCCATCGACTCGCTACAATCTAGTAGATAGATCTTGGCTTGTTTGTTTGTATACGGTAAAAATTTTTTGTTTTCCATGCTACGAAACCCTACAAAGGGTATCGAGCCGTGTCTATATGTAGATCTGTTGCCGAGTAGAACACAATGGTCATTATGGGCGTTGATGCTTTTATTGTCGATTGCTTCTTGTGTACTTTGCATCTTGCGGGATGTTGGGATGAAGCGGCGGGCTAACCTTACATGACAGTTCATGAGACTTGCTCACGCTTGACATGCAACTTGTATTGCATAAGTGGCTTTATGGGTGCCTGCTTTCTCCTAGCATAGTTAAGATTCAATTTACAACGGTGATTAACAATGCTAGTATCAATGTTGTGGTTCTTGTTCGTAAGTTAGAACGACACTTATTGAAAGCCCCAAACCACGTAAAACATGCAAAGAAAGTAGAGGCGTCTAACTTTGTTTTGCGAGGGGTGTGCAAAGTGATGATATGGCCATGATTGTGATTATATTTGATGTATGCAATGATCCTTATTGTAAGTTGGCAACCGGCGAGCCATATGGTTGTCTTTAATTTATGTTAAGACCCGTGTCTATTCAAAGTAGTTGTAATAGTTGAAGCCGGTGGACGACAACCATGAAGCGTCATTGAACTTGATGCAATGCATGATGATGGAGATCATGTTCGTGCTTGAAGATGGAGATCGGAAGCACAAAGATGAAAAACCATATCATATCACATATTATGAATTGCATGTGATGTTAATCCTTTATGCATCTTGTATTGCTTAGTAGGCACGGTAGCATTATAAGATGATCCCTCATGCACATGAATTTCAAGTCATAAAGTGTTCACCCTTAGTTAGCACCGTTACTAAAGCTTGTTGTTTGAGCACCACGTGATGATCGGGTGTGTTAGATTCCATAAGTGTATACAACGTGAGCAAGCCAGATTTGCTCATGCGAAAACTAAGGTTTGATCTTGACGAGCCTAGCATGTCAGACATGGTCTCGAACACGGATCACCGAAAGGTAAAGCATGAATCATATAGTAGATATGATGAACATGTCGATTGTTCGCCATTGAAACTATATCAACTCTCGTGATGATCGGTGTTGATGTGGTGGATTTGGTTCGTGTGATCACTAAAACAATGTGAGGATATTGTTTTGAGTGGGAGTTCACCTAGATTAATTTTATTATTAATTTGAACTCAATTTGTCATAAACTTAGTCTAAACTATTGCAAATATGTTGTAGATCAATGGCAGCCCTACCATCAATTTTAATGCGTTCCTAGAAAGAAAAGTTGAACAACAATGGAAGCAACTTCATGATTGGTTCCGCAATTTGAGGATTGTCCTCACAATGGTAATTTGACCTATGTCTTTGGATGCACATTTGGGTGACCCACTGCAGGTGATCTTTGAAGGGTTTCAGCGACATAGTAAATCAAAATTTTCTACGGAGCGAAAAGAGGAAAGCCAAGATATAATCTAGGAGATGCAAACAACGAGAGATTGGATTAGATCTTCATACCCTTGAAGGTTACCAAGTGAGCGTTAAATCGGAACGTGGGTGATGTAGTCGTACTCGCTTCTCCTCCTCGCGATCCGATCCGATAGCACCACAAGTGGCGGTGCCTCCGTGAGATGCACACGCAAAGACCTCGGCGTCTCCTCCTTCCTCGGACCAGTAGTATGGTGGAGAGATAGATTGGATCTACAACACGGCGTGGTGTATATGGTGGAGAATTTCTGCTGCAGGCTTCGCCTACAAGCGATGGGAGGGAGAGGAAGGTAGCAAGGCTGCTAGGGCTTGGAGGAAGGTGTGTAGTAGGGGAAGGGCACCACCCTCTATATATAGAGGGGGCCGCCACCTGCCCCTCCTCCAAGCCTATCTCTAGTTTAAACAATTTAAACTCTCCCTTATCTAGAAATCCTATCTCTAGTTTAAACGATTTAAACTCTCCCTTATCTAGAAATCTTATCTCTAGTTTAAACGATTTAAACTCTCCCTTATCTAGAAATCTTATCTCTAGTTTAAACGATTTAAACTCTCCCTTATCTAGAAATCCTATCTCTAGTTTAAACGAGTTTAAACCTCTCTAGAATCGGCTGGGCCCTATGGGGCCTTGTGCCCCCCCCAATGCGCGTGACACTCCCTCATAGGCCCATGCCCCTCCCGGAAGGTGGGTCCACGTTGGTCCCCTTCCGGAAGGTTCTAGAAGCTTAGGTACAATACCGATTAACGGAACAATTCGAACTCCAAAAGCTGCCGCCTTATATGAATATTATTCTCCGGACCATTCCGAACCTCTCTTGATATCCGGATCCCATCCGAGACTCGAACAAAAATTCATAAACCAATTATCCAATCTATCCTAGCGTCGAGATACGTTAAGTGTGTGACCTGCGGGTTCGAGAATATGCGAACATGATCTTCTATCAATAATCAGCGTGATGCAGGCACCCATATTGACTCCACACATTCATCGATGATCATATCGGATGAACCACGATGCCGAGTTCAATCAATCCCATATATATATTCCCTTCGTCTCGCGATATTTTACTTGCGAGATTCGATCGTCGATGCAGTCATACCTAGTTCAATCGTTCACGCAAGTACTTTGCTCGTTCGTAATCCGATATCACTTTGTGATTAACTCCTTAACCACATGCTTGCAAGCGGTGTTGATATCGATTACAGTGGGCCAAGTATATCTCTCCGACTTGGGAGGGACAAATTCCATCTCGATACATACAACCCAACAGATACTTTCCGATCACCTGAGAGACACCTTTATGATCACCCTCTCATAGGATGACGTTTGATGACCTCAAAGCTTTCTTCCGGTACCAGGGAGTTGCATTATCTCATGGTCTGTCACATCCCAAGATTTTCCAAATCTTGTAATGTGAAAATAAATTAATAAAATAAAACTTTGTTTGATTTTTAGAGCCAGAAGAAACTTTTTGAATTCAATTGGAACTTCAAACCCATTTGAATTAAAATAAACCTAAAGGGTTTTAAAAATATAAACATGTAATAAAAGGAAAATAAAAACATTTGGAAATACTATTTTGAAACAATTAAATGAAAGGATTTGTTTTCAAATTAAATAGAAGTTTTATAAATAAAGATTATTAAATAAAGGAAAATTAAACCTTGGCCAAGCTTTGGAATTAAAACATTTCATTCTAAATAAATTTAGCAAAGGTTTATTTAAAATAAATTACTAAGTATTTAATATCCAATTTTATTTAACTAAGAAGTTTTACCAATTTAATTTAAACATCAAAGCTTGTTAAATTATTTTAAATAAGTTTTCATAAATTGGAATCACCAAGTTTGGATCTCTAAATAAAAAGATATGGATTTCATAAGACAAAGATGGAAATATTAATAAAGAATATTTATAGACCAAATCAAATCTTGACCTAATCCATGAAGTAAATGGAGTGATGATTAATCCCAATTCAAATAAAAATATGAAATAAAGAATATACCAAATAAAAATAAAATAGAAATAACCATTCTAACCCTATATTAAATAAGGACAAATCTCTAAATAAAAATACATGGGAAAATGATATTGGAATTAAAACAATTACCCAATCTTATATGATTAATAAATCACTTTGGAATACTTTCCAAATAATTCAATATGAATTATTTGAACCAAATAAACAAATCTTAAAAGAATTATTATCTAAAGGACCATTTATTTTAAATGGAACCTAAAATAAAATGTTACTTTATTTTTAAAACAAGATTTCCAAGCATCCTTATTTTCAAATAAAACCTACTGGTTTGATTATGAAAATAATTAGATTTCAAATGGAAGTTTTATTAATAAAAATCAAACCCTATTGTATTAAATAACTAGTGATCCATTTTATTTTAACTATTAAATGGATCCTGAAATAAATAAGAAAATTATTTTATTTTGAGATTTGGTTTATGTTGATAAACAAAATCAAATTCAAATTTACAAACTGAATGATTGTTTGGATTGATTTGGGTGAGATTTGTTTGATTGGAAATTCAAAACAGAATTCAGAAATATAAAAGAAAAAGAAATCAGTAACAGGAAAAAAAAAAAAAAAAATAATAATAAAGAGGGCAACCCAACCCAGGCAGCCCAACAAGGCCCAGCAAGCCAGCCCAACTCTCCTTCCCCGCAGGAAACGGTTCAAACCAACTAATCGACCCTCCCAAAGAATCGACAAATGGACCCTTGAAACGTCTTCCCAGCAGCTGGTAGACCCACCTCCATGTTCTCCTTCTTCCTCGCAAGCGACCACGCCTTCTCCCTCGCTGCGTTCTTTGCTTTGATTTCGCGGAATCAATACGCTCTAATGCCGAGCCTTTACCTCACTTTGATCACACGGATAGAAACGCCCAAGCCTCCTCTATAAGTTCCCTCTGACACCCCAAGCTGGCACGCCTTAGACCGCCCCCAATTTCTCCTCGACCGTCCCTGTCTCGGCGATGTTCCTAACGATTCGACGATCGACACTACCCGAGCCTCTTTGATCACCCCGACAGCTTCCCACTCCCGGACCTTCCTCCCGTACCATCCACTGGCGAAACCTCTGAGCCTCGCCAACGACAACATCTGGCCGCGCCGCCGCGTCTGCCTTACTCCGGCGAGTCTTCCAGGTAACATCTGACCGCCCCTTCCGTCTCAATGATGCACGCATACTCGCCTTCCGCCTACGAACCTAATCATACCCTCCGTTTGTTTTAGGGCGCTTCCTATCCAAGTCCACGACGAGCACCGACGACCTCGCAACTCCGGTGAGTATCCCGATGGTTTTCGTCCGCCTTTTCCACTCTAGTTCACACGCACAACATTGCCTTGATCTCACGCGTGCCGACCACCTCTGTTTCACTTTAGGGTGGTCTCCGGCGTCCTCGACCACGACCGAGTCACCGTCGCGATAACAACTCGGCGAGATTCGTCCTTGATGCGCCCGAGCCACTGCGACCACGGCGTGCTTCACCACACCCGCGACCTCGGTGAGCTTTCCCTCCGTTTGCATCTGTTCGCCCGACCGCCGTAGTCGACCGTCGCCCGTTAGCCATCGCCGGCCCGCTCGCGAATGGCCGAGCAAGCGAACCGTGAGATGCGATCCATCAGCGAGATAGAACGACTTAAGCGAAGAGGTACTCGATCTCGAGCCACACGATTGAGTTAGATCCAACGATCTGGGCGTGATCCGCAGCGACGGTATCCGCGAATAGGAAGCTGCCGCGTGTCCAGTGTTCGATTTAAATCAGAAATCTGAATCAGATTTAATTACAAACTTCAAATCCTTATATCTTTTGAACCACACGTCCAAATTTGACAAATTTTATATCAAAAGATTCAGGAGAACAAGACCTAACCAACCCTACCCTTAGTTTTGCAAATAGTATTTGGTAGATTGTTTGAAATTGCAGATTCTTTTGTGTGCTTGCTAACATTAGAAAAATCATTTAAAAATGAATTTTGAGATCAAACCTTTGCCAATTGGTTTATTGTGACCCTACTGACCCTAGGAACCAACCCATAGTATTAAAAATGATTTTTGTGAAATTTAAGTTGAATTATTTAAACTTAGCCATTTTCTAGCCAAATAAAAAGAATAGTTGTATCTATGAAAATGTGTATGGAAGGAAAACTTGAGATAATAATTTGGACCAAACCTACTGACCTAAAAACACCAAGTTTTGCAATAGCAACTCATTTGGTGAACCCTATGGGCTAATGCCCTAGTAAAAAATATTTCTACACCACATAAAATAACACTTTGTTTTGGAAATGGTTTTAAAGTGAAACCTTTTACAAATGACTTGGCCACTTTAGAGAAGGACCATTAGATGTACCCAAATGACTATGACCCACTAGAAACCACTTTTTCAAACAAAACAAAGCTCGGCATGCTTGCATGCATTTCTTTGACTTTGTTATTTATGAGTATTGTTTTGCTTGATTGGTAGATTGAGTTTGTACCTTGCTTGATTGATTTGTAGAGACTTGAAGAGTGTGATTGTTGCAAAGATCAAGAAGTGAACCTATACTCTACCAAAAAGGCAAGTGATGCTTCACAATTTCTATCCCAATACTTTTATTATGCATTAGTGATTTTGTTAAGTAAAACTTGCATGGAATTTGCTAAGTATAGATCTTGCTATAGGAAAACCTTGTAGAAGAATCCTTAGTAGGATTTTCCTAAGTTAGAGATTCCTACTACTACCAAGCTTAGCCTAGCTAATAGAAAACATGGGTGGAATGTATATTCACACTATGGAAAAATATTCTAAGTCTAAGGACTTGTGATTTTATCTAATAAAACAACTAAGTTAATGAATCACTGGGTGGAATGGAATAGATTGGTGGAGAATGGTTGAGTGGTTCACAAGGCCATGGACTTGGATTGTGTATCTCACTTGTGGAATGCCACCCAGGAAACAAAGAGATTTGAGATGTCAAATGTTGAGAAACTTCAAGTGCAACCACTTGGCAATATGGGCTCTGCCATGATCATATAGGTTGCAAGAACTTAGCCAAATGGACAGTGGGTGGTAGTGTTTTGATAGGTTGGAGCAACGTCCATTTTGGTCTAAGGAAGGCTTCTGAAAGATTTTGTCTTGGGAAACCAAGTCTTGTGGGTAAAGTGCACCACCTCTGCAGTGTAGAACCTAAGTACTTAGCCATGTCCCTGGTAAAGGACAATTTGAGCATCAAGACATGGAAGCAATCAAGAATCTCATCATTCCAATTTCTAAATAAAACTTGTGGGTGAACAAGGATTGTGTGTATTCTTCAATCTTTGATGGAAAGATGGCTTGATATAAGGATCTTGAAATCTTGGATTGAGGAAAATGATTTTACCAAGCACTTGACCTTTGATTTGTAGATGCCTCGAAGGATCTTCATCTTTGATTGAGAGATGCATTGGAAAAGCTTTTGACAAAACTATTTATTTTCAAAATGATAAGAAAATCTATTTTGAGCAATGCAAGCCTCAACTCCACTTAGCCAAATGCATGTAGATGATAGATTCCACTATACTACATAGTATCACTTGCCAATACAATTCAAATGTATTGACCCTTTGTGGCTGTAACTTGTATGTTGCAGGTTTGATTGATTTTAGTGAGGATTGATTGTTTAGGATTACAAAGTCTACAACCAACATACACTGTGGCACTTTGAAGATGAAGGACCCATGACTATATTTATTCCGCTGCAATGTAATGTAATAGCCATATGAGCTATGTATGATGTAATAAAATTATGTTAATCCTGGTTATAAAAGTTATAATATGACCTTTGTATCTTGATATTACATCTTAACTGTGGATGCTAGCTATTGATCCAGGGACTAGCATTGTAAAACACAGGAGGGATCAACCTTATCAGGTTGGGACTCTAACAGATGGTATCAGAGCATTGTGTTGCCTGTAGGATTTGTAAACCTAGGATTGGACAAAAACCCTTAGAAAAATAGGAGTTATGTTTTGATCCAAAACTTATTTACAAAAACACTTGTAAACTCTTTCCTTAACCATTTTGGCTTCAACTCTACTTCTCTTCTACTTCCACTTGATGGAAAAGCCTAACCATGACCAAAGCCTACACCATGTGCAAAGGACTTCTTCAACTTCTTCAACTCTAAAGACTTCAACATCTTCAACCTCTTCACCAAGGACTTCCAACATGGAAACTACTAAGGACCACAAGTGAAACAAGGAAATCTTACTTAAGAATTAGAGACTGAGAGAATGCAAAATAAGAAGAAACCATCAACAACTTTGAAGTATTATAACCAAGAGTTTTTCTAAAGGAAATTAAGATATCATGTAGAAATAAGAACCAACCAAGAAGGAAGGAAAGATCACAAGTGAACCATATAGATGGACCACCATAATTTAGATAAGTCAAACACACCAACTTATGTGGTGTAACAAAAATATTTTGTTGCCTAAGTGTGTGCTTGAACCTTGTTGTTTGAGTGGAGTGTTTGCTTGTATTTGCATGCATATTGTTTGTGTGAATTGAGATATGTGTGATTAGAAATATCTCATTAGAAATATCTTGCCTATTCTAATCTCCCTTCAAACCCAAACAGATGACTACCCCAAAGGATTCCAAGGTTGATGACACCAACACCAACCAAGCTCGACACTGGGAGAACTCATAGCAACCCAACATCAATTGAATCAATTGATGACTCGGTTCTAGCCAACAATAGTAATGAAGATCCAGCATTACAAAGGTTTTTAGAGGAACAGTCCCAATTGATGCTCAAGGTGACTAATCAAATGATTAGCATGGAAGAAAACTTACCTAGAAGAGAGTATGATAGCAAGGATGAAAGGAATGTTGTTCTAGATGGAGCCCCAGCTTGCATTATTTGTGGAGACAAGGATCATACTTCCACAGAGCATGAAGGACAATGCCCAAATTGTGATGAAGACCATCCTGTTGGAGAATGCCCTACCTCTCAAGCTACTTGCTATCTTTGTGAAGGAAGTGATCATACTCCTGGCCTATGTCCTATCTATGCCATGGTAGAACAAAGGAAACAAGAAGGATCCAAGTCTACCAAAGGGAAAGGACCACTACTACTTCCAAGCAAGACAACCCAATTCAAAGGATCAAGGAAAATCAAGAAGCCCAAGCAAGACATGAGCCTTGTACAATGTCGTAAATGTAATGAAATGGGACACTACTCCAGTGGATGCCCAGGGAACATAAAGAATAAAGGAATTGACCAAGTGTGGTGTAACAACTGCAATGAACCAGGTCACTTTGGCAACTTGCCCAAAAGAGCAACGCAAAGAACTCAAGGACATTAATTGTTTCAATGCAAGAATCCAGGACACTATGCAAGCAATCGTCGAGAAAGGATGAAGAACAAGTTGAACAAGCCTATGGAGAAGCTCAATCTTGGTCCATGAGTCAAGCATAGGAATAAAGCAAAGTTTAACATAGAGAAATTCCAGGACCCAAGAAGGCCAATGTGTAATTTTTGTTTGAAAATTTTAAGGGTGGTAGTACCCTAGTTGTTTGAACATGCTTGTAACCTAATCTTCCCAAATCTCGGAACGAGATTTATTTTAAGTGGTAACTGTCACATCCCAAGATTTTCCAAATCTTGTAATGTGAAAATAAATTAATAAAATAAAACTTTGTTTGATTTTTAGAGCCAGAAGAAACTTTTTGAATTCAATTGGAACTTCAAACCCATTTGAATTAAAATAAACCTAAAGGGTTTTAAAAATATAAACATGTAATAAAAGGAAAATAAAAACATTTGGAAATACTATTTTGAAACAATTAAATGAAAGGATTTGTTTTCAAATTAAATAGAAGTTTTATAAATAAAGATTATTAAATAAAGGAAAATTAAACCTTGGCCAAGCTTTGGAATTAAAACATTTCATTCTAAATAAATTTAGCAAAGGTTTATTTAAAATAAATTACTAAGTATTTAATATCCAATTTTATTTAACTAAGAAGTTTTACCAATTTAATTTAAACATCAAAGCTTGTTAAATTATTTTAAATAAGTTTTCATAAATTGGAATCACCAAGTTTGGATCTCTAAATAAAAAGATATGGATTTCATAAGACAAAGATGGAAATATTAATAAAGAATATTTATAGACCAAATCAAATCTTGACCTAATCCATGAAGTAAATGGAGTGATGATTAATCCCAATTCAAATAAAAATATGAAATAAAGAATATACCAAATAAAAATAAAATAGAAATAACCATTCTAACCCTATATTAAATAAGGACAAATCTCTAAATAAAAATACATGGGAAAATGATATTGGAATTAAAACAATTACCCAATCTTATATGATTAATAAATCACTTTGGAATACTTTCCAAATAATTCAATATGAATTATTTGAACCAAATAAACAAATCTTAAAAGAATTATTATCTAAAGGACCATTTATTTTAAATGGAACCTAAAATAAAATGTTACTTTATTTTAAAACAAGATTTCAAGCATCCTTATTTTCAAATAAAACCTACTGGTTTGATTATGAAAATAATTAGATTTCAAATGGAAGTTTTATTAATAAAAATCAAACCCTATTGTATTAAATAACTAGTGATCCATTTTATTTTAACTATTAAATGGATCCTAAATAAATAAGAAAATTATTTTATTTTGAGATTTGGTTTATGTTGATAAACAAAATCAAATTCAAATTTACAAACTGAATGATTGTTTGGATTGATTTGGGTGAGATTTGTTTGATTGGAAATACAAAACAGAATTAAGAAATATAAAAGAAAAAGAAATCAGTAACAGGAAAAAAAAAAAAAAAAAATAATAATAAAGAGGGCAACCCAACCCAGTAAACAAGGCCCAAAGCAAGCCAACTCTCCTTCCCGCGAGAAGCGGTTCAAACCAACTAATCGACCCTCCCGGCAATCGACAAATGGACCCACTTGAACGTCTTCCCCCAGCGGGTAGACCCACCTCCTGTTCTCCTTCTTCCTCGCATAGCGACCACGCCTTCTCCCTCGGCCGTTCTGCTTTGATTCAGCGGAATCAATACGCTCTAATGCCGAGCCTTTACCTCACTTTGATCACACGGATAGAAACCCAAGCCTCCTCTATAAGTTCCCTCGACACCCCAAGTGGCACGCCTTAGACCCCAATTTCTCCTCGACCGTCTGTCTCCGACGATGTTCGATGTGATTCCGGCGATACGACACTACCCCGAGCCTCTTTGATCACCCGACAGCTTCCCCTCCCGACCTTCCTCGTACCATCCACTTGACGCGAAACCTCGAGCCTCGCCAACGACAACATCTGTCGCCGGCGCGTCGCGCCTTACTCCGTGAGTCTTCGTAACATCGACCGCCCCTTCCGTCTCAATGATGCACGCATACCGCCTTCCGCCTCTGAACCTAATCATACCCTCCGTTTGTTTTAGGGCACTTCCTATCCAAGTCCACGACGAAACCGAGCGACCTCGCAACTCCGGTGAGTATCCGATGGTTTAAATCCGCCTTTTCCACTCTAGTTCACACGCACAACATTGCCTTGATCTCACGTCGCACCTCTGTTTCACTTTAGGGTGGTCTCCGGCGGCGTCCTCGACCACGACCGAGTCACCGTCGCGATAACAACTCGGCGAGAGATTCGTCCGCGGCGCCCGAGCCACACCGACCACACGGCGTGCTTCACCACAGACCCGCGACCTCGGTGAGCTTTCCTCCTCGTTTGCATCCTGTTCGCCAGCACCGCCGTGGTCGACCGTCGCCGTTAGCCATCGCGGCGCCGCTGCGAATGGGCCGAAAGCGAACCGTGAGATCTTGAGATCCACTGGCTGAGATAGAACGACTTAAGCCGCGAAGAGGTACTCGATCTGAGCCACACGATTGAGTTAGATCCAACGCATCTGGGCGTGATCCGCAGCGAAGCGGTATCCGCGAATAGGAAGCTGCCGCGTGTCCAGTGTTCGATTTAAATCAGAAATCTGAATCAGATTTAATTACAAACTTCAAATCCTTATATCTTTTGAACCACACGTCCAAATTTGACAAATTTTATATCAAAAGATTCAGGAGAACAAGACCTAACCAACCCTACCCTTAGTTTTGCAAATAGTATTTGGTAGATTGTTTGAAATTGCAGATTCTTTTGTGTGCTTGCTAACATTAGAAAAATCATTTAAAAATGAATTTTGAGATCAAACCTTTGCCAATTGGTTTATTGTGACCCTACTGACCCTAGGAACCAACCCATAGTATTAAAAATGATTTTGTGAAATTTAAGTTGAATTATTTAAACTTAGCCATTTTCTAGCCAAATAAAAGAATAGTTGTATCTATGAAAATGTGTATGGAAGGAAAACTTGAGATAATAATTTGGACCAAACCTACTGACCTAAAACACCAAGTTTTGCAATAGCAACTCATTTGGTGAACCCTATGGGCTAATGCCTTAGTAAAAATATTTCTACACCACATAAAATAACACTTTGTTTTGGAAATGGTTTTAAGTGAAACCTTTTACAAATGACTTGGCCACTTTAGAGAATGACCATTAGATGTACCCAAATGACTATGACCCACTAGAAACCACTTTTTCAAACAAAACAAAGCTCGGCATGCTTGCATGCATTTCTTTGACTTTGTTATTTATGAGTGTTGTTTTTTGTGATTGGTAGATTGAGTTTGTACCTTGCTTGATTGATTTGTAGAGACTTGAAGAGTGTGATTGTTGCAAAGATCAAGAAGTGAACCTATACTCTACCAAAAAGGCAAGTGATGCTTCACAATTTCTATCCCAATACTTTTATTATGCATTAGTGATTTTGTTAAGTAAAACTTGCATGGAATTTGCTAAGTATAGATCTTGCTATAGGAAAACCTTGTAGAAGAATCCTTAGTAGGATTTTCCTAAGTTAGAGATTCCTACTACTACCAAGCTTAGCCTAGCTAATAGAAAACATGGGTGGAATGTATATTCACACTATGGAAAAATATTCTAAGTCTAAGGACTTGTGATTTTATCTAATAAAACAACTAAGTTAATGAATCACCTGGGTGGAATGGAATAGATTGGTGGAGAATGGTTGAGTGGTTCACAAGGCCATGGACTTGGATTGTGTATCTCACTTGTGGAATGCCACCCAGGAAACAAAGAGATTTGAGATGTCAAATGTTGAGAAACTTCAAGTGCAACCACTTGGCAATATGGGCTCTGCCATGATCATATAGGTTGCAAGAACTTAGCCAAATGGACAGTGGGTGGTAGTGTTTTGATAGGTTGGAACGCGTCCATTTTGGTCTAAGGGAAGGCTTCTGAAAGATTTTGTCTTGGGAAACCAAGACTTGTGGGTAAAGTGCACCACCTCTGCAGTGTAGAACCTAAGTACTTAGCCATGTCCACAGTAAAGGACAATTTGAGCATCAAGACATGGAAGCAATCAAGAATCTCATCATTCCAATTTCTAAATAAAACTTGTGGGTGAACAAGGATTGTGTATTCTTCAATCTTTGATGGAAAGATGGCTTGATATAAGGATCTTGAAATCTTGGATTGAGGAAAATGATTTTACCAAGCACTTCAGCCTTTGATTTGTAGATGCCTCGAGAAGGATCTTCAGTCTTTGATTGAGAGATGCATTGGAAAAGCTTTTGACAAAACTATTTATTTTCAAAATGATAAGAAAAATCTATTTTGAGCAATGCAAGCCTCAACTCCACTTAGCCAAATGCATGTAGATGATAGATTCCACTATACTACATAGTATCACTTGCCAATACAATTCAAATGTATTGACCCTTTGTGGCTGTAACTTGTATGTTGCAGGTTTGATTGATTTTAGTGAGGATTGATTGTTTAGGATTACAAAGTCTACAACCAACATCTGCCTGTGGCACTTTGAAGATGAAGGACCCATGACTATATTTATTCCGCTGCAATGTAATGTAATAGCCATATGAGCTATGTATGATGTAATAAAATTATGTTAATCCTGGTTATAAAAGTTATAATATGACCTTTGTATCTTGATATTACATCTTAACTGTGGATGCTAGCTATTGATCCAGGGACTAGCATTGTAAAACACAGGAGGGATCAACCTTATCAGGTTGGGACTCTAACATGGTCTAAGGAATACAATATTTGACATAGGAAAAGCTTCGCAACGATGTACATGATGAAACGATCTAATTGCTTTGCTTAGTTTGGGTCTGTCCATCATATCATTCTCCAATGATATGATCTCATTATCAATTGACAACTCATGTCTATGGTTAGGAAACCTTAACCATCATTGATCAATGAACTAGTCCATAGAGGCGTACTAGGGACACAGTGTTATTCACAAACCACACAAGTATTAAAGTTTCCGCTTAATACAATTCTAGCATGGAATATAAACTTTATCATGAACAAGAATTATAATAATAACATCTTTATTATTGCCTCTAGGGCATAATTCAACAGTCTCCCACTTGCACTAGAGTCAATAATCTAGTTTACATCGCAACAATCTCACACCCATGGCTGAGATGTTGATCATGTTTACGTGGAAGAGGTTTAGTCAATGGATCTGCGACATTCTGATCCGTATGTACTTTGCTAATCTTGAGATCTCCATACGCTATATAATCTCGGATTATATGAAACTTGCGGTTGATATGCTTGGTATTTGGATGATATCTTGGTTCCTTAGCGAGTGCTATGGCGCCCGGTGTTGTCACACAATATCTCCAAGGGTCAATGCACTTGGAACCACGCCAAGCTCGATGATGAAGTTTCGATCCAAACTCCTTCACTTGACGCTGCGGCAGACCATGTATTCCGCTTCTCTCAGATCCCGCGATCACGCTTTGCTTGCAGCTTCTCTAGCTCACAGCTCCTCCATTCAAAATATAAACGTATCACTGCGAGATTTGGAATCATCCTTGTCGGTGTCAAAACTAGCGTCGACGTAACCTTTACGACAAGTGTTCATCACCCCATAGACTAAGAACATTTCTTTAGTCCTATTCGTACTTTAGGATGTTCTTCACGGTATCGATGTTCCACTCTGGATCACTTTGATATCTGCTCGTCAAACTAAGAGCATTGGACACATCGGTCTAGTACGGCATGGCATACATGATGGAACCTATGGCCGAGGCATAAGGCACTTTGCTCATAGCTTCCTATCATTTACCATAGCTGGACAGGCCTTGCTCAATATCTTACGACAACATAGGCCGAACCTTTCTTTGCCTTATCCATTCTGAACCTTTTCGAACTTTGTCTAGGTATGTACTCGCTTAAAGCTATCGAGCGTCTTTGTCTATCTCTATAGATTTTGATGCCCAATATATAAGCGACTTCACCTAGGTCTTTCATTGAAAACACTTGTTCAAATAACTCTTCACATCGTTAAGCATGTTGATGTCATTTCGATAATCAATATGTCATCCACATACTGATGCCGGAAGCGTCACCGAGCTCCACTCACTTTCTTGTAGATGCAAGCTTAGAGCAATTTGGAACAAATCCAAAGCTCTTGATCACTTGATCAAAGCGAAAGTTCCAACTCCGAGATGCTTGCTTGGTCCATAAATGGAGCGTGAAGTTTGCATACTTTACTAGCATCCTTAGGATCGACAAAACCTTTGGGTTGCATCATATACAACTCTTCATCAATGTTCCCATTGAGGAAAGCGTCTTGACATCCATCGCCATATTTCATAATCATGAAACGCAATTGCTAATAAAATCCGAATGGACTTAAACATCCCTACGGAGAGAAAGTCTCATCGTAGTCAACACCTTGAACTTGTCGAAAACCTTTTGCGACAAGCCGTGCTATAGACGGTAACATCACCATCGCGTCCGCTTTCTTCTTGAATATCCATTTGCACTCAACGGCCTTTCGGTCGCTAGGAGGATCCACCAAAGTCCATACTTGGTTTTCGCTCATGGATCCCAATTGGTTCATGGCTTCCAGCCATTTCTCGAGTCTGGGCTCATCATCGCTTCCTCATAGTTCAGAGGTTCACCGTCTTCTACTAACAAGACGATCAAGACAGGTTGCCGTACCACTCGGGAGGGGCCGACCTTGTCGACTGCGACGTTCAAGATGACATCGTCTGACGCTTCATGATCCTTGTCATTAGCTTCCTCTATTGTTGGTGCAGGCGGCACTAGAACAATTTCAGGTGCTGCGCTACTCTCCAATTCAAGAGAAGGTTCAATAACCTCGTCTAGCTCTACTTTCCTCCCACTCACTTCTTTCGAGAGAAACTCCTTCTCAAGAAACGAACCGTTCTTTGCGACAAACACTTTGCCTTCGGTTCTGTGATAGAAGGTATACCCAATGGTTTCCTTAGGGTATCCTATGAAGACGCACTTCTCCGCTTTGGGTTCGAGCTTGTCCGGCATCAACTTCTTGACGTAAGCTTCGCATCCCCAAACTTTAAGAAACGACAACTTAGGTTTAGCACCAAACCACAGTTCATACGGTGTCGTCTCAACGGATTTAGATGGAGCCCTATTTAAAGTGAATGCAGCGGTTTCTAATGCATAACCCCAAAATGATAACGGCAAATCAGTAAGAGACATCATTGATCGGACCATATCTAATAGGGTTCGATTCGGTGCTCGACACACCATTGCGCTATGGTGTTCGGTGGCGTGAGTTGTGAAACGATTCCACTTGCTTTAAGATGCGTGAAAATCATAACTCAAATATTCACCTCCACTATCGGATCGTAGAAACTTAATATTTACATTACGATGGTTCTCCACTTCATTCTGAAATTCTTTGAACTTTTCAAACGTTTTATTTATGTTTCATTAAATAGATATACCCATATCTACTTAAGTCATCGGTAAAAGTGAGAAAATAGCGATATCCACCGCGTCGAAACACTCATCGGTCATACATCGGTATGTATGATTTCCAACAAGTCCGTTGCTCGCTCCATCATACCGAGAACGGGTTTGATCATCTTGCCCATGAGGCATGGTTCATGTGTCAAATGATTCAAAATCAAGAGACTCCAAAAGTCCATCGAATGGAGTTTCTTCATGCTTTACACCAATATGACCTGAGCAGCATTGCCACAAATAAGTAGTATTATCACTATCTACTTTGCATCTCTTAGCCTCAATGTTATGGATGTGTGTTTCATCCCTTTCAGATTTAGAAGAAATAAACCATTTACAAGAGGTGCATGACCATAAAGATGTTACTCATATAAATAGAACAACCATTATTCTCCTATTTAAATGAATAACGTCTTGCAATAAACACGATCCGAAATAATGTTCATGCTCAACGCAGTACATAATAACACTTATTAAGGTTTAAAACTAATCCGAAGGTAAAACTAAGGAGAGCGTGCCGACAACCATCACATCAACTCTTGATCCGTTGCTAGCAACGCATCGTCACCTCATCCCTCGCAAGCCGTCTATTCCGTAGCTCTGTTTGAGTTACAAATATTAGCAACTGACCGTATCAAATACCCAGCACTAGCGAGGGCTAGTAAGGAAAACATCAATAACATGTATATCAAATATACCTTTGATGGTGCTAGCCTTCTTGTCCGCTAAGTACTTGGACGATTCGCTTCCAAGGACCCTTGTCCTTGCAATAGAAGCACTCGATTAATGGCTTAGGACCGGACTTGAGCTTCTTCTCGGCGAGCATTGCGCTTGCCGCCCTTCTTGAAGGGATTCTTTGCTCCTTACCTTTCTTAAAGGAGGGCTTGTTGACCATCAACACATGATTATCCTTCTTGATGTCCACTTCCGCAGCCTTGACTGCGAAGAGCTCGGTGATCGTATCGATGGAACCAATCGATTATGAGTCACTACAAAACTTTTGTAGCGGGAGGGAGTGATTGCGAACCTGTCAATCTTGAGCTCCTCTGGAATCGTGCATTCCAGTTGCTCAAGCGTTGAGTGTAGCCCGACATCTTTATGGCGTGCTCACTAACTAACTCCTTCCTCCATCTTGCGTTAAAGAACTTCTCGAGATCTCATATCTCTCGTAAGCGGGCTTGAGTCCGAAACATGGTTTCGGCTCCTCGAGAATCTCAAAGGGCCCGGATAGGTTTCAAAGCGATTTTGAAGCTCGGTTCCATAGCAAACAACATGGTGCTCTTAATCACACCATAATCATCTTTCTTGGCCCGATAGGCAGCTTTCTCATCGCCGTAGCGCATTCTTGAGGGTCACCTAACGCTTTACCAAGTACATAGTCCTTTTGTCCTTGCATGTAATGATTCTTAGATTATGAACCAATTGGTGAAGTTAGACCCATTGTTTCTAAGCTTTTCCTTCTCGGCAAAAGCGTTGAAGTTGAAGTTGGATTTGGCCATGTGATCTACGATTTGCAAGTACAATTTAGACTATGTTCATGATAAATAGTTCAACTTAATCAAATTACTAGATGAACTCCCACTAAATTCAACATCCCTCAAGTTGTTTAGTGAACACGATCCAAATTCACCACCTAATCCGATCATCACGAGAAGAGATGTGGTTTCAATGGTGGACAACAAAGTGTCGATCATATCATTCATATGACTCATGCTTAACCTTTCGGTTCTTGTGTTCCGAGGCCATGTCTATACATGCTAGGCTCGTCAAGCTAGACCCAAGTATTTCCGCGTGTGCAAAAACTGGCTTGCACCCGTTGTATGTGAGCGTAGAGTCTATAGCACCCGATCATCACGTGATGCTTGGACACGACGAACTTTCGCAACGGTGCATACTTGGGGAGAACACAGTTTTTATCTTGATCTTTAAGTGAGGAATCATCTTATAATGCTACCGTCGCGATCTAAGCATAATAAGATACATAAAGCGATAAACATCACATGCATATAACTTTATGTGACATGGTATAGCCAATCTTCGCAATGATCTCCATCTTGTGCGTTAAGCATGATCTCCATCACTCCACCATGATTGCCTCCACCACGAATAGCAACTACAACTATTGCCAACTACTTAGCGATAAAGTAAAGCTATTACATGGCGTATAAGAAGTTGACTCATGAGTCATACACAATTATAAAGACAACCATATGGCTCCACGCGGTGTGTACTCATCGACATGCAAGTGAAACATTACAAAACATGATCATCGCATACAATATACACATCACATCTTGGGCCATACCATATCACAGAACACTCCTGCAAAAACAAGTTAGGCGCCTCTACTTTGTTGTTGCATGTTTTACGTGGCTTATGGGAGTAGATGCCAAGAACGATTCTTACCTACGGAAAGCCACAACGGTGATATTATGGTTGCCAAACTCCGTGTTAATCCCATGACAACTATAGTGAGAGAAAACATCCACTGCGCGCATGTGTGGAACAAGCCACACGTCAAGTGCAGCCGGTCTCATGACGACGTCGCGTAAGGTTGGCTGGACGCTTCAATCTCACTATCCCGTCATAAGAAGAACACAAACAAGAGGCTTGCAACAGAAAACATCAACGCCGCAACAACCATGTTGCATTCTACTCGTGAAACACATCTACGCATAGATCTAGCTCGATACCACTTAAGGGTTTCATGGCATAGTAAATCAAAATTTTCTACTGCAAACAGGAGGAAAGACAAGATCTAATCTAGGAGATGCAAAAAAGCGAGAGATTGGATTAGATCTTCATACCCTTGAAGATTCAAGACAATGAACGTTAAACGTGGGTGATGTAGTCGTGCTCGCTTCTCCTCCTCGATCCGATCCGATCTAGCACCACAAGTGGCGGTGCCTCCGTGAGATGCACGTCAGACACCTCGGCGTATCCTCCTTCCTCGGACCAGCAGTATGGTGGAGAGATAGATTGGATCTACAACACGGCGTGGTGTATATGGTGGAGAATTTCTGCAGGCTTTCGCCTACAAACATCGGGAGGGAGAGGAAGGTAGCAAGGCTGCTAGGGCTTGGAGGAAGGTGTGTAGTAGGCGGAGGGCGCACCACCTCTATATATAGAGGCGGCCACCTTGCCCTCCTCCAAGCCTATCTCTAGTTTAAACAATTTAAACTCTCCTTATCTAGAAATCCTATCTCTAGTTTAACGATTTAAACTCTCCCTTATCTAGAAATCTTATCTCTAGTTTAAACGATTTAAACTCTCCTTATCTAGAAATCTTATCTCTAGTTTAAACGATTTAAACTCTCCCTTATCTAGAAATCTATCTCTAGTTTAAACGAGTTTAAACTTATCTAGGATCGGCTGGGCCCTATGGGCCTTGTGCCCCTCGCCAATGCGCCAGGACACTCCCTCATAGGCCCATGCCCCTCCCGGAAGGTGGGGCCACGTTGGTCCCCTTCGAAGGTTCTAGAAGCTTCCGTACAATACCGATTAACTAACAATTCGAACTCCAAAACTGCATTGCCTTATATGAATCTTATTCTCCGGACCATTCCGAAACCTCTCGTGATATCCCGGATCCCATCCGAGACTCGAACAAAAATTCATAAACCAATTATCCAATCTATCCTAGCCGAGATACGTTAAGTGTGTGACCTCGGGTTCGAGAATATGCGCATATGATCTTCTATCAATAATCAACCGGGTCTGGGCACCCATATTGACTCCACACATTCATCGATGATCATATCGGATGAACCACGATGCCGTGATTCAATCAATCCCATATATATATTCCTCTGCTCGCGATATTTTACTTGCCCGAGATTCGATCGTCTTGCACTGCCATACCTAGTTCAATCTCGCTCACAAGAAGTACTTTGCTCGCTCCGTAATCCGATATCACTTTGTGATTAACTCCTTAACCACATGCTTGCAAGCGGTGTTGATATCGACACGAGTGGCCCAAGTATATCTCTCCGACTTGGGAGGGACAAATTCCATCTCGATACATACAACCCAACAGATACTTTCCGATCACCTGAGAGACACCTTTATGATCACCCTCTCATAGGATGACGTTTGATGACCTCAAAGCTTTCTTCCGGTACCAGGGAGTTGCATTATCTCATGGTCTAAGGAATACAATATTTGACATAGGAAAAGCTTCGCAACGATGAACACGATGAAACGATCTAATTGCTTTGCTTAGTTTGGGTCTGTCCATCATATCATTCTCCAATGATATGATCTCATTATCAATTGACAACTCATGTCTATGGTTAGGAAACCTTAACCATCATTGATCAATGAACTAGTCCATAGAGGTGTACTAGGGACACGGTGTTGTTCACAAACCACACAAGTATTAAAGTTTCCACTTAATACAATTCTAGCATGGAATATAAAATTTATCATGAACAAGAATTATAATAATAACATCTTTATTATTGCCTCTAGGGCATAATTCCAACAGCTGCCGATGAAGTAAAGAATGTTTACCTCACTCGGAAGACTCTGTACTCCACAGTTTAGTGTGCTATCTTGTATGGTTTAGAATCGGAGCTTCAGAAAAGGTTTGAGAATTCAGACCCATATGATATTGTTGAGGATCTCAAATTGATCTTTGAGACTCATGCGGCAATTGAAAGCTATGAGGCTTCTGAAAAGTTCTTTAACTGCAAGATGGAAGAGGGCAGCTCCGTCGGTGAGCATGTGCTTAAGATGTCTGGGCACGCAAACAAACTTCAAATCTTGGGTATAGTGATTCCTAATGCTTTGGGGATTTTCCGCGTCCTCCGATCACTACCACCAAGTTACAAGAACTTTTTGATGAACTACAACATGCAAAACATGAACAAGACGTTGCCAGAACTCTTTGCCATGTTGAAATCTGCAGAAGTGGAGATCAAGAAAGAGCACCAAGTGTTGTTGGTCAATAAGACCACCAAATTCAAGAAAGGCAAGTCTAAGCAGAAGGGACACTTCAAAAAGGGTGGTAAGAAAGTTACCACGCCAACGAAGAAGACCAAGGCTGGACCTAAGCCTAATACTGAGTTCTTTTACTACAAGGGAGAAGGTCACTAGAAGAGGAATTGCCCAAAGTACTTGGCGGATTTGAAGAACGGCAAGATCAAGAAGAAAGGTATATCCGATATACATGTTATTGATGTGTATCTCACTAGTACTCGTAGTAGTTCCTGGGTATTTGATACTGGTTCGGTTGCTCATATTTGTAACTCGAAACAGGTGCTGCAGAATAAACGGAAGCTAGCGAAGAACAAGGTGACGATGCGCGTGGGAAACGGATCAAAAGTTGATGTGATCGCGGTCGGCACGCTACCCCTTCATCTACCATCGGGATTAGTTTTATACTTAAATAATTGCTATTTGGTGCCTGCGTTAAGCATGAACATTATATAGGGATCTTGTTTATTGCTAGACGGTTACTTGTTTAAGTCCGAGAATAATGGTTGTTTGATTTATATGAGTAATATGTTTTATGCACATGCACCTTTGATAGATGGTCTATTCTTATTGAATCTCGATAGTGGAAATACACATATTAATAACATTGAGGCTAAACGTTTGAAATCGAGCGATAACCCGACCTATATGTGGCACTGTCGTCTTGGTCACATTGGAGTGAAGCGTATGAAGAAATTCCATTCCGATGGACTTCTTGAATCACTTGATTTCGAATCACTTGAAAGATGTGAAGCATGTCTTATGGGTAAAATGACTAAGACTCCATTTTCTGGTATGACAGAGCGAGCTACGGACTTATTGGAAATCATACATACCGATGTGTGTGGTCCAATGAGTGTAGCATCGCGCAGTTGTTATCGTTATGTTCTTACCTTCATGGATGATTTGAGTAGATATGGGTATATCTATTTCATGAAACATAAGTCCGAAACTTTTGAGAAGTTTAAAGAATTTCAAAGTGAGGTAGAGAATCAACGTAACAAAAAGATTAAATTTCTACGTTCTGATCGTGGAGGTGAATATCTAAGTTACGAGTTTGGCGAGCATTTGAAGAAATGCGGAATACTTTCACAATTGACACCGCCGGGAACACCACAGCGTAATGGTGTGTCCGAACGTCGTAATCGAACTCTCTTAGATATGGTTCGTTCTATGATGTCACTTACAGATTTACCGCTATCATTTTGGGGGTATGCATTAGAAACAGCCGCATTCACTTTAAATAGGGCACCATCTAAATCCGTTGAAATGACACCGTATGAATTATGGTTTGGGAAGAAACCTAGATTGTCGTTCCTTAAAGTTTGGGGGTGACCTATGTAAAGAAGTTATAGCCCAAGCTTAAACCCAAAGCGAAAAATGCGTCTTCATAGGATACCAAGGAAACTATTGGGTATACCTTCTATCATAGATCCGAAGGAAAATCTTCGTTAAGAATGGATCCTTTCTAGAGAAGGAATTTCTCTCAAAGAAGTGACTGGAAGGAAAGTAGAACTCGGCGAGGTTGTCGAACCTTATCTCGAATTGCAGTAGCGCATCACCGGAAGAAGTTCCGTGGTGCTGCACCAATAAGAGAGGAAGCTAATGATGATGATCATGAAACTTGGTTGAAGTTGCTACAGAGCCTCGCGAGTCAACGAGAACTCGTACTCACTGATTGGTATGATCCTGTTATGAGTGTCATGTTGGTGGACAACACCGATGACCCTGCGACATATGAGGAAGCGATGATGAGCCCAGATTCCAATAAATGGCAAGAAGCCATGAAATCCGAGATTGGATCCATGTACGAAAACCAAGTATGGACTTTGGTGGACTTACCAGATGGCCGGAAGGCTGTCGAGAACAAATGGATTTTCAAGAAGAAAACAGATGTTGATGGTAATGTTACTGTCTATAAAGCTCGACTTGTCGCAAAAGGGTTTCGACAAATTCAAGGAGTTGACTACGATGAGACTTTCTCACCAGTAGCGAAGCTAAAGTCTGTGAGGATTATGTTAGCAATCGCTGCATATTATGATTATGAGATATGGCAGATGGATGTCAAAACAGCATTCCTCAATGGAGACATCGATGAAGAGTTGTATATGATGCAACCCAAAGGTTTTATCGATCCTAAAGATGCTAACAAGGTATGCAAACTTCAACGGTCCATCTATGGGTTGAAGCAAGCATCCCGAAGTTGGAATCAACGTTTTGATAAGGTGATCAAAAGTTTTGGTTTTATACAAACTTATGGAGAAGCTTGTATTTACAAGAAAGTGAGTGGGAGCTCTGTAGCATTCTTAATACTATATGTAGATGCCATATTGTTGATTGGGAATGATGTAGACCTTCTTAATAGTGTTAAGGAATATTTGAATAATAGTTTTTCAATGAAGGATCTTGGCGAAGCAGCTTACATATTAGGCATAAAGATTTATAGAGATAGATCGAAACGCCAAATATCATTGTCACAAAGTACATATTTGGACAAAGTTCTAAAGAGGTTTGGAATGGAAGATAGCAAGAAAGGGTTCTTGCCCATGTTGCTAATACGACCTTGAGTAAAACTCAAAGTCCGACATCGGTAAGATAGAAAAAGGATGAGTAAGACTCCTATGCCTCGACCATAGGATCTCTAATGTATGTCATGCTATGTACTAGACCCGACATTGCATATGATGTTATTTTAACTAGCAGATATCAAAGTGATCCAGAGTGGATCATTGGACAATGATCAAAACATCCTTAAGTACTTGAGAAGAACTAAGGATATGGTTCTTTCTTATGGAGGTGATGAACAACTCGTTGTTAATGGTTACACCGATGCTAGTTGGAACACCGATCCATGATTCTAAATCACAACTGGATACGTGTATTTACTTTGAATGGTGCAAAGCTAATGGAGGAGTGCAAAGCAAAGCGTTGTGGCGAGATCTTCAAATGAATCGTAATACATGGTCGCTTGAGGCTTCACAAGAAGCGATATGGATGAAAGAGTTCATTACGTAGCGGTGTGGTTCCTAGTGCGCTGGACCCAATGTCTATCTACTGTGATAACATGGGCGCCATAGCTAATGCGCAAGAACCAAGGTCACACAAGAAGCTGAAGCATATCAAGCTACATTTTCACGCTATTTGAGAACATGTCCAAGATGGGGACATAAAGATTTGCAAAGTACACACAGATCTGAATGTGGCGGATCCGTTGACTAAACCTCTCCCGAGGGCAAAACATGACCAACACCAAACTGCCATGGGTGTTCGGTATATTACCATGTAATCTAGATTAGATGACTCTAGTGCAAGTGGGAGACTGTTGGAGATATGCCCTAGAGGCAATAATAAATATGGTTATTATTATATCTTTGTGTTTATGATAAATGTTTATATTCATGCTATAATAGTATTAACAAAGGAAACATTAATACTTGTATGATTTGTAAACTTAAATTGAAGTCCCTAGTAAAGCCTCTATACATCACTAGCTTGTTGGTTAATAAATGATTGTGGTTTCCCTATCATGAACATTGAGATGTTATTAACAACAAGATCATATCGTTAGGAGAATGATATGGTGGACATACTCCTATAGATAAGCGTAGCATAAAGATCAAGTAATTTTAATAGTTCAATTGCTATATGCTTTCTGATACATAGTAACCTAATTCCTTCGACCATGAGATCATGCATATCACCTTTACCGGATGGATGCTTTGATGACATCAAACACCACACCGTGAATCGGGTGGCTATAAAGATGGCATTGAGTGTTCGGAAAGTATTGGTTGAGACACATGGATCAAGAGTGGATTTGTCCATCCATATGACGATAGATATACTGGCTCTCTCGTGAAATGTCATCCAATTAGCTTGCAAGCATGTGACTGGCTCACAAGGGATCACATATCACGGAACGAGAAAAGAGTACTTATCGAATGAGGTTGAACTAGGTATGCAGATACCGACGATCATAACCTCGGATAAGTAAACTATCGTGAGACAAAGGGAAATTGGTATCGTATGTAAGTGGTTCATTCGATCGCAAAGTAATCGAGAAATATGTGGAGCCATATGAATTTCAATTCCTCTATTTGTTATTGTTCGGAGAAGTGTCTCGATCATGTCCGCATAATTCACGAACCGTAGGGAGACACACTTAAGGATTCGACGTTGTTTGAGTAGTTATGGAATGATGAGAAAGAGACCGAATGTTGTTCGGAGTCTCGAATAGGATTCGGGATATCACGAGGAGATCCAGAATGGTCCAGAGAATAAGATTCATATAAGGAAAGTCCTGTTTCGGAGTTGGGGAATGGTTTCGGTGTTTTCATCGGGAATGTTCTAGAAGGTTCCGGAATGTCCGGCACTCCGGAGGGGAAGGGTACATGAATGTGTTATATCAAGTTGGTATGATTGCATTATGTACTAGGTGTCATCGCTGAAAAAAATAGAGGGTTTATTCAAATCCTAGTTTGAAAAGTCAAACGACAATTTGAAAGTCAAACGGCTATTTTTGGGAAGTGGAGAGGGAGGTGGAAACCGAGTTGGGGAGGAGTTCCTCCCCTCCACTGCCGGCCCACCTCCAAGCCTAGTTGGGGAGGGACTCCCCTCCCCTTGGCCGGCCCCTCCACCTATATAAGGAGGGGCACTGCTCCCCTCCTAGACACACAAATTCCCTACCTCTAAGCTCTAGCCCCAAGCCGTCGCCGCCCTCCATAGCCGCCGCCGGCCCTAGGGCAAACCGCCGCCGCCACCTAGCTTGTAACATCCCTAAAATCATGGTTTCAAAGATTGCATATCATTCATGCATGCATATAGAATTGAGATCAATTTCAAAACTCATTTCAGAAAACAGAAGCACATAGTGCTATCATTTTATGTGAACAAACTTATATCAAATGGCCATCCCCATTTGAGAGTTTGAATGTTTTAAACCTAGATTGTTTATATCCCTTGTTGAATGGATTGAGTGTGTAATTTGAACCAAACTTTACAAAATGGAAATGGTTTCAAAAACCATTTTTCAAACATTTGCAAATCAAGTGCAAAGTCCCTGTTATTTTGTTTCTCCAAAAATGACCAAGCCTTTTCAAAGTGACCCCATGGTTTTATACCTAGAATTGAGACTGTTGCACACTGCAAAAATCCCAAATAGATTTGAATTCAAATGGAGTTTGAATTCATTTGAAAACCATTCCTGAAATTCATTCTGGAAAAAGAAAAAGATTAAAGAAAAGAAAAGGGCCAGACGCTCCTAATCTAGCCCAACAGCACAACCGGCCCAGTTAGCCACCCGGCCTCCCTCTCTCTCTCACTCACGACGCAGATGCACCCACACGACCGACACTCGGACCCACCTCTCCGTCTCACTTTTGACCGGTGGACCTCGGCTGACTCACCTCGTCTTCCCCAAATCGCGCCCGACCCCGTCGCCGGCCGTTTCCTCCGCCCATCACTGCCGCGATTGATTCTCGCTTAATTGCCCTTGATTCCGCGCTTAATCGCTGCTCCCCTCTCGCCTACAAAACCCTTCGCACATGATCATTTCCTCACTCAACGCCTCCACATCGCCACCAGGCTTACAATCGCACTTGCGCCGCCCATAGATGCGCCCGCTTTAATCACGGTAGCTTCACCGCATCGTTGCCTCTCGTTCAAACCATCAAACCAGCATGATCTTGTGCATCGCTAACGCCTGCTTTTGCTTGCTCGTGACCCGTGTCATCGCTTCCGTGACGCCCGAACCACCACGCGCCGCCGACTCCCGAGCAATAGCGATAAGAATCGAGCGCCTTGCCTTCCTTTGTTACCAACTTGTTCGCTAGTCACTTGCGCATCTTCTAAACCCTGCGCCTTGTGCTGGGGCGACACGGAGCCTCGGCGGAACCTCGACAAGAAGCGGCGAGACGCGCCGAACTCCGACGAGCGGCCGATCGCGTGCCGTCGCCCTCGTCAAGCTGCTAAGTTGAGCTTCTCCTCGACGCCACGAACCTGGTGAGCATCCTCCCGCCTCCGGACGACCAGCAGCAAGCTGCCTGCAGACAGAGCTCGTCGCCGCCAGTGCCGCCCCGCTTTGGTCGTTTGATCCAGAGCCGTCAGATCTGGATCCAGCGTATAGGATTAGATCACTTAACGAATCGTTATGGGTAGATCTGAGCCGTGTGTTTTAAGTAGATCCGACGGCGCGGGAGGGTGATCCTCAGCGAAACGGTATCAATCAATAGAATTAAGACGTGTGGCTAGGGTTTGAGTTTAAAACAGAATTTAAAACAGATTTGGATTCAAATTTGATTAGGCTATAACTTTTGATTCCCACGTTAGATTTTTGCAAATTTTATACAGTTGAAATCAGGGAGACAAGCCCTTTCTGTTTATGCAATGTGTTTAAAGTTTAGGTTTTGTTAAAATGGTTTCTTTTGCAGAAACTTGTTTAGGACTATTTTGAGTATAGAATTTATTTAGATAATTGTTTTGGTGTAAAATAAACTTGATTTAGCAAGTTTTTAACTTAGTATTGATTCAGTACTATGCACTTTCTTGGTGGAGTTTTAAAAATCATCACTTAGCATTATGCATGCATGCATATATTTATTTTTGTATATGAATTGTGTGTAATTTTGTGCTACCATTTTGTGTAGATTTTGGTGCTAGTGATTGTGATTGTGAAGAGTGATACTCTCCCCATTACCAAGGCAAGTGGTACTTCATGAATATTACCATCCCTATATTTCATACAAGCATTAGAAATATTTTGCTAAGTCTTGCATGTGATACTATTTTTGCCAAATGCCATGTTGGGAAATCCTAAGTAGATATAGAATTTCTAGGAAATTCCTAAGTTAAGTTACTATGCCATGCTTATCCTAGCTAGTAGCAAACAAGGGTTGGTAATGTATACACATGCTATGATGAAAATATTTCTAAGTCTTTTGACTTATGTTTTTCTTAATAAAACAACTAAGTCAATGAATCACCTGGGTGGAATGGGACTTGATTGGTGGTTTTTGGTTGAGTGGTTACACAAGGCCATGGATATGGTTTACCTTGTGTATCTCACTTTTGGTATGCCACCCAGGAACAAAGGGATTTTAGAGGCCAAGTGTTGAGAAGATTATAGTGCAGCCACTTGGCAATATGGGCTCTGCCTGGATCACATAAGTTGCTTGAACTTAGCCATATGGACAGTTGGTGGTAGTGGGAATGATAGGTTGGAGCGCGTCCATTTGGTCTAAGGAAAGGCTTCTGAAAGGTCCTGTCTTGGGAAACCAAGTCTGGTGGGGAAAGTGCACAACCTCTGCAGATGGAAAAATCTAAGTACTTAGCCAAGTCCATGGAAATGGACAACTTGAGCATCAAGACATGGAAGCTATCAAGAATCTCATCACTCCAACTTCTAAGTAAAAACTTGTGGGTGAACAAGGGTGAAGGACCCCAATGTCTATTGGTGGTTTCTTGGGAAAAGTTTTTGACAAAGAAAAACTTAGAGATTTCAACTAATAGGAAAAACCAATTTTGAGCAAAGCAAGCCAAGCTACACTTAGCCAAATTGCATATAGTATTATAGTCCACTTAAAAATTTACTCAGGTATCACTTGCCAATACTATTCCAAAGTATTGACCCACTGTGGCTGTAACTTGTGATGTTGCAGGTTACTCCGATGATGATTAGGTGTCATGAGTCTACACTCAACATGCTTGCCTGTGGCACATGAAGATGAAGACTTATGTTTATTTACTTATTCCAAACTCTTGTATTAGGCCTTGGCCTTGAGTTGTAAAAGACTATGTTTTATCTCTGGAATGGATGTAATAAATGACCTTTATATCTGTGTACTTCATCTTAAACTGTGGATGCTAGCAATGATCCAGGGACTAGCATTGCAATCACAGGGATCCTTTTCCTTTACAAAGGAGGGATCTTACATAGATAACCCTAGCCGCCGGCCAAGCCTCCTCCTCGGCGTGTCTAAACCCTAGATCGTCGAGGGTCTCTCTCATACTCCGCCATACTCGCTCCGGCTTAAGGCGAAGCCTCATGAGATCTCCTCTACTTCCGGTACCACGCCGTTGTCTGCCGAATCGAGGAGAGTGCTACAACCTCCGCTTCTTTGGAACAAGGGAGAGGAAGGTCTTAGTCAGCATCAACGTGACCGATCATGGAGCTTGCCGAACATCACCTGGGAAGGATCGTCTATGCGATCTTGAGATCGGGAAGAGTACGACTACATCACCCACGAGAATCCGCTCTCGTTAAACACTTTGGAATCTTCAAGGGTGAGTTATTCCATCGACTCGTTTCTACAATCTAGTAGATAGATCTTGGCTTGTTTGTTTGTATGCGGTAGAAATTTTTTGTTTTTCATGCTACGAAACCCTACACAATGACCGGAGGACAGATGATGACCTGGGAGGAATTCAAGGTCAAGCAAGAGAATGAGAGATGAGTTCAGAGAACTGAAGCAAGGACGGATGACTGTAGTGGAATACCGTGACAAATTCTTGTCATTAGCTAGGTATGCCCCGGATGAGATCGACACCGAAGCCAAGAAGAAAGAAAGATTCCTGAACGGTCTGCATGACGAGATGCATACGGTGTTAGTCAATATCCCTTTTGCTGATATTGAAGCCCTTGTCGACTCTGCTATCCAGATGGAAGGAAAGATCAACCAAGCCAATGAGAACCGCAAGAGTCGTATGATGCATCAACCAGGAACCCATCAGACCCCAAAGTATCGTCCCAACCCATCTCTCTGATTTGCCCCGAGAACCAACAGACCCCTGATGAACCGTTCGACCTATCCCAACCGTGGAAACCCAAGGCCCGGCGGAAATCACAACAACTCTGGCAACTCTAACAATTTCAACCGTGCCCCACCCAAGTTCACCAACAACAATTCTGCCGCCAATACCAACACTGCCCCGAGGACTGGAAGCAATGTTGTGCCTGTTGCAGCAAAGGACAACTCGCAAGTGACTTGTTATGACTGTGGAAATAAAGGCCACTACTCCAACGAGTGCCCCAACAAGAAGAATGCCACATCCCCCAATTCAAATGCCCCAGCTCAGCAGCAGCGTCGTGTTCAGCCAGGAAGAAGGTTTTCCCCAGGGAACTCGCTCAACCGCAACGGCCGTCTTTTTCTCATGCATGTTGAAGAATCTCAGGAAGCGCCAGACGTCGTGCTGGGTATGTTTTATGTTAATTCATTACTTTCTCGAGTATTGTTTGATTCTGGTGCATCACATTCATTTATCACCGAAGAATTTGCCTACACTAGTAAGATTCAACCAACCAAACTGAAGCATGTCATGATTGTTCAAATCCCCGGTTCAACCACCAAAGCTAGGCAAATTTGCAAAGCCGTCCCTATCCGAATCCATGGCATAGATTTTTATGCTAATCTGATAGTACTTGGAACTAAAGGTTTGGAAGTAGTACTAGGAATGGATTGGATGTCCAAGCATAAAGGATTAATTGACTGTGCCAAGAAAGCCATAACCATGACCAGTACAGCCGGAATATCAGTCGAGAATATATCTGAAACCTTACCTCGTCAATTCAAGTGCAACAAGAGTATAGCCCAACCTACCATTGACCAAGTCCGGATAGTCTGTGAATACCCCGATGTATTTCAAGATGTTTTGCCAAGTATGCCCCCAGATCGAGATATCGAGTTTATCATTGAACTAATCCCCGGAACAGGACCCATAGCCCAGAGACCATATAGTATGAACCCGTCTGAACTAGCATAACTGAAGAAGCAACTGGATTCCATGTTGGAAATTGGATTGATTCAACCAAGCGCGTCACCATGGAGATCACCTGTCCTGTTTGTGGACAAGAAGGATGGAGGTAACCGTCTGTGTACGGATTATCGGAAGTTGAATGATGTCACTATCAAGAACAAGTACCCATTGCCCAAGATAGAAGATTTGTTTGATCAGTTGACCAGTGCCAAAGTATTTTCTAAGATTGATCTTAGAACTAGCTATCATCAACTCAAGATTCGCGCAGAGGATATTCCAAAAACTACCTTTACCACCAGATATGGATTATACGAGTATACTGTCATGTATTTTGGATTAACCAATGCCCCCTCTTATTTCATGAATCTCATGAATAAGATTTTTATGGACTTCCTGGATAAGTTTGTCGTTGTTTTCATCGATGACATTCTGATTTATTCCAAATCGGAAGAAGAACATGAGCTACACCTAAGGACCATTCTTGGAACCCTTAGAGAGCATCAGTTGTATGCCAACTTTAGCAAATGTGAATTATGGTTACAGGAGGTAGGATTCCCCGGCCACATTGTCTCAGCCGGAGGAATTGCCGTTGACCCTGTGAAAGTGAAAGATGTCGAAGATTGGCAAGCCCCAACCACTCAAACCCAAGTTCATGCATTTCTCGGATTGGCGGGATACTACCGCAAGTTCGTAGAAGGATTCTCGAGTATCGCTAGACCCATGACCCAATTTCTGAAGGACAAGAAGTTTGAATGGACGGACAAATGTGAAGCGAGTATTCAAGAACTCAAGAGAAGATTGATTTCAGCCCCAATCTTAATCATGTCGGATATCACGAAGCCCTTTGACGTGTATTGTGACGCATCCAAGATCGGTCTCGGATCTGTGCTAATGCCAGAAGGCAAAGTTATATCTTATCTATCTCGACAACTGAAACAACACGATCAAAATTACCCAACCCATGACCTCGAACTCGCAGCCGTAGTTCTAGCCCTGAAGACATGGATGCACTACCTGATGGGAAACCGTTGTGAGATTTATTCGGATCACAAGAGCCTGAAGTATATATTCACTGAGAAGGAGCTGAATATGAGACAGAGAAGATGGATTGAGCTAATCAAGGATTACGACCTGGACATTCACTATCACCCTGGTAAAGCCAATGTGGTAGCAGATGCCCTTAGCAGATTGTTGTGCCGCTTGAACTCCATGATTTTGAAGGAGCAACCAAGTTTGCACAAACAGATGGAAGATTTTCGAATGGAATTAGTAAGTGAAGGATTTTTGGCTAGCATAGAACTTTAACCCACTTTGATCAGGCAGATCAAAGAGGCGCAGAAAGGAAATGCTAGTATCGACGGAATCAAGCGTCATATCGATACAGGCAAAGTACCCGGATTCACCGAAGACGAAGAAGGAGTTTTCTGGTAGAAAGGACGCCTTTGTGTACCAGCAGATTCTGAGTTGAAGGAAGTTATTTTGAAGGAAGCTCATGATACTCTTTATTCTATCCACCCCGGAGGAACGAAGATGTATCAAGATTTGAAGGAACAATTTTTGTGGCATAAGATGAAGAGAGAAATCGGGAGCTATATCGCCAAGTGTGATATATGTCAAAGAGTCAAGGCCGGACATCAAAGACCCGCTGGATTGTTGCAACCCCTGCATATTCCGGAATGGAAATGGGATTCCGTTGGAATGGACTTTATCACCGGATTGCCTACTTCTAGTAGGGGAAATGACTCTATTTGGGTCACAGTGGATAGATTGTCCAAATTCGCCCATTTCTTAACGTCAAGACCACATATCAGAGTTCGAAGCTAGCGGAGTTATACATTGCTAGAATCTTTAGTTTGCACGGAGTCCCTAAGAACATTGTATCAGATCGAGGAACTCAGTTTACCTCGAGATTCTGGAAGAAAGTCCAAGAAGGTTTAGGAACCCGACTAGATTTCAGCACAGCTTATCACCCTCAGACCGATGGACAAACGGAGCGAGTAAATCAAATACTCGAAGATATGGTGAGAGCATGTGTGCTAGAGTATGGATCTAAGTGGGAAGACTGTCTGCCGTTCGCAGAATTTTCATACAACAACAGTTACCAAGCTAGTTTGCAAATGGCCCCATTTGAATTCATGTACGGAAGAAAGTGTTGCACCCCTTTGAATTGGTCGGAAGTAGGTGAGAGTTAGATTTTTGGACCCGATATCCTACTAGAAGCAGATGAGAAGGTTCACAAGATTCATGAGCACCTCAGGACCGCCCAGTCCTGACAGAAGAGTTACGCCGACAAGAGACGTCGAGACCTCGCCTTTAACATAGGAGATTTTGTGTATCTGAAAGTGTCCCCATTGAAGGGAATGCAACGTTTCCAGCTGAAAGGAAGTTTAACCCCCAGATATATCGGCCCCTTCAAGATTCTGAACCGTCAAGTAGAAGTGTCGTATCAATTGAGGAACTACCCGAAGAGATGTCAGCCGTGCACAATGTGTTCCATATCTCAGTACTTCCCGGAGAAGACTGAAGTGTTCAAGAATATTGATCACCGGAGCATAGAGATCAACGATGACCTGACCTATCCCGAAGTACCCAACCGTATTTTGGAAGAAGCTTTCAGAACTACCAGAACCCGAAGCATCAATTTCTCAAGATTCAGTGGAGCAACCACACGGAAGAGGAAGCTACCTAGGAGCGCGAAGATCATATCAGGACGGAGTTTCCCGATCTCTTCAAATCCTAAGTAATCTTTTCGCCTTTTTTCAAATCACAGGACGAGATTTTGTTTAAGGGGGGAAGGTTTGTAACATCCCAAAAATGTTAAACTAGAATCATCAAACTCTAATCACCAAAATTAGGGTTAACAAAAACTTTTCCAATTACAAATATGAAAGCATTCATATGTGTGTGTTTTGAAATTTGGATTCTTTTGAATTGCCACGATTATGTGTTTCTTTGCTTGTAAAATGATTCTTAGGTGAAATAAACATCATCTAAACAATCCCCAAACTTTTCCCAAAGACAAACAATTCAAAACAAACAAATTAAGTGAATGGTCACTTTGGCCATTTTAACTCCCATGCCTACTTTGGCTATCTCTAACTTTCAGAACTTAACAGAAACATGTATGGATCTTTGCACCCCTTGATATTACTCATAATAAGGTACAAAGGCCCACTTTGTAATCATCCAGAAACATTCAAATGCTTAGTTTAAATGACAGTTTAAAATTGAATCTATTTCATATGGGAAGATCCCACTTTTTCAAAAACCCCTCAAACCAACTCAACTTTCAAAACCCAAGCATATACAGACTCACCAGCACATGCCTAGCACACCCACCAAAAATAATTTCAAAATTCAAAACTTGAGTTCATGCGGCCATTTCATCAAACACCTTGCAGATGCAAATCAAACAAAATCAAAACACTATTTGGAGCAGTGATTTGATCCAACCTTGTTCCCTCTCTGGTTACACTAGCCTCAGTAGATCATCTAGCAAACTTAACTAAGCTCTAGCCCCATCAGAACTTGCCAATGTCATCAATGGTGAACAGCCGAGAGCACCCATGTCACCCTAGTGTGGACCACTAGGAGAAGAACTAGCCGCCAACCTTGTCCGGAGGTAGCCCGTGTCTCATCGCCTCTCGACCAGCCTCGCCGCAGCACACCAGAACCGCCAGGAATACCGCGCCCGTGCCGCTGTCGACCATGCCGACGTGCACCGCAGAGAACACACCGTTCCCACGCAACCCGACCACCTCGAGCCCTCGCCGCCTGCCAACATGCTCCCCACCATCCCAGGATACCGCCAGACATGCCCATTTCACCGCATGTGCCCCGTAGCCACCGCTCGCCGTCGAAGACATCGCCTCTGCCTCGCAGAGCATCGAGCATTCCCGACCATTTGCCACTGCCCCTACATGCGCATTAAAACCCTAGAGCATTGCCGGGAGACCACCGAACGATCGCCAACCTCGGCCATGCCTCTAGCTGCCCGTAGCTGTGTCGCCACCGTCGCCTGCCCATCCCTCTCGGTCTCACCGTTGAGCCTATAAAAGGAGACGACCCTGCATTTAATTCACACCATCTCACTCCCCTCACCTCACTGATCGTTCCACCACGTTCCCGGACAAGGCTAGCAGCGCATCGCCGGAATTGCGCCAGAGCAGGCCGCATCTGGAGAAGAAGGGCGTCGTCGATTTCGTCCACCCTGGAGGAGCTGCCGCAGGAGGTTCGCCATCGCCGACTTCGCTGTCACCAAGACGCCGACCTTCGCCGAGCTCCGGTGGCCCCGCGACCCCCGCCACGTTAGGTTTACATCTGGGCCGCCTCGACATGGACGATGAGTAGCACTGCTCGATTAGACTTAGATCGTGCGGATGAGATTGCCCGTATCGCTTCAAGGCTTAAAGAGTCAACGACCAAGAGACCCTCCCCGATCGGTTGTGCCAGCCTCACAACAGAGTGACACCGGCCGCCCGTTAACCTTTCCCAGCTTGAATTTAGCTTTTTCTATTTATATTCAAACTCAGTTTTGTACCCAGTTTAAAAAATCAACCCAGCTCTATTCAGTGAACCAAATTGAATGAAACCAATTTTGTTAGAAAGATATCGAAATGCTTAATCCAAGACTGTTAGATTCAAATCATTTGAATCTATAGATCAACCTTGGTAAAAATAACAAGGCAGAAGCTTTTCTGCATTCAAACATTTTTCAAATTTAAACCATAATAGCTTTTGAGTTGATTCCAACTGTCAAAAATCATATTTGATCATACCTTTCAGAATATATAAAAACATATGGGTTTACTAACAGAAATAATGTTCAAGTAATAAAAGAATGTCACATAGGCATTTCTAGTCACTTTATTTAATTGAAATAAAAGGTTAAATCTTATTAAATTGTGACATCACTTTAAATCACATTCCCAGGTACTAAAATATGTGGTGATGACATGTGTCAACATGATCCCATATTTCGTTTGGAGAATATTAAATCTTAAGAAGTTTTTCAATGAGTAGAAATTACTTTTCTAAAAATAAAATAAATTAAACCAAGCTTTAATCTTGTAATGTTAGTGATGATGCTAGATCATCTATAGGACCCTTTTGTGTGATGATTGAAAATAGTTAAGTATTGTTTGGTGATTGTGTACCTCGTATTTATTCATAGACGCTAGTACCGACCAAGGATACAAGGAGGAAGGAGGATACTACGAAGAAGAAGCCGAGGAGAACTTCAACCACTGCTCTGCACAAGGCAAGCTAACACTTGCAATTTAGCAAGCTTATACTGATACTGATGCAAGCCTAATACTACTAGTGGGAATGGACTTTATCACAGGATTGCCCAGGACCAGGTCAGGATATGACTCTATTTGGGTAGTGGTCGACCATTTGACCAAGGTAGCCCACTTTATACCGGTGAAGACGACCTATACGAGTGCAAAGTTGGCCAAGATTTACATGGACAGAATTGTGTGCCTACACGGAGTTCCCAAGAGTATCGTATCCGATAGAGGCACCCAATTTACCTCGCACTTCTGGCGCCAGCTGCACGAGTCACTTGGTACTAGATTGAGTTTAGCGTTTCACCCATGGTCGATGGATGAATCGAGAGGGTGAATCAGATTTTGGAGGACATGCTAAGAGCTTGCGCCTTGGCTCATGGTTCTAGTTGGGATGAGAATTTGCCGTATGCCGAAGTTTTCCTACAACAACAGCTATCAAACCAGCATCAAGACGTCACCGTTCGACGTCTCAGTATGGGAACGGTGTGCGAACACCATTGCTATGGGATGGAGTAGGAGAACGCGTCGGTTGTTTGGACCTGATTTGATCAAGGACGAGGAGAAGGTCGCCTTGATTAGAGATGGTGAAGGTAGCACAATCAAGAGAAGAGCTACGCCGACGCCAAGCGCAAGGAGGTGGTGTATGAGATAGGTGATAGAGCATACCTCGGTATCGCCGCCGTGGAATTAAGAGATTTGGTATTAAGGTAAGCGGCACCTCGATTTATTGGACCATATCGAGTCTTAGCACGCAAAGGAGGTTGCTTATCGCTTGAGTTGCGGAGGCTCTGTCTGCTGTTCACAATGTGTTCCACGTGTCCCATGAAGAAGTGCCATCCGGAGATGGTGGATACACCATTGAGAGATACTGTATCACTTAGAGGAGGTTCATTGAGAATGATTTGACCTATGAGGAGAAACCGTCAAGATTCTAGAGACAATGAAAGGACTACCCGTATTCAAGACAATCAAGTTTTGCAAGGTGCGGTGGAGTCACCACACCAAGAGGAAGCCACTTGGGGCGTGAAGATGACATCCGAGAGGACTACCCACACCTATTTGTTAGCCGCGCCAATCTCGAGGACGAGATTCATCTTAAGGGGTTAGTCTTGTCACATCCCAAATTTTCGATTTGGTCTTGCATATCATTCATTGCATCGCATCATATCTTACCATGCATTACCGTCGAGTAGAGAGGATCGACGAACGCTATTTGCGAAAACCTATTTTGTTTGACCGACCCGAGTTTCTGCGGGGGAGCTTTAGAGGACTTACGACAACCACCTGTAGATTCGAAGTTTTCGCAAACTTGACTGAAGGTTGTTCCTCGACGATCTGAACCGTGGCGCGAGAATCGCTCAATCGGAGTTCGTATGCAAAAGACTCGACGTTTAGTAAACCAAGAGACTTGCAACAACCACCCGTAGGTTCGAGTTTTCGCACAAACTTCGACTGAAGGTTATTCCTCGACGATCTGAACCGTAGGCGAGAATCGCTCCAATCGGAGTTCGTATGCAAAAGACTCGGACGTTTTAGTAAACCGCCGAAAAACGGTCCGAAAATCCGGACCGATTTCCGAGTTATAGTCCAACTGCAAACCGTTTCGGGTCAGGATTTTTTTTCTTTTTCTTCTTCTCACGCGTGGGACTATTTGAAGGGGCCCCACCGCCTCGGAAGTCGTGCCCGACCCCGCCTCCTCCCAGAACCCCGCCGCCACAACTCCCTGCGTCTCGCGCTCCACAGCGCACGCGCCGCCGCCGTTTCTCCTCGCCGCCACCGCCACCCTCCGCCGCCATCGCCTCGTCATTGTCGGGTTCGTCTCGCCCTCTTTCCGTTCCGTGCTTGGCGTCTCCATCCGTCGCCGCCAATCGCGCTGCAGATCGCCGCAGACGCCACGCTGCGTTATTGTTCCGGAGCCGTAGTTGACCGTGGTGTGTACGCAGTAGAACCACGACGCCGAACCGCCGCCGTCCGGAGCTCGCCGGAGTTCGTTCGATCATTCCCGGTAAGACAGCAGCCACCGGCAGATCTCATATCAGCGGCTTAGATCGTTCGTTGACTGGTCAGCACCCCAGACGTTGACTAGTCAGACGCCCCAGACGTTGACTGGTCAGACGCCCAGTCAGCCAATCATCAGACACAGTTGACTGGGTCAATTTCGTTAATCCTATTAGTTGGCAGATTTCTGTAGAATCTTGTAAATTGCGTAGAAATTAAACCGCTTGGCCAAAAATTGCAAATAAAATATGTACGCGTTCAGTGAGTCGTGTAGAATCTCGCTGTAGCTTTGGTTCAGACTTTTACTGTCAGGTTTAGTACAGTTTAATCAAACTAGTTAGTGGCCTTTCCGGAGTAATAAATTCGTAGCAAAAGTTTTGTAGCTCCAAAAATCGCGTGTGATATGTCCCTGAACTCGTGTGAACGAGGGGAATCTCATCGTGGAATAAAAAGATAGGCTTACAGTAAAAACTTCTGCAGTATTTGTCTAATGGCTTTCTGCAGTGTTTTAATTACTCGGGATGTTTTATAACTCCTTTTTGAGTAATTCCAATTGGTACTGTTTCTTATCAGTGATGCCTTTGCGGTAGAATATTTCCAAGATTTTACAAACTGTTTACTACCGGTAGTGAATTATTTAAGTTCTAGCTCTAGTAGTGATCACTACTTTTGGTTAACAGTTTCCCTTGCGCCAAAATCTATTTTCCATGCATGTATTCGGTAGTAATATGTATTAGTACTATGTGGTGCAGCTGTAGCACCAATTAAACTTGCGTTCTTGCATTCATGCATCATTTTGTTGCATATGTTTGTGAATTGTTTGTTTATGAATGCAATTGTGTCGTGTAGATTGTGTGGAGTGCAACCCTTGCTCGTGTGTGGATTGTTCCTCCGACCACTACAACCAAGGCAAGTAGATGCTACTTTGTTCATGATATCGTCCTACTATTTTCAATGCATTGTCGTGTATTTTGTAGATGCATGTGTAGGATGATACTATCGCTATGCTATGTCCTATTATGTGGTAGGACCCTCTTTGTAGATGAACCACCGTTGGTAGATGTGCTTAGCCATGCTATGTTGAACGAGGGTTGGGTTACATCATTGTTACTTGTTTTCTCAAAGTATTGGTTTGTGAAAACTAAAACAACTTAATCAATGAACCCCCTGGGTGTGATGGTATTGATAATTTTTGGTGGTTTCATTGGAAAGGCACCGGTATCAAGAGAGAATGATTGGCTTCTTTATTGTGTAGCTTACGTGTACAACCATGTGCCAATAATGGAATGGGCGGTTGGTTGGACTTAGTAGGTTGTGGTAACTCGAACCCGCGTATCCAGAGATGTAGAATTTTGGTAGGTTGGACCGGTGCGCGTCGGGATTGAGGAGCTACTTCCCGAACAGTCTCTTCTTGGTCTTCTCCCTATCACCACTCAAAATGAGAGTGATGGTACGAGCTGGGCTGGCCAAGTCACATGGGTAAAGTGTACTAACCCCTGCAGGGTGTATAATCTAATCGATTAGCCGTGTCCCCGGTTATGGACAACTGAGTTGCTTGATATTGATTCCATGACATGTTTCTCGCTCATTCTAATTTCATAATTGTTTTAATATTGTTGGGTTAACTTAATTGGGATCTTTTCAAAGAAAAATCAAAACTGTTATGAAAGTAGGACAAAGTTATTTGCAAATGCAAGCGGACACATCTCCACTTGCCAAATATGCATGTAGATGTTAGTACTATTGTCTCCATTACTAGCTCTACTTGCCATACATTCCATGTATTGACCCTTCGGGCTGTTGCGTTTATGCTGCAGTTATTCCGATTCGATTGATCGTTATAGGCCACGGTACTCCACTCGGCACTTGTTCACTTGTGGGCAATTTGAAGATTGGAGGATTTACTCGCTTTGTTGCTACTGAACAATTTGAGCTAGCTCTACGCTAAGCTTTTACATTGTAATAATGGTACTGGATCTTGTAGATCATGATACACGGTTATTTGCTATGATTATCTATCTTACTCTATTGTGGGCCAATGAACCGATCCGAGGATTGGCATGTCACATAGAGGCCACGGTCTTATCGTAACCGGGGTGTCACAGATGGTATCGAGCCCGTGTGTATCAGAGGATCGTGACCTAGGATTGGATTAGGAAGCCATAGAATTATTAAGCCTATATTAACTCTCTTTCCTCTTATGCCTTTCACCCTCGTAAAATTCTTACCATATGCTATTCTCACACTTTCCTCTCTTACTTGATAGATGGGAGCCAGATCGAGTATGCCACCATGGAGTCACCAAGGCCCTTTGCAAGGCGATTAGCTCAGCTCTCTCGAACTTTGGGATTGCCACTTTGCCCATGTTCAAGGGAAGAAGGCTGTACACCTATGGATATGGAGAGGATGCATGGGAGATCACTACCTTCATATTCAGAGATGCCTTGCCAAACCCGTGCACTTGGTCTACACCAAGATATACGCAATCGGGACTTGGAATCAACTTGGCCATACATGAAGCCTGTCTCGCCAAAGGCCATAATGTCCGACACCTACTACCGCCAGATTCACCCTACCGTGACTATGGAAGGCGTGATGAAGAGGGGAACATTGTGGTTACCCAGGCGACAGGAACAACATGCCGCCGTCGGAGGCACATAGAGGACATGGAAAGGGAGAATGGAGCTCTCTAGCAGAGAAGGTGAGGATGATAAAGGAGATTGCAGATTTTATTAGCAATGGTATGGTGGTCCAAGGACAGGAGAATGACACTTTGCATGAAGCTGTGGGAGTTCGGAGAATGCCCTGATAGCAGAGATGCAACCATAGCACATCTTCATGGTACTGCGAGGAGAACACCCAGAACATACAAAGCAAGCAGGGACAGTCGAAAGGGATCAAACTATTGAAGCTATGAGCCGGATCGCCGCTCTCCAAGCATTGAATCCACCCCGGATGATGACAATGGAGATGATGGCAACAATGGGGATGATGACAGTGAGGACGATGATGATGATGAGGAGGATGATGATGATGAAGACGATGATGGTGGAGGAGATGAGGCCGTTCTTTGCGGTGAGGATGAAGAAGAAGAGGAGGATCCAAGAGGTGGAGTTTGAAGTCTCAAGTGATGGTTCAGGAGAGGTGTACACTCCGCCATGGTTGTACCTGAGCGAAGCGCCAACGCATGACCGCAAGGACCTACCTCAATCTCTTCAAGAAGTAGATAGAAGTCCACCAATTAGTCCACGTTAGGCGAATTCGTTAGGATTAGTCTCGATCGTTGTGAAGCTTAGTTCGTGTTAGATTAAAAGTGTTTAGTTGCTTATTTGTGTACTCCAATATCCCAGGATTTATTTGTGCGAATTTTAATGAAAGAGTTATGGCAATTTGGTTACTATCTGTGTGTTTTTCGCTGCAGTTTTTCTGCTGACACAGCAGTACTGCGCGATTTTTCATATTTTTCAGGTAACTCGGAAAAATCTGAAAAAAAATTGGGCTGATGCGAAACTCTCTGTTCCATATGCACAAAAATTGGCTAAATTTTCTGACGAGTTTAAGTCAGGCGGAAAAATTCGTGAAAGCTGCTGGACTGTTCTGGCAGAATTGCTGTTTTGTTGATTAGATGATCTATTGTTTAGTTAACCATTGCCAACTCTTGCAAAACTATTTCAGTAGTTATGTACTGCTATGATAACACCTGGGATGTTGCTGGATCGCTTGTTTGTTGATGTGTTGCTTGCTTGTGATTGTTGCGCTATTGTTTGTTGTTGATTGCTCATATGCATGGGTAGAATCCTATTACCGTAGTTGATTCTTTCTAAACTTACCTATGCTGAACCGCAGATGCCTCCCGCCAACCCACTGAGATGGAGCAGCTCATGGCCGCTCGTGCACAGCTGACCCAAGTGATGACCCAGTTCATGGCGAATCGAACAACAACAATGGAAACAATCAGCCTCGTGAGATGCTCTCACCAGATTTCGAGGTTAAGGCCAGCTAAGTTCTCTCATGAACGGAACCAATGGTTGCTCTCATTGAGTTGCGTTCAGTCAACAAGGATCTAGTAACTTCGGATGCACTGATGCTGAGAAGGTGAGGTTTGCCGCTCACCCACCGGAGGACCAGCCGCTTCTTGGTGGGACACATTCGGATCACCCACCCGCTGGATCGTGACTTGGGCAATGTTTGAAGAAGGTTTCAGATCAACCACGTGTCTTCGTGGAGTTCCGAGCCTGAAGAGGAAGGAGTTCGCAACTTGCGCCAAACCAATCGCACCGTGGCCGAGTACATTGAGGAGTTCAACAACTTGTCCCGTTCGCACTGAGGATGTTGACCGATGCCAAAAGGAGGAGAGATTCTGGATGGCCTCGGATGAGCTTTGCAGCTACTTGTGGTTTATTGCCCCACTTTCCGTGAGCTTATGGACAAGGCCAGAATCTTGGAAGGAAACACAAGCGGTGGAGAACCGCAAGAGAAAGAACAACAATCACCACTCTGGTTCACACCACAAGTCTCGCACTTCAGATGATGGATACTCCAAGCATGGAGGAAGTGACCATGGGAGCCATGATCGTCACCACCATGGGGCGAGGGACATCGTCATGACAACCATAGGAGCAGCCACCACAACCACAAGGGAGGACACTCTCACCACTGGAGGACACGGTGGACATGACCGCAACTGATCGCAACCGTGAAGAAGGATCTGAGTGAGGTGACATGCTTCAAGTGCAAGCGAAGGGACACTATGCCGACAACTGTCCGGAGAGGAAAGGACTGAAGCCAACCAACGGCGAGAAGGCCACAGTGAACCACATGAATGTGGAGGAGATTCCAGATGAGCGACCTTGTGATTGGTAAGTTCCCAATCAACACTTACCCTGCACTTATACTTTTTGATACCGTGCATCGCATTCATTCATATCAAGGGTATTTGTGGATAAGTATAAGTTACCTCTTGAGTCTATGAAAAGGTCTATTAGAGTGAGTTCACCGAGGAGATATGATAGCTAGCGGGATGCCGCGACTTGACTGTGTGAGGATTGGAACACACAACTTCATCGCACATCTAGTAGTGTTGGATTCACGAGGATTAGATGTCATTCGGTATGGATTAGATGTCTATGCATGGGGACACATAGATTGTGCACAGCAGCTGTTTCACTCAAAACCCGGATGGTAAGAGGATTAGATTCAAGTCGGTTGCACGACCGTGAAGGTGTAAGCTGAATTCTCTTAAGGGGTTAGCATGGATCTTGTGCGGTGATTAGGGATTACCCGACGTGTTTCGAAGAGCTGCCAGTATGCCACCGACAGAGATGTAGAGTTTCTTATCGACCGATGCCGGAGCAGGACCTATAGCAAAGAAACCATATAAGATGGATGTGGATGAGCTGAAGGAATTGAAGAAACAGCTTGAAGGAACAATGGAAAAGGGGTTCATTCAGCCTAGTGCGTCGTCATGGGGAGCACCTGTTCTATTTGTGGAGAAGAAAGACAGACCAAGAGATTAGTGGTAGACTATCGTCACTGAATGAAGTAACCATTAAGAACAAGTACCCTCTAGAACATAAATGACTTGTTTGATCAACTGGAAGGAGCAAAGGTGTTCAGAAGATTGATCTGCGATCGCTATTTCCAATTGAAGATCCGAGAGGAGGATGTACCAAAACCGCCTTCACCACTAGGTATGGTTTATATGAGTATCTGATTATGTCTTTTGGACTAACGAATGCCCCGATACTTCATGACCATGATGAACAAGGTATTTATGGAGTATTTGGACAAGTTCGTGGTGGTGTTTATTGATGACATCTTGATATATTCCAAGGATGATGCCGAGCATGAGAAACATCTCGAGACCGATTATGGAGAAGCCGAGAGAACACAAGTCGTCGCCAAATTCAGCAAGTGTGAATTCTGGCTTAACACATTGGGTTTCTTGGACACGTAGTGTCGAGAAGGATTCATTGATCCAAACAAAGTGACCGCAGTATGAGTGGGAAGCGCCAAGAATGCTGGAGAGATTCGAAGCTTTTTGGGACTTGTTGGATATTACCGGAGGTTCATAGAAAACTTTTCCAAGATTGCAAAGCCGATGACTGAACTTCTGAAGAAGGAGAGGAAGTTTGAATGGTCAGACGTATGTGAAGCCGCTTTTCAGAACAAGCGTCGACTAGTGACCGCTTTGTTCTATGTTTACGGATCTTCGAAGGATTTCCAAGTGTACCGTGATGCCTCACGACAAGGACTTGGGAGTGTCTTGATGCAAGATGGGAGAGTAGTGTCATATGCCTCATGACAACTCAAGCACCATGAGCGGAATTACCCCACACACGACTTGGAGTTAGCGTCGGTGGTTCATGCGCTCAAGGTATGGAGGCATTACTTAATGGGAAAACACTGATGTGTGTACACCACCACAAGAGCCTCAAGTACATATTTACACAAAAGGAACTGAACATGAGACAAAGGAGATGGTTGGAACTTATCAAGGACTATGATATGAATCTACAATACCACCCAGGAAAGGCCAATGTAGTAGCAGATGCTCTGAGACGGAAAGTTTATGCCAATGGATTGACAGTTGGTGAATTGCCTGAGGATTTGTGCAAGCAATTCAAGGACCTTAGACTGGAGGTAGTATCTGAAGGATACTTGGCTACAATGGAAGTCCAACCAACGCTTGTGACAGAATCAGAAGGCTCAAGTGGGAGACAAAGAGATAGATGAAGTTAAGGAAAAGATGAAGGAAGGTCGAGCAAGGGAATTCGCGAGGATGAGCAAGGTACCTTGTGGTATGGAGATCGTTTGTGTGCCCAACGATCCGGAGTTAAGGAAGTTGATTCTGCAGAAGCTCATGACTCGCCGTATTCCATACATCCGGCAATACGAAGATGTATATGGACCTAAAGGACAGATTACGTGGAACAACATGAGAGGAGACATCGCAGAGCATATCGCCCTATGTGATGTATGCAATGAGTGAAGGCGAACATCGAAGCCAGCAGATCGCCGCAACCATTGCCCGTCTTTGGATTGGAAGTGGGGTAGAGGGAATGGACTTTATCACAGGATTGCCCAGACCAGGTCAGATATGACTCTATTTGGGTAGTGGTCGACCATTTGACCAAGGTAGCCCACTTTATACCGTGAAGACGACCTATCTGAGTGCAAAGTTGGCCAAGATTTACATGGACAGAATTGTGTGCCTACACGGAGTTCCCAAGAGTATCGTATCCGATAGAGGCACCCAATTTACCTCACTTGGCGCCACCGCACGAGTCACTTGGTACTAGATTGAGTTTAGCACTGCTTTCACCCATGGTGATGGATGCAGGCGAGAGGGTGAATCAGATTTTGGAGGACATGCTAAGAGCTTGCGCCTTGGCTCATGGTTCTAGTTGGGATGAGAATTTGCCGTATGCCGAGTTTTCCTACAACAACAACTATCAAACCAACATCAAGACGTCACCGTTCGACGTACTGTATGGGAAACGGTGCCGAACACCATTGCTATGGGATGGAGTAGGAGAACGTCAGTTGTTTGGACCTGATTTGATCAAGGACGCTGAGGAGAAGGTCGCCTTGATTAGAGACAGACTGAAGGTAGCACAATCAAGACAGAAGAGCTACGCTGACGCCAAGCGCAAGGAGGTGGTGTATGAGATAGGTGATAGAGCATACCTCGAGTATCGCCGCGTGGAATTAAGAGATTTGGTATTAAGGGTAAGTGGCACCTCGATTTATTGGACCATATCGAGTCTTAGCACGCAAAGGAGAGGTTGCTTATCGCTTGAGTTGCGGAGGCTCATGTCTGTTCACAATGTGTTCCACGTGTCCCGGTGAAGAAGTGCCATCCGGAGATGGTGGATACACCATTGAGAGATCTTTATCGCTAGAGGAGGTTCAGCTTGAGAATGATTTGACCTATGAGGAGAAACCGTCAAGATTCTAGAGACAGCAAAGGACTACCCGCACCAAGACAATCAAGTTTTGCAAGGTGCGTGGAGTCACCACACCAAGAGGAAGCCACTTGGGAGCGTGAAGATGACATCCGAGAGGACTACCCACACCTATTTGTTAGCCACCAATCTCGAGGACGAGATTCATCTTAAGGGGTTAGTCTTGTCACATCCCAAATTTTCGATTTGGTCTTGCATATCATTCATTGCATCGCATCATATCTTACCATGCATTACCGTCGAGTAGAGAGGATCGACGAAACGCTATTTGAAAACCTATTTTGTTTTCCCGAAGTTTCCTGCGGGGAGCTTTAGAGGACTTGCGACAACCACCCTGTAGATTCGAAGTTTCCACAAACTTCGACTGAAGGTTGTTCCTCGACGATCTGAACCGTAGGCGCGAGAATCGCTCAATCGGAGTTCGTATGCAAAAGACTCGACGTTTTAGTAAACCAAGAGACTTGCAACAACCACCCTGTAGGTTCGAGTTTTCGCACAAACTTCGACTGAAGGTTATTCTCGACGATCTGAACCCGTAGGCGAGAATCGCTCAATCGGAGTTCGATGCAAAAGACTCGGACGTTTAGTAAACCGAAAAACGGTCAAAATCCGACCGATTTCCGAGTTATAGTCCAACGCAAACCGTTTGGTCAGGATTTTTTTTTTTCTTCTTCTCACGCGTGGACTATTTGAAGGGCCCCACCGCCGGAAGTCGTGCCCACCCGCCTCCCAGAACCCGCCGCCAACTCCTGCGTGCGCCTCGGCGACGCACGCGCCGCCGCCGCCATGCGTTTCTCTCGCCGCCACCGCCACCCCTCCGTCGCCGCCATCGCCTCGTTGTCGGGTTCGTCTCGCCGCCTCTTTCCGTTCCCGTGCTTCGCGTCATCCGCGCCGCCAATCTGCGCCGCAGATCGCTGTCGTCAGACGCTGTTATTGTTCCGGAGCCGTAGTTGACCGTGTGTACGCAGGTAGAACCACGACGCCGAACCGCCGCCGCCGTCCGAGCGCCGGAGTTCGCTTTCGCAATCCGATTCGTAAGACAGCATCCACCGCCGATCTCAGATCAGCGGCTTAGATCGTTCGTTGACTGGTCAGCACTCCAGACGTTGACTAGACGCTTCAGACGTTGACTGGTCAGACGTCGGCCAGCGCCAACATACGATTGATGGGTCAATTTCGTTAATCCTATTAGTTGGCAGATTTCGTAGAATCTTGTAAATTGCGTAGAAATTAAACCGCTTGGCCAAAATTGCAAATAAAATATGTACGCGTTCAGTGAGTCGTGTAGAATCTCGCTGTAGCTTTGGTTCAGACTTTTACTGTCAGGTTTAGTACAGTTTAATCAAACTAGTTAGTGGCCTTTCGGAGTAATAAATTGTAGTAAAAGTTTCGTAGCTCCAAAAATCGCGTGATATGTCCCTGAACTCGTGTGAACGAGGGGAATCTCATCATGGAATAAAAGATAGGCTTACAGTAAAACTTCTGCAGTATTTGTCTAATGGCTTTCTGCAGTGTTTTAATTACTCGGGATGTTTTATAACTCCTTTTGAGTAATTCCAATTGGTACTGTTTCTTATCAGCGATGCCTTTGCGGTAGAATATTTCCAAGATTTTACAAACTGTTTACTATCGGTAGTGAATTATTTAAGTTCTAGCTCTAGTAGTGATCACTACTTTTGGTTAACAGTTCCTTTGCGCCAAAATCTATTTTCCATGCATGTATTCGGTAGTAATATGTATTAGTACTATGTGGTGCAGCTGTAGCACCAATTAAACTTGCCGTTCTTGCATTCATGCATCATTTTGTTGCATATGTTTGTGAATTGTTTGTTTATGAATGCAATTGTGTCGTGTAGATTGTGTGGAGTGCAACCCTTGCTCGTGTGTGGATTGTTCCTCCGACCACTACAACCAAGGCAAGTAGATGCTACTTTGTTCATGATATCGCCCTACTATTTTCAATGCATTGTCGGTATTTTGTAGATGCATGTGTAGGATGATACTATCGCTATGCTATGTCCTATTATGTGGTAGGACCCTCTTTGTAGATGAACCACCGCTGGTAGATGTGCTTAGCCATGCTATGTTGAGCGAGGGCTGGGTTACATCATTGTTACTTGTTTTCTCAAAGTATTGGTTTGTGAAAACTAAAACAACTTAATCAATGAACCCCTGGGTGTGATGGTATTGATAATTTTGGTGGTTTCATTGAAAGGCACCGGTATCAAGAGAGAATGATTGGCTTCTTTATTGTGTAGCTTACGTGTACAACCATGTGCCAATAATGAAATGGGCGGTTGGTTGGACTTAGTAGGTTGTGGTAACTCGAACCAGCGTATCCAGAGATGTAGAATTTTGGTAGGTTGGACCGGTGCGTCGGGATTGAGGAGCTACTTCCGAACAGTCTCTTCTTGGACTTCTCCCTATCACCACTCAAAATGAGAGTGATGGTACGAGCTGGCTGGCCAAGTCACATGGGTAAAGTGTACTAACCTCTGCAGAGTGCATAATCTAATCGATTAGCCGTGTCCCGGTTATGGACAACTGAGTTGCTTGATATTAATTCCATGACATGTTTCTCGCTCATTCTAATTTCATAATTGTTTTAATATTGTTGGGTTAACTTAATTGGGATCTTTTCAAAGAAAATTCAAAACTGTTTATGAAAGTAGGACAAAGTTATTTGCAAATGCAAGCGGACACATCTCCACTTGCCAAATATGCATGTAGATGTTAGTACTATTGTCTCCATTACTAGCTCTACTTGCCATACATTCCATGTATTGACCTTCGGGGCTATGCGTTTTATGTTGCAGTTATTCCGATTCGATTGATCGTTATAGGCCACGGTACTCCACTCGGCACTTGTTCACTTGTGGGCAATTTGAAGATTGGAGGATTTACTCGCTTTTGTTGCTACCTGAACAATTTGAGCTAGCTCTACGCTAAGCTTTTACATTGTAATAATGGTACTCTGGATCTTGTAGATCATGATACACGGTTATTTGCTATGATTATCTATCTTACTCTATTGTGGGCCAATGAACCGATCCAGGGATTGGCATGTCACATAGAGGCCACGGTCTTATCAGAACCGGGGTGTCACAAGATACTAGAAAGATAATTGAAGGTTGCATAAAGAGCATAAAATTTGGCCTAATCTAGATAATCTTGATGTCACCCTAAGGCATGAGATTGTACTTAGTTGAAACTCCACTTGTTTACCACCCCTCATTAGTACTCACCCCCACTTGTAGATGCTAGTGCTAAGCATAAAACTTGATCAACATTAGATGGGAATACTTGGTGAAAATGGTTATGAAAACCTTGGAATGATGGATTATTCTATTGAGATGTTTTGACATGTGTTTCCGAACACTAGATGATTTTGATGATGAAAATGTGGAGTCATGAGCCTTAGCCCTTTATAAAACTGATGGTTGTCTGGATGCAATACCATTCCAATTTTACCGTACAACCACAATACCGAAAATTGGGTAGGGCTTGACTGGAAACTTATATACCTTAGTATTCGTTCCCTCACGGCCAAGGTTTGAGCTGAGGCTACCTTGTGAAGATTGTCCACCTGTGCAGTACCCAAGATGACAGTTGGTCATGGTTGGGAGGCCAAACTCACAGGAGAGGTGCTTATACTAGGGCATGTAAATGAAAGGTTAGGATTGATTATCCGCATACTGAGTATGGTAAATTCAGGATTTGTTCCTGACGGATGTATCGAATGTTGTGGTGAAAGTGTACAATCTCTGCAGAGTGTCAAACTATTCGAATAGCCGCTTCCGCGGTTATGGACAGTTGGATTGGCCATACTGTTCCCCCGTCAGATGTTTTCAAAATGACTTATGAAAGGAATTGAGACTTTTACTTGACCACAACAGAGTTGTGATATGAAATACAAGTTCCCACTTAGGTGTTATAAAACTTCAACTAGCTTTCTTCGTTTCAAAACTTAGTAGAGGTAAATCTGGCTTTTTGCAAAACAACCCTAGAGCTTAGTGTCCTACTACAAAACCCCTTCACTTTTTAGTATTAGTTTGCGAGTACTTAAAGAGTAATCATGGCTTTGTCCCTGGCTATTCCCGTGGCCAGACTATGAAGAGGAGTACCAGGAAGATGGAACCCAGGAAGGTTACGACAACTAGGATCATCTCCCATCGTCAGCATTGCCTGTGACCCCGAAGATGGAGCTTCGCCTACGCTACCGTTATTATTACGTATTCCGCCGCTTGAGTTGTATTAAGAACTGGATCACGAGATCCTTATTTGTGTAAGACCTTATATATGGTTTGTAATGGATGATGTACTGTGGTATCCAAATCTGTTATGTCTCGTAAAAATGGTAATCCTGGGATTGCGATGTATGGCATAACAGGCATCTAGGATTAAAAATTCGGGTGTTGATAGACTCTTGTTCCTCCACCACCGCGAGTTAATGTGATTGATTCTAAATGGGTATTCAAAGTGAAGCAGCATTCTGATGGGTCTATTGAGCGCTACAAAGAGTGTCTTGTTGCTAGAGGATTTTGGCAACGTTATGGTCTTGACTATGAAGACACCTTCAGTCCGTTGGTCAAGCCTACTACCATCAGGGTTCTTCTATCTATTGTCGTCACTCGAGGTTGGTCTCTTCGTCAGCTTGATGTGCAGAATGCCTTCCTTCATGGTGTGTTGGAGGAGGAAGTTTATATGTGACAGCCGCTTGGGTTTTCTAATCCTGACCGTCCTGATCATATTTGTCGTCTTACCAAAGCACTATATGGCTTGAAGCAAGCTCCTCGTTCCTGGCATGCCTATCTTTCTACATCTCTTTGTGCTCATGGTTTTGCATCGTCCACTGCTGATTCATCGTTGTTTCTTCTACAGAAGCCTGAGGTCACTATGTACTTGTTGGTCTATGTGGATGCTATTATTTTGGTCAGATCCTCTCAGTCAGCTGCCGATGCTCTTGTTCGCTCTCTTCGTACTGATTTTGCTGTCAAGGATCTTGGGAAGATCCATTACTTTCTTGGTGTGAAGGTTGCTTCTCGTGCTGATGGACTTGTTATAACGCAAAAGAAGTATTCATTGGACTTGTTGCAGCGGGTCGGGATGCTTAAGTGCAAGATGACTACTATGCCTATGTCTACCACTGACAAGATCATTGTTGTTGATGGTGAGCTTCTGTCTTCTACTGATGCGACGGAGTACAGAAGTATTGTTGGTGGTCTCCAATATTTGACGATCACGAGACCAGATATATCTTATGCTGTCAACAGAGTTTGTCAGTATCTTCAGACGCCTCGCGACACTCATTGGTCAGATGTTAAGTGTATCTTACGCTATGTCCGTCTGATAGTGTCTCATGGGCTGCATATACGGCCGAACCCCTCTAGGGTCCTCTTGGCGTATTATGATGCGTATTAGGCTGGCAGTCCGGATGACAGGCGATCCACGGAGGTCTATTCTGTGTTCTTTGGCTCTAATTTGATCGCCTGGAGTGCTCGGAAACAGGCTACTGTCTCACGTAGCAGTACTGAAGCCGAGTATAAGGTTGTGGCTAATGCTACTGCAAAGATTATTTGGGTACAGTCTTTGCTTTAGGAGTTGAGTATATCCCGACCGCAGGCTCCTATCCTTTGGTGTGATAACATCGGTGCTACATACCTTTCTACAAATCTGGTATTCCATGCCCGAAATAAACACATCGAAGTTGACTATCACTTTGTGCGGGAACGTGTGTCACAAAAGCAACTACAGATCAGGTTCATCTCCTCTAAGTATCAACTTGCAGACATCTTCACCAAGCCATTGCCTCTACCATAGTTTGAGACCTGTAGGTGGAATCTTACCCTTCTAGATTCTTTAGGAAGTGGCTAAGATTGAGGGAGGGTGTTAGACTGTGCATAGTTTCTGTAATTGTGTACGTGTATTGTACCAATTGTAACACACCCATTATATATATGTGTGTGATAGGCCACCCCATTGAGGGTTGAGTCGGTTCCCCCAATTCTGTTGTTTCACAATAATAGCTTACGCTCACCGTGCATGCCCTATGCCTATCCCACAACCGTACGTGCTCCCCCTTACGATTCTTCCGCTCGTCGCCGTCACACCGCGCGCCTCCACCGACCGGAAGGAGGGGGAGGAGGCATGGTAGTCGACGAGTAGGTGAGGAGGCAATTCTTGGGTAATGGGGCGGGCGAGGCATCTGTAGGCGGAATAGGAGCTGCAGGCGGCTGCAGGCAGAAGATGAGGTAGGATATCGGCCGACGGTTATAGGAGGAATAGGAGGCGGCGGCTACATGCTAAGAGGAGGCAGGAACTCATCGACCGATCTCACTGAAGGTATCATACAAACCTGGCCAATGGGCCGGCCTTGCACGTGCTTGTCCCGGCACGGCCCGTCGTGGCCCGCCAAGCAAACATGTCGTGTCGGACCGGAACGCGTGCCTAGCTTCGAGGCCCGAGACCGGCCCCAGCTCTTCACGGGACGGCCCGTGGCACGTCAGGCATGTTGGGCCGTAGCCTTTTTCCGTTGGCCCATAGAAATTTGCCTTTAAAAACATCCTGATCTACACTATAACAGTTAAGTTATGGTGTCCTAGTGGTAGAGAGGAGCGCGAGAGAGCAGCAGGTCTAGGGTTCAAACCACGCGGATGCCCCTTTTTGCATATTTGTTCCAAATATTCGCCGCACACCTGCTAACGGGCTCGTGTCGGACTTTTTTGCGTGTTGCAGGCCATCACGGCCCGTTGGCCAGGTTTGGTATCATGCATGTGCCCATGTACATTTGTTTTTGAGATGTTCTTGTTGTTATCGTTGGAGATATACCCTAGAGGCCAATAATAAAAATGTTTTTATTATTAAATCTCATATGTTTTAATAGTTTTATACCATACTATAGTTGTGTTAAGCAGAAAAATTAATACACGTGTGGTATGTAAACAAATCAAGCCCCTAGTAACCTATAGTCGACTAGCTCGTTGGTCAACCGATGATAGAGGTTTCCTGATCATGGACATTGTAATGACCCTAAGAATCAAAATAGGGACTAGAGGCTGATATTGAATTTGTGCATTTCATTTTTAGGACATGAAAATGAGGGGGAATTTTAACTTTTTGTGATTGAGTGATAACAATTGAGAATTTCAAATAGAGTTGAGTTTAACAAGTTTATACTAAATTTAGAATTAGGATACTAAATTTATACTTACTTCAAAACTGGAATATTATACTTTTAACATGTAGATATTATTTTTGTGATCATTTTGGTATATTACATTTATTTTTATGGTTTTTAAATATTAAAATATAATTTTATAAGATTTATTATTTTATAAACACTTAATAAATAATAAATATTTAATTAGGTGAAATAATAATACATGATTATAGTTTTAAATTATAGTTCTTATTTTTATAAGATTTTTGGTATATTTTTTATATTTTTAACATTTACCAATATTAAAATATGAATTTTCAAAGTATTATTACTTATAAAATCTTTATTAAATAATATTTATTTAAATAGTTAACATAATAATGTTTGATAATAAAGTCAAATTGTAGATTTTATTTTTATAAACATTTTCATAATTTAAACATATTTTTCTAAATTATAAAACAAAATTTATTGATTTAACAAGATTTAATTATTTTATTAAATTTCTGGAAATATTTTTGTTTGAATTTATATTGTTTTATTTATTTACTAAACATGAAATAACTTTCTACACTCGGACTGGTTCTAGCCCAAGCCACAAACAAGTGGGGTCAGGGCCACGTCGGCATGCCACGTTGGTGTGGACCAGTCAACATGCGGACCCGGTCAAGGGTGACATCATCCTAACGTCAGCTCGCCAGATCCTCGTCGGAACATCATCGGAGACGACGCAAGAGGTGGTTCTGGAAGTTTGGTTGGTCGGGTTTGACAATACGCGATGCAAGGAACCTAATAGTGGCGGCGCCGCTTAGTTAAGGTCGCCGGAGTAGCCGCGACTGAACGGCGATGTGCATTACACGGTGGTAGGTTGCTATGATGAGCAAGCAACGAATCAAAGAGGTCTACGAGGCTTAGAAGCTCACCAGGATTGAAGTGGAGTGATTGGCATGACCGTAGGTGGTCGAAATCGACGAGGGCCATGGTGGCCAGACTTCGGGAAGACAGGCTCGATACGGGGGATTATGGCATTCCTGTCTCGATTCCTTAATCGGGGAGATGCAGCACACCATGGTGAAGCTCGTAGCACGCGCGTCTAGTCCTGGGGCGGTGTCTAGCGGCGACAGCGAACGACTCCTGTGGGCTAGGATTTCGGACAGAGGAGAAAATGGGGAAGAGAGAGTGCTGGAGCGAATGAGAGGGGGAGTGAAGAGATGAGGACGAGGGAGACGTGCTCAGGTTGGTCTTATCCTTGCTCCTGGTGACGGAGGGCATCACGACATGGCGGAGATCAACGGCGGCAGCATCGGCACGCTGATGTCTGCCTGCATGAGGATGACGAAGAAATGACATGGGATGAACCAGTATGGGCTGGACTTGGGCCAAGTGGGCCATAGCAAAGCGAGCGGAGGACGGCTGCTATTGCATGCGAGCGTCAGATAGCAATGAGGATGAATAGGCCTAGGTCTAGAAATGATTTCCCTTTATTTTTTCCTTTTCTGTTTACATTTTTTGTTTTCTGTTTTTCTAGGTTACAATTTCATCTCAAATTTAATCTTCACAAAGTAAATTATTAGAATAATGCATGGATTCATCATAGCTAATTTTCTATTTATGTATTTCTTGTATGTATAAATTTCATGATAATATGAGAGGTTTTTATATTAAACAAAACAATTAGAAATTAGGGTTTTAGAGTTTTAGGATTTGTTTATGATCTTTTAAAATGATTTATTTATTTCCTCTTAATGAATGTAATGAGAAAGGTTTAAGATAGTTAAGGATATGCAAAGAATATATCCATATTTATTATTGTATAGCAATCAATATATATAAGATGATTTAATTGTAGGAGTTCGTAGCATGAAAAACAAAAAATTCTACTGCATGCAGACAAACAAGCCAAGATCTATCTATTAGATTGTAGCAACGAATCGATTAGAGTACTCACCCTCAAAGATTCCAAAGCGGTTAACGAGAGAAGATTCTCGTGGGTAATGTAGTCGTATCTTGGCGATCTCAAGATCGTGTAGACGATCCTTCCTGGCTAACGTCCTCAGCTTCCACAATCGGTCACACTCGTTAAATTTTCGATGAAGACCTTCCTCTCTGTTGTTCCAACAGGCAGCGGAGGTTGTAGTTCTCCCCTCGCGATTCTGGCAACACGATGGCGTGGTGTTGGAAGTAGAGGGAAGATCCTGCAGGGCTTCGCCTAAGCCGGAGAAGGTTATGGTGGATCTAGGGTTTCTGGTGATCTAGGGTTTAGAGGGACGGAGAAGAGGATGCATGGCCGCCGACAAGCTAAGGCGGCGACTGCTGGCTAACAACGGCGGCAAGTGGCGGGTGGGGAGGGGTTGGTGTTGTGTGTCTCTTGGGGCACCCCCTCACCTATATTTATGAGAGGGAGGGCAGCTTGGGAGAGGGGAGTTTGAATCCTTCCCCAACTCCCTCTCCTTGTTGGCTTGTGGTGGAGGGAAAGAAGGATTCTTTCATTCCTCCACCAGGATACATTGTCCCAGTTTGACTTTTCAAACTTGCATTTTGACTTTCAATTTGGAGCTCAATTTCTTTCTTGCAAATGCCCAACCAAGTGACATGGGACATGATTCAACAATTCCACTTATCCATGACACATTCATGTACCCTTACCCTTCCGGTCCGGTGAACCTTCTGGACCCTTCTAGAACCTCTCCGATGAAAACATCGGAATCATTCCCGAACTCCGGAATTGGACTTTCCTTATATGAATCTTATTATTCGGACCATTACGGATCTCCTCATGATATCCCGGATACCATCCGAGACTCCGAACAACATTCGGTCTCCCTACTTACATTCCATATCTCGTTGAGAAGAACTAAGGATATGGTTCTTTCTTATGGAGGTGATGAACAGCTCGTTGTTAATGGTTACACCGATGCTAGTTGGAACAACGATCCGGATGATTTTAAATCTCAATCTGGATACGTATTTACTTTGAATGGTGAAGCAGTTAGCTGGAGGAGTGCAAAGCAAAGCGTTGTGGCGAGATCTTCAACTGAATCGGAATACATAGCTGCTTCGGAGGCTTCACAAGAAGCGATATGGATGAAGGAGTTCAATACAGAGCTCGGTGTGGTTCCAAGTGCGCTGGACCCAATGTCTATCTACTGTTATAACATGGGCGGCATAGCCAATGCGCAAGAACCAAGGTCGCACAAGAAGCTGAAGCACATCAAGCTACGTTTTCACGCTATTCGAGAACATATCCAAGATGGTGACATAAAGATTTTCAAAGTACACACAGATCTGAATGTGGCGGATCCGTTGACTAAACCTCTCCCGAGGGCAAAACATGACCAACACCAAACTGCCATGGGTGTTCGGTATATTACCATGTAATCTAGATTAGTTGACTCTAGTGCAAGTGGGAGACTGTTGGAGATATGCCCTAGAGGCAATAATAAATGTAGTTATTATTATATCTTTGTGTTTATGAAAATGTTTACATTCATGCTAATAACAGTATTAACAAGGAAACATTAATACTTGTGTGATTTGTAAACTAAATTAGAGTCCCTGGTAAAGCCTCTTTATAATACTAGCTTGTTGGTTAATAAATGATTGTGGTTTCCCTATCATGAACATTGAGATGTTATTAACAACAAGATCATATCATTAGGAGAATGGTATGATGGACATACTCCTATAGATAAGTGTAGCATAAAGATCAAGTCATTTTAATAGTTCAATTGCTATATGCTTTCTGATACATAGTAACCTAATTCCTTCGACCATGAGATCATGCTTATCACCATCACCGGAAGTATGCTTTGATGACATCAAACACCACACCGTAACTGGGTGGTTATAAAGGTGGCATTGAGTGTTCGGAAAGTATGGGTTGAGACACATGGATCAAGAGTGGGATTTGTCCATCCTTATGACGGATAGATATACTCTGGGCCCTCTCGGTGGAATGTCATCCAATTGGATTGCAAGAATGTGACTGGTTCCCAAGGGATCACATATCACGGGAACTCATTAAATATCTCATCTATGTACATTTGGCACAACCATATTATCGTCTCAATCTATCTATATAGATATTGATGCAAAATATTTGGGTTTTCCCTAAATCTTTCATCAAGATGAAATTCTTAACATGTGTTAAAAAATATACATCATTTCCAATCAACAATATGTCTTCCACACAATGTATTAGAAATATGTCTTAGCACTCCCACTTAATTCCTTGCAAATGCAAGCATCTTTATTGTCTCTGATGAATTTAAACTCTTTTAACAGTTTCACCATGGTGAAGATCCAACTCTGCGATGCTCACTTCAACCATTGAAGTTTGCATATGCTTTTAGCATCCTTTAAATTAACAAAACCCTTTGGACCGTGTTATGCACACGTCCTAGGTAACAATTCTATTAGAAGAACTTGTTTTGTTTATTCAACTACCACATACAAAAATTATATGTAGTGGTTGCTACATTAATCCGTCTAGACTAAATATCGCTATGAAAGATAAAATCTTGTCATAGTCAACCTCCATTGTTGTGAACTCTTTCCCAACATGTCGACTATTTCATAGATGTGAAACATCCATGTCTATTTCTTTATAGATCCAAACACGATTGTAAGGTCTTACACCTTTCCAGAGGGTCTTTCAAGTTCAAAGCTTGATTTCTCGTGTATGGAACTATCACGGATTTTATGGCTTCAAGCCATTTGATGGAGTCAGGGCCCGTCATCGCTTCTTTGCATGTAGTCTGTTCATTATTGTCAAATAATGATTCAACCCTCAAATCTTGGTATTTGATTGTTTATCTGACCTACTTGGTTCAATAGGAACTTAGACCTCCGTGACCATAACCTTTGAAGCACGTGAGCCGTGAGCATTGTTGTTGCCTCCGAAACACTTTCCGGTGCTGCACAACTCAACACATATTGATAAGGTTCTTTTAACCTTATCAAAGTTCTATTGTTCTCCCACTTAACTTTTCACGAAAAATTTCTTCTCAAGAAACTTGCCGTTCTAAGCGACAAACACTTTTGTCTTTGGTGTTATGGAGGAGTACCCAACGATTATCCGAAATAACCTACAAATACATGCTCATCCGAATTTGGTTGTAAACTGTTGGAGATATGCCCTAGAGTCAATAATAAATGTAGTTATTATTATATCTTTGTGTTTATGATAAATGTTTACATTCATGCTATAACAGTATTAACAAGGAAACATTAATACTTGTGTGATTTGTAACCTAAATTAGAGTCCCTGGTAAAGCCTCTTTATAATACTAGCTTGTTGGTTAATAAATGATTGTGGTTTCCCTATCATGAACATTGAGATGCTATTAACAACAAGATCATATCGTTAGGAGAATGGTATGATGGACATACTCCTATAGATAAAGCGTAGCATAAAGATCAAGTCATTTTAATAGTTCAATTGCTATATGCTTTCTGATACATAGTAACATAATTCCTTCGACCATGAGATCATGCTTATCACCATCACCGGAAGGATGCTTTGATGACATCAAACACCACACCTTAACTAGGTGGTTATAAAGGTGGCATTGAGTGTTCGGAAAGTATGGGTTGAGACAAATGGATCAAGAGTGGGATTTGTCCATCCTTATGACGAATAGATATACTATGAGCCCTCTCGGTGGAATGGCATCCAATTGGCTTGCAAGCATGTGACTGGTTCATAAGGGATCACATATCACGGGAAAGATAAAAGAGTACTTATCGAGGTTGAACTAGGTATGCAGAGATACCGACGATCAAAACCTCGGATAAGTAAACTATCGTGAGACAAAGGGAAATTGGTATCGTATGTAAGTGGTTCATTCGATCGTAAAGTAATCGTAGAAATATGTGGGAGCCATATGAATTTCCAGATTCCTCTATTGGTTATTGTTTGGAGAAGTGTCTCGATCATGTCCGCATAATTCACGAACCGTAGGGAGACACACTTAAGGATTCGATGTTGTTGAGTAGTTATGGAATGATGAGTAAGATACCGAATGTTGTTCGGAGTCTCGGATGGGATCCAGGATATCACGAGGAGATCTGGAATGGTTCGGAGAATAAGATTCATCTAAGGAAAGTCCTCTTTCGGGGTTGGAGAATGGTTCCGGTGTTTTCATCGGGAATGTTCTAGAAGGTTCCGGAAGGTCCGACATTCCGGAGGGGAAGGGTACATGAATGTGTCATAACAAGTTGGAATGGTTGCATCATGTACTAGGTGTCATCGCTGAGCAAAATAAAGGGATAAATCAAATCCTAGTTTGAAAAGTCAACCGCCAATTTGAAAAGTCAAACGACAAGTTCTGCTTGGTGGAGGGAGAGTAGGAAACCTACTTGGGGAGGAGTTCCTCCCTCCACCGCCGGCCTTGAGGCGAGTTGGGAGGACTCCCTGGCCGGCGCCCACCTATAAAAGGAGGGGCAGGCTGCCCTCTAGACACACACCTCCACCACCCAAACCCTAGCCCTAGCCGCCGCCCTCCTGCGACCGCCGCCCTAGGGCAAACCCCTAGCCGCCGACTTGGGGCTTTCCCAAGCCCCAGCCACTGCCTAGCCCTCTCTCCTTGGTGTGTCTAAACCCTAGATCACCGAGGCCTCTCTCATAGTCCACCATACTCGCTCCGCTTAAGGCGAAGCTCATGAGATCTCCTCTACTTCCCACCACGTCAGGCCGAATTGCGAGGAGAGTGCTACAACCTCCGCCTTTGGAACAAGGAGAGGAAGGTCTTCATCGAAAATTTAACGTGTGACCGACTACGGAAGCGCCGAACGCAGCCTTTAAGGATCGTCTACATGATCTTGAGATCGACAAGAGTACGACTACATCACCCACGAGAATCCGCTCTCGCTAAACACTTTGGAATCTTCGAGGGTGAGTTATTATATCGAATCGTTGCTACAATCTAGTAGATAGATCTTGGCTTGTTTGTTTGTATGCGGTAGAAAAAATTTGTTTTCCATGCTACGAACCCCTACAGTGGTATCAGAGCCGTGTTTATATGTAGATCTGTTGCACGAGTAGAACACAATGGTCATTGTGGGCGGTGGTGCTTTTATTATCAATTGCTTATTGTGTACTTTGCATCTTGCGGTATGATGGGATGAAGCGGCCCGGGCTAACCTTACATGACATCGTTCATGAGACTTGCTCCACGCTCAACATGCAACTTGTATTGCATAAGTGGCTTTGCGGGTGTCTGTCTCACCCATTATAGTATAGATCTAATTTACAACGGGCACTTGATAGTTCAAACATCAACGTTGTGGTTCTTGTTCGTAAGTTAGATCAACACTTATTGAAAGCCCCAAACCACGTAAAATATGCAAAGAAATTAGAGGCGTCTAACTTTGTTTTGCAGGGGTGTGCTGTGATGTGATATGGCCATGATTGTGATTATATTTGATGTATGCAATGTTCATTATTGTAAGTTGGCAACCGACAGGAGCCATATGGTTGTCTTTAATTTCTGTTAAGACCCGCGTGTCTATTCAAAGTAATTTAATAGTTGAAGCTGGTGGACGACAACCATGGAGCAGCGTCATTGACCTTGATGCAATGCCGATGATGATGTAGATCATGTTCGTGCTTTAAGATGGAGATCGGAAGCACAAATAAGAAAGGCCATATCATAACACATATTATGAATTGCATGTGATGTATTGCTTAGTTAACGACGGTAGCATTATAAGATGATCCCTCATGCACATGAATTTCAAGTTCTAAAGTGTTCATCCTTAGTAAGCACCGTTGTTAAAGCTTGTTGTTTCGAAGCACCACGTGATGATCGAGTGTGTTAGATTCTGCAAGTGTATACAACGTGAGCAAGCCAGATTTGCTCATGCGGAAGCTAAGGTTTGATCTTGACGAGCCTAGCATGTACAGACATGGTCTCGGAACACGGATCATCGAAAGGTAAAGCATGAGTCATATAGTAGATATGATGAACATGACGATTATTCGCCATTGAAGCTACATCAACTCTCGTGATGATCGGTTTTGATGTGGTGGATTTGGTTCGTGTGATCACTAAAACAATGTGAGGGATATTGTTTTGAGTGGGAGTTCACCTAGATTAATTTAACTATTAACTAGAACTCAATTTGTCATAAACTTAGTCTAAATTATTGCAAATATGTTGTAGATCAATGGCGGCCCCTGCCATCAATTTTAATGTGTTCCTAGAGAAAGAAAAGTTGAAAAACAATGGAAGCAACTTTGCGGATTGGTTCCGCAATTTGAGGATTGTCCTCAATGCTGGTAATTTGACCTATGTGCTCGATGCACTGGTGACCCGCCTATGATGCTACCGATGAAGTAAAGAATGTTTACCTCGCCTAAGACTCAAGACTCAACATTCAAAGTGTGCTATCTTGTATGGTTTGGAATCGAGCTTGTAAAATGTTTGAGAATTCAGACCCACATGATATTGTCCGTGAACTCAAATTGATATTTGAGACTCACGCGGCAGTTGAGAGCTATGAGGCTTCTGAAAAGTTCTTTAACTGCAAGATGGAAGAGGGCAGCTCCATCAGTGAGCATGTGCTTAAGATGTCTGGGCACGCAAACAAACTCCAAAGCTTGGGTATATTGATTCCTAATGCTTTGGGGATTTACCGTGTCCTCCAATCACTACCACCAAGTTATAAGAACTTTGTGATGAAATACAATATACAAAGCATGAACAAGCAGTTGCCAGAACTCTTCTCCATGTTAAAATCTGTAGAAGTGGAGATCAAGAAAGAGAACCAAGTGTTGATGGTCAATAAGACCACCAAATTCAATAAAGGCAAGTCTAGGCAAAAGGGACACTTCAAGAAGGGTGGTAAAAAAGTTACCGCACCGACGAAGAAGACCAAGGCTGGACCTAAGCGTGATACTGAGTGCTTTTACTGCAAGGGAGAAGGTCACTGGAAGCGGAATTGCCCAAAGTACTTGGCGGATTTGAAGAATGGCAACATCAAGAAGAAAGGTATATCCGATATACATGTTATTGATGTGTATCTCACTAGTACTCGTAGTAGTGCCTAGGTATTTGATACTGGTTCGGTTGCTCATATTTGTAACTCAAAACAGGTGCTGCAGAATAAACAGAGGCTAGCGAAGAACGAGGTGACGATGCGCGTAGGAAATGGATCAAAGGTTGATGTGATCGCGGTCGGCACGCTACCTCTTCATCTACCATAGGGATTAGTTTTATACTTAAATAATTGTTATTTGGTGCCTGCGTTAAGCATGAACATTATATCAGGATCTTGTTTATTGCGATACGGTTACTTGTTTAAGTCCGAGAATAATGGTTGTTCGATTTATATGAGTAATATGTTTTATGCACATGCACCTTTGATAGATGGTCTATTCTTGTTGAATCTCGATAGTGGAAATACACATATTAATAACATTGAAGCTAAACGTTTGAAATTGAGCGATAACTCGACCTATATGTGGCACTGTCGTCTTGGTCACATTGGAGTGAAGTGTATGAAGAAACTCCATTACGATGGACTTCTTGAATCACTTGATTTCGAATCACTTGAAAGATGCGAAGCATGTCTGATGGGTAAAATGACTAAGACACCATTTTCTGGTATGATGGAGCGAGCTACGGACTTATTGGAAATCATACATACCGATGTATGTGGTCCAATGAGTGTAGCATCACGCGGTGGTTATCGTTATGTTCTTACCTTCACGGATGACTTGAGTAGATATGGGTATATCTAATTCATGAAACATAAGTCCGAAACTTTCGAGAAGTTTAAGGAATTTCAAAGTGAGGTGGAGAATCAACGTAACAAGAAGATTAAATTTCTACGTTCTGTTCGTGGAGGTGAATATCTAAGTTACGAGTTTGGCGAGCATTTGAAGAAATGTAGAATACTTTCACAATTGACACCGCCGAGAACACCACAGCGTAATGGTGTGTCCGAACGTCCTAATCTAACTCTCTTAGATATGGTTCGTTATATGATGTCACTTACAAATTTACTGTTATCATTTTGGGGTTATGCATTAGAAACAGCCGCATTCACTTTAAATAGGGCACCATCTAAATCCATTGAAACGACACCGTATGAATTATGGTTTGGGGAGAAACCTAAATTGTCGTTCCTTAAAGTTTGGGGTTGCGAAGCCTATGTAAAGAAGTTACAGCCGGACAAGCTTGAACCCAAAGCGGAAAAATGCGTCTTCATAGGATACCCGAAGGAAACTATTGGGTATACCTTGTATCATAGATCCGAAGGCAAAATCTTCGGTGCCAAGAATGGATCCTTTCTAGAGAAGGAATTTCTCTCGAAAGAAGTGATTGGAAGAAAAGTAGAACTCGACGAGGTTGTCGAACCTTCTCTCGAACTTGCGAGTAGCACAGCACCCGAAGAAGTTCCTGTGGTGCCTGCACCAATAAGAGAGGAAGCTAATGATGATGATCATGAAACTTCGGTTGTAGTTGCTGCAGAACCTCGCAGGTCAATGAGAACTCGTACCACTCCTGATTGGTATAATCCCGTTATGAGTGTCATGTTGGTGGACAACACCGATGACCCTGCGACATATGAGGAAGCGATGATGAGCCCAGATTCCAATAAATGGCAAGACGCCATGAAATCCGAGATTGGATCCATGTACGAAAACCAAGTATGGACTTTGGTGGACTTCTTTGGATGGCCGGAAGGTATCGAGAACAAATGGATTTTCAAGAAGAAAACAGATCTTGATGGTAATGTTATCGTTTATAAAGCTCGACTTGTCGCAAAAGGGTTTCGACAAATTCAAGGAGTTGACTACGATGAGACTTTCTCACCAGTAGCGAAGCTAAAGTCTGTGAGGATTTTGTTAGCAATCGCTGCATATTACGATTATGAGATATGGCAGATGGATGTCAAAACAGCGTTCCTCAATGGAGACATTGATGAAGAGTTGTATATGATGCAACCCAAAGATTTTGTCGATCATAAAGATGCTAACAAGGTATGCAAACTTCAACGGTCCATATATGGGTTGAAGCAAGCATCCCGAAGTTGGAATCAACGTTTTGATAAAGTAATCAAAAGTTTTGGTTTTATACAAACTTATGGAGAAGCTTGTATTTACAAGAAAGTGAGTGGGATCTCTATAGCATTCTTTATACTATATGTAGATGACATATTGTTGATTGGGAATGATGTAGACCTTCTTTATAGTGTCAAGGAATATTTGAATAATAGTTTTTCAATGAAAGATCTTGGCGAAGCAGCTTACATATTAGGCATAAAGATTAATAGAGATAGATCGAGACGCCTAATATCATTGTCACAAAGTACATATTTGGACAAAGTTCTAAAGAGGTTTGGAATGGAAGATAGCAAGAAAGGGTTCTTGCCCATGTTGCCCAATACGACCTTGAGTAAAACTCCAAGTCCAGCAATGGCAGAAGATAGAGAAAGGATGAGTAAGACTCCCTATGCCTCAGCCATAGGATCTCTAATGTATACCATGCTATGTACTAGACCCTACATTGCATATGCTGTTAGTTTGACTAGCAGATATCAAAGTGATCCAGGAGTGGATCATTGGACAACGGTCAAAAACATCCTTAAGTACTTGAGAAGAACTAAGGATATGGTTCTTTCTTATGGAGGTGATGAACAGCTCGTTGTTAATGGTTACACCGATGCTAGTTGGAACACTGTAACACCCTTAGAATCGGACCTATGCAAGTTTCAGCGATTCCCGCCAAACCCGCATAGAAACGATTCAAAGGTGCTCACAGCACTTTAAATGCGGGTGAAAAGCATAATAACATTACACAAGGTCCTCGATGGGACCCACAAGTAGAGATTTATACAACAATGACTCAATGAGTCAAGAATATGTATAATATACAAAGATCCAAATCACCTTGAAATCGATAGAGCGTCCGACTACGGACAAGATGCAAATGGGGCTAAGAGCCCTCAAGAATAACCAATGGCGCCCATAACCCCGCCAGCGCCGGAAGGGTAACCGCTAACGACGCCGATCTCAAAACCCTGCTAAACAAAAGGGGTGCCCAAAGGGCAAAGGAAAAGAGGAGCGTCGATCGAGGCCAAGACACTACGAGGCTAGAATTGGCGGTCCACGCCTACATAGGTATGGTGGATCAAGCGTGACATCATGCACTAAACATCCTATAGAGACTCGATACAATCAAGGCAATCGAGAGGGTAAGAAAGACCTATTCGATACCAACTTGATGCTACCATCAAACAAACCCATCCTGGCGTTTCTCGAGACCAAACGAGAAGTCAACCGAGAACTCACACGGTTGGCGTTTACTTATTCGTTATCGCAGCAATTACTAGTCGTTTAGATAATCATCCCGATAAAATAAGCGATGGGCACTTTTATTTAACCATTCCATTGTAGTTGCAACACTTACTAGTCGACATGAGATAGCAGAGATAACCCAAAATCCAGCAGCTTGTTGGTACTTTTATTCAGCCATTCGTTGTAGTTGCAATACTTACTAGTCAGTACAAAGGTCGTGGCGACAAACCGAACAAGCAATCGTGGTATTATTTAGCCACCATTATAGTGAAGCGATTACTAGTCATTATAAGGTCAAATTTATAGCAATAAACTTTAGTTATGCTTGTCTATGGTCGAGATATCAGGTCCAAGTCGTCCATAACCGCGACACGGCTTTCAGAAAGTTTTACCCGGCGGGGTGCACCAATAGCAACACACGCCGATCAACCTCGGAAAACCAAATCAAACCAACGAGGCCTTCACGACAAAGCAATCACAGGATTCAGAAATATTTTGGGGCCACCCCATTGAGTAGACCAAGAAGCCACCGACCGAGACGGACTCAAGGTTTTGCGACAATGGTCAAACGATCGGGAACCCGAAAGTGTGGCTGGGCTTGTCGATACCGCGAAAACATTCCGCTTACCTAAACAGTACAGTGTGCTCCTCGCACAATCGTAAATACAGTAGTAGCATGGCATCAGTACAGGATAGTAAATAAAACCTCAAACTAGTTTGTGGCCCCAAGAAAATAAGACTGAATCAAGCTCTGGCTCAGGGGGGTCCCATATACCTCCCGGATGTGGATGGCGCGATAAATCAAGGAACAGGTATCAAGTACTAGGGATCCTACGGGACACAAGTGGGCGTTCGGAAACCAAATATTATCTATCACCCACCGATGCCTCTGGTTACTTCAATTTTAGTTGTTAAACAGGAATTAAAGTGAACGATAAGTAAAGCCATGATCAACTCCAACAACAACATGCGGCAATATATCAACAATTGTGGCACTGGCCGACACGCAACAGCACTTGAGCAAGCGACTACGACGCGCAAGTCCAACTATCTACCAAACAACAGGTAATAGGATGTGTCCAAGGCAATATGAGGCTGCTGGGAATATCCAGGGAACGAAGCTAGAGCATCGCAACACAGATAGCAATAGATCAACAGGAGGGAATAAATACTATAAAGTAAGATAGGTAGAAAGGGGGAGATGCTCGCCTGAAACATTGCCGAAGGTTCAATCCGAAGATCGGGTCGAAGCTCACATCAACTCAACGGCCTTATCCGCGAAGAAGCAAAACACTAGAAGAAACACCGGATGCAATATTTAATACTACGGCAAAAGATCGGCATGATGCATGTATGATGTATGACATGGCAAAGGTGCAATGCAATTAGGTCATATTAAGCGGAACCGGGGTCCCGACAATTAGTTAAAAGGTTCAAGTTATTTATCTACCCCGCAAATTAATTGTTGCATTAGCGAGGCAAAACAAGTTACTGGTTCGCTACTCAAATTTAAATGAGGCCAATATGAGACTAGATTTGCCCGCATATGGGCCCCATATTTAATTATGAGGTGAATCGGCATAAGGCCCCCAAACCACACGACAATATGCATGCATGAACATTTAATATGCGACAAGTTGTATATATTATAAAATAGGGTTTGCGGGAAGGGGTTCACACATCGAGGGGTCTCGACGAGCTTGGGGTTCCGGGGTTCGGGGTCGGTCTCAGGGTTCGACGGGAAACGAGGTTCGGACTCCGGGATCGTTCTCGGATAGCGGAGTAGATCTTGGTGTTCCGGGGGGGAAGTTCTCGGTGTTCCGTGAGGTAGACATTGTCGCATCCGTGGTCCTCGGGCATCGGATCTGGGGAAGTACTTGTCGCATCTATCGTCTTCGGGTTTGTTTCAATCGGGTCGATGTCGGAGTACTTGTCGTCCCATGTGGTGTTCGGGTCCGGGGTCCCAGTCATGGCGTCCCAGGGCAGTACATGTCGTGTCCGTGACGGAGATCTTGAAGGTCCCTGAACTCGGCGAACTTGGCGTACTCCCGGTTCGGGTCCAGGCGCCTCGGATCGGTCTTACGGGCACGCCATATCGTCGCGAAGATCTTGACACGGCCAGCCAAGGTGACACACGCTGGAACATCTCAACCGCTCTTGAGCATCATCACGAAGCATGTGGCCGAGGCAGCGCTGGCGGGCTTGGGAACGATGGCGGCCTCGTCGGGGAGGGCGGCCGACGAGCTTGCGAGGGGCGCGCCAAACGGAGGATGGGGTCAGCATCTGCCGGGCGTGGCCACGGCTGTGGCTCGGGAGAGGCGACGCAGGGACCCACATGAAGCCTGGACGTCGAGGCAAGGATGGGACCGGGCTGAGGCGCGGTGACTCTCTGCGCTGCAGGCGGCGCTGGAGAATGCGAGCGGCGGGCTGTCGAGGTCGGAGAACAGCCGGAGGCGGGCTTGAAGGAGGCCCGACGAGCTCGGGTGGAGGCAGAGCGAGGCGGAGGTGCCTGACGGCGGCGCTGAGGCGGGCAGCGCGTGAGGGCGCCGAGGCGCAGGCCAAGCGAGGCGCCGCAGAGGGAGGAGAGGACGGGCTTATGGCGGCGCAACGGAGAGGCGCAGACGAGTTGGATGAGGAAGCAGCTGGGCAGGGCGGGCGGCGAGCACGGGTCGGGTGCGTGAGCACACGGCCGGGCGCGCATGAGCTCGTCCAAGGCGGCGCGGGCGCCAGAGGAGGCGGCGAAGCGTGAGGCGGAGGCTGGCAGGCAGCGGAAGAAGGCCTTGGCCGGAGAGGGGAGGAGGTGGAGCCGGGAGAGGTGGGCAGTAAGTGGGAGGACCAAGGACAAGGGCGACCGGAGGAGGTTGGAGGGCGCAGTGGCCGGGAGAAGGAGAGCCAGAGGAGAAGGGACGGGAGAGAGAGACGTCAAGGAGGGCGCGTCGGTGGGTTGGGAGCAGCATGAGGTGGGGGGCCAGGTGCCACGGGGAAACGGCCCACGAGGAGAGAAGGAGGGAGGGGGCTGTGTGGGTGAGTGCTGGTTGGGTGAGTTTGGTGTGCGGGTCTGGGTGGGTCGGCTGGGTGAGTGGGTCCAGGGAGAGAGAGGGGGGAAGAGAGAGGGATTGGCTGGTGACGTGGCAGCTCAGGATTGGGTAGAGGGGGTGAGAGGGTGAGGTGGCGAGAGGGGGTTGGTTGGAGTGAGGTGGAGAGGGGTTGGGTAGAATAGGTTGGGTAGGTTTAGAAATAAGGGGTGGACCGTTTTGAAAATGAGGGTGGTCGTTCGGGTCGATTCGGCCCGTTCGACTGCCCCTACAAAAACAATTAAATGTTTTATTTATTTCAAACAAGCCTTTTGCAAACTAATAGTAGACAAAGTAAAATATTCCGGCGATCCGGTTTTGCGCGTTGAACAAAGGCGGGGCGTTTAGAAAACAAAACTGGGTTTTTCCGAAATAGTTTTATGCAAGCAAATGCAAGATGATGACGATGCTCAAATGCAATGCGGCATGATGACATGAGCATGCGGTCATGATGATGCAATGCAAAAAAACAACGCGATTTTCTAGTAGTGGTTTTGCGGGATGCCACAAACACCGATCCGGATGATTTTAAATCTCAATCTGGATACGTATTTACTTTGAATGGTGCAGCAGTTAGCTGGAGGAGTGCAAAGCAAAGCGTTGTGGCGAGATCTTCAACTGAATCGGAATACATAGCTGCTTCGGAGGCTTCACAAGAAGCGATATGGATGAAGGAGTTCATTACAGAGCTCGGTGTGGTTCCAAGTGCGCTGGACCCAATGTCTATCTACTGTGATAACATGGGCGGCATAGCCAATGCGCAAGAACCAAGGTCACACAAGAAGCTGAAGCACATCAAGGTACGTTTTCACGCTATTCGAGAACATATCCAAGATGGTGACATAAAGATTTTCAAAGTACACACAGATCTGAATGTGGCGAATCCGTTGACTAAACCTCTCCCGATGGCAAAACATGACCAACACCAAACTGCCATGGGTGTTTGGTATATTACCATGTAATCTAGATTAGTTGACTCTAGTGCAAGTGGGAGACTGTTGGAGATATGCCCTAGAGGCAATAATAAATGTAGTTATTATTATATCTTTGTGTTTATGATAAATGTTTACATTCCTGCTATAACAGTATTAACAAGGAAACATTAATACTTGTGTGATTTGTAAACTAAATTAGAGTCCCTGGTAAAGCCTCTTTATAATACTAGCTTGTTGGTTAATAAATGATTGTGGTTTCCCTATCATGAACATTGAGATGTTATTAACAACAAGATCATATCATTAGGAGAATGGTATGATGGACATACTCCTATAGATAAGCGTAGCATAAAGATCAAGTCATTTTAATAGTTCAATTGATATATGCTTTCTGATACATAGTAACCTAATTCCTTCGACCATGAGATCATGCTTATCACCATCACCGGAAGGATGCTTTGATGACATCAAACACCACACCGTAACTAGGTGGTTATAAAGGTGGCATTGAGTGTTCGGAAAGTATGGGTTGAGACACATGGATCAAGAGTGGGATTTGTCCATCCTTATGACGGATAGATATACTCTGGGCCCTCTCGGTGGAATGTCATCCAATTGGCTTGCAAGAATGTGAATGGTTCCCAAGGGATCACATATCACGGGAACTCATTCAATATCTCATCTATGTACATTTGGCACAACCATATTAGCGTCTCAATCTATCTATATAGATATTGATGCAAAATATTTGGGTTTTCCCTAAATCTTTCATCGAGATGAAATTCTTAACATGTTTTAAAAAATATACATCATTTCCAATCAACAATATGTCTTCCACACAATGTATTAGAAATATGTCTTAGCACTCCCACTTAATTCCTTGCAAATGCAAGCATCTTCATTGTCTCTGATGAATTTAAACTCTTTTAACAGTTTCACCATGGTGAAGATCCAACTCTTCGATGCTCACTTCAGCCATTGAAGTTTGCATACGCTTTTAGCATCCTTTAAATTAACAAAACCCTTTGGACCGTGTTATGCACACGTCCTAGGTAACAATTCTATTAGAAGAACTTGTTTTGTTTATTCAACTACCACATACCAAAATTATATGTAGTGGTTGCTACATTAATCCGTCTAGACTAAATATCGCTTTGAAAGATCAAATCTTGTCATAGTCAACATTCATTGTTGTGAGTTCTTTCCCAACATGTCGACTATTTCATAGATGTGAAACATCCATGTCTATTTCTTTATAGATCCAAACATGATTGTAAGGTCTTACACCTTTCCAGAGGGTCTTTCAAGTTCAAAGCTTGATTTCTCGTGTATGGAACTATCATGGATTTTATGGCTTCAAGCCATTTGATGGAGTCAGGGCCCGTCATCGCTTCTTTGCATGTAGTCTATTCATTATTGTCAAATAATTATTCAACCCTCAAATCTTGGTATATTATTGTTTATCTGACCTACTTGGTTCAATAGGAACTTAGACCTCCGTGACCACAACCTTTGAAGAACGTGAGCCATGAGCATTGTTGTTGCCTCCGAAACACTTTCCGGTGCTTCACAACTCAACACATATTGATAAGGTTCTTTTAACCTTATCAAAGTTCTATTGTCCTCCCACTTAACTTTTCACGAAAAATTTCTTCTCAAGAAACTTGCCGTTCTAAGCGACAAACACTTTTGTCTTTGGTGTTATGGAGGAGTACCCAACGATTATCCGAAATAACCTACAAATACATGCTCATCCGAATTTGGTTGTAAACTGTTGGAGATATGCCCTAGAGGCAATAATAAATGTTGTTATTATTATATCTTTGTGTTTATGATAAATGTTTACATTCATGCTATAACAGTATTAACAAGGAAACATTAATACTTGTGTGATTTGTAACCTAAATTAGAGTTCCTGGTAAAGCCTCTTTATAATACTAGCTTGTTGGTTAATGAATGATTGTGGTTTCCCTATCATGAACATTGAGATGTTATTAACAACAAGATCATATCGTTAGGAGAATGGTATGATGGACATACTCCTATAGATAAGCGTAGCATAAAGATCAAGTCATTTTAATAGTTCAATTGCTATATGCTTTCTGATACATAGTAACCTAATTCCTTTGACCATGAGATCATGCTTATCACCATCACCGGAAGGATTCTTTGATGACATCAAACACCACACCGTAACTGGGTGGTTATAAAGGTGGCATTGCGTGTTCGGAAAGTATGGGTTGAGACACATGGATCAAGAGTGGGATTTGTCCATCCTTATGACGAATAGATATACTCTGAGCCCTCTCGGTGGAATGTCATCCAATTGGCTTGCAAGCATGTGACTGGTTCACAAGGGATCACATATCACGGGAACGAGAAAAGAGTACTTATCAGTAACGAGGTTGAACTAGGTATGCAGAGATACCGACGATCAAAACCTCGGATAAGTAAACTATCGTGAGACAAAGGGAAATTGGTATCGTATGTAAGTGGTTCATTTGATCGTAAAGTAATCATAAAAATATGTGGGAGCCATATGAATTTCCAGATTCCTCTATTGGTTATTGTTCGGAGAAGTGTCTCGATCATGTCCGCATAATTCACGAACCGTAGGGAGACACACTTAAGGATTCGATGTTGTTGAGTAGTTATGGAATGATGAGTAAGAGACCGAATTTTGTTCGGAGTCTCGGATGGGTTCCGGGATATCACGAGGAGATCCGGAATGGTCCGGAGAATAAGATTCATATAAGGAAAGTCCTGTTTCGGGGTTGGAGAATGGTTCCGGTGTTTTCATCAGGAATGTTCTAGAAGGTTCCGGAAGGTCCGACACTCCGGAGGGGAAGGGTACATGAATGCGTCATAACAAGTTGGAATGGTTGCATCATGTACTAGGTGTCATCGCGGAGCAAAATAAAGGGATAAATCAAATCCTAGTTTTAAAAGTCAAACACCAATTTGGAAAGTCAAACGGCAAGTTTTGCTTGGTGGAGGGAGAGTAGGAAACCTACTTGGGGAGGAGTTCCTCTCCCTCCACCGTCGGCCTTGGAGGCCGAGTTGGGGGAGGACTCCCTCCCCCTTGGCCGGCGCCCTCCACCTATAAAAGGAGGGGCAGGGCTGCCCCTCTAGACACACAACTCCACCACCCAAAACCCTAGCCCTAGCCGCCGACCCTCCTACAGCCGCCGCCGCCCTAGGGCAAACCCTAGCCACCGACTTGGGGCTTTTCCCAAGCCCTAGCCGCCATCCTAGCCCTCTCTCCCTGGTGTGTCTAAACCCTAGATCACCGAGGACTCTCTCATAGTCCACCATACTCGCTCCGGCTTAAGGCGAAGCCTCGAGATCTCCTCTACTTAGGTGCATCATGCTGCCATAAAATCGCGAGGAGAGTGCTACAACATCCATTTTCTGGAACAAGGGAGAGGAAGGTCTTCATCGAAAATCAACGTGTGACCGAATAGGGAAGGGTCACGAACGTTAGCCGGAAGGATCGTCTACACGATCTTGAGATCAGCAAGAGTACGACTACATCACCCACGAGAATCCGCTCTCGTTAAACACTTTGGAATCTTCGAGGGTGAGTTATTCTATCGACTCGTTGCTACAATATAGTCGATAGATCTTGGCTTGTTTGTTTGTATGCGGTAGAAATTTTTTGTTTTCCATGCTACGAACCCCTACATAAACATCTTACTTATGCATACCAATGTTTAATAAAGGACAACTTTGGTTTTATCCCAAACCATAACTTTATATGGTGTCATTTCAATGGATCTTGATGGAGCTCTTTTCAGTGAAAAAGTGGTAGTCTCTAAAGCTTTTACTTTTAAAAATATAATGGCAGTTTTATGAATTACACCTTTGATCTTACAATGTCAAACAAGGTTTCATTGCATATCTTGATTATTCCATACACATATGGTGTTTCGAGAAACGCAAATCCACAGAACAATTTCTCAAATCTTAAGTGTTATGCTAAACTTTGTAACTAAAAATCTTCCTTTATGATCCTATCATAAATTCTTTATTTTCTTATTTTATTGATTTTGCACTTCATCTTGAAAGTCTTCGAACTTTTTCAAATGTTTCATACTTCATCCTTATTAAGTAAATATTCATATATTCTCTCATTTTTTTGTAGAAAGCATATGAAGTTAAAATCCATCGCTCTCGATTACACACAATGGGCTTCATACATCTATATGTATAAGTTCCAATAAGCTAGTCATTCGTTCACTTTTGGCCTATGAACGGAGTTTTAATCATCTTTAAGAAAGTTTCACAAGCGTCATTTGATCAAAATCAAAAGACTCCAAAATTCCATCCACATGGAGTTTCTTCATATTTTCTTTCCAATAGAATTTAAACAAAGAATGTCACTTAAGTGATCTTTCAATCAATTGTCTTTCGACATTTTTAGCACTAGTTTTATGGATGTGATTTCTCCAACCAGACTTGTATATCATCCATCTTTCATGGAATACGGAAATTATTTGAACAATCTTTTTGTTCTCATAATACCTGATAAAAGAAATCTTGAAGGCAACCTTTGATATTGACGAGCAACACAACAACTCTTTATTTGTTCTCGATGAACATCATCACATATTATTTTGCTAGTTACTTAGGCCATTGTAGTTCATGAATTATGTTGTTTTGTATGACGATTCACACCAAAAAATTCAGTATCCAATACTTAAGAACCACATTGTTTGACAAGCAAAGAATATAGCCATAATATGTATATCTTCTATATACCTAAGTTGAACAATTCTAGTCTTTTCTCTTCTGCCAAATATTTCTTAGATTTCTCTTTCGCTATTTCTTTATCCTTTCAAAAAATTTATCAATATCAACAGTGGTGCCATACTCATGAGACATAGACCAAAGTGTGTATAGTTAAATACCAATATCTTTGGACTTGCACTTTGAAGTAGATCACCATTATCAAATGTTTGGTGTTCTTTCAAATTCCATTTTCTTTAGTTATCTTTTAGTGTAGTAAACATTTTACCTACATCAAATATTCATCCTTATCATGGAACTATTCATGATCAAGCTACTTTAGCTTATAACGGTGAATTGCGAGTATAAAGTTGCTCTCGAAAACCTTTTGGAGGATTAGGACGACCAGCGTCTCCAACCTTTTGCAAATTCTCATCAAATATGAGAACATGACTTTTTCCATATTATACTCTATCATGTTGCAACCAAAACTTCGTTTCAGATATCACAATATCTTTCACACATGATGGTTTATGAAACAATTCTTTCAGCTCCCCGATAACCTTGATATTAAAACAATCTTTTGTATATCAAGAATCATGGAGACAAACATGCTATTTATATACTAAAACTGGAATTTTTACTCTTGATTTAATACTAATTATTAAACTTCAAGAAGTAACCAGAACCTACTGAAAGTTTGCAATAGGACTTTTAAACTTTAGATTAACACATAAAAAACAATACGATACCAGTTCGTAAAGTACCTATCCAAAATTATATAGTTCTATTATCTCAATTATAACTAAGCGCAAGGTGGTAAATGGATGCCAATGACTACAACAACTATGCAAATTCACTTTGATTTAATTTATGATAAATAGTGTTCAACTTTTAATCATATTGTTGTTGAACTCCCACTCAAAGCAATATCCCTCACATTGTTTTAGTGATTACATGAACCAAATATACTACACCAAGTCCGATCATCACGTGACATGATGTAGTTTTAAAGGTGAACAATCATCATATCATCTATATGACTCATGATTTACCTTTCGGTATTCCATGTTCTGAGGCCATGTATGTACATGCTAGGTTCGTCAAGATTTAACCTTAGTTTCCGCATGAGCAAATCTGGCTTGCTCCCATTGTATACACTCGCAGAATCTAACACACCCGATCATCACGTGGTGCTTAGAAACAACGAGCTTTGGCAATGGTGCCTACTGATATGTCAGAAACGTATCTATAATTTTTATGCTCCATGCTTGTTTAGTATCTACTTTGTTTTGCTTTGTCTACGCTTTGAGGTGTTTTTATATCTTTTCTGGAACTAACCTATTAACAAGTTGCCACAGTTCCAGTTGCCTGTTTTCTTATGTTTTTGGTTCTAGAAAGACAGAAAATCAATATTCTTGTAATTGGACGGGACAAAATCTGAAGTCAATATTTTACCGCGGGTGTCATGAAGTCCAGAGGGGAGACGGAGGGGCGAGCTAGGGACGAAGTCCATCCCGCGCCCGGGTAGGGTATGGGCCCTCCATCCACCTCCCAGCCTCACCTCTTCGCCTATAAGAAGCCACTTATGCAGAAACCCTAGGCACCCGATCAAAACTCCACGAAACCTTCTGTAGCCGCCGCCACCATCGACCCTAGATCGGGGGGATATGAAGTTCTTCCCGGCACCCTGTCGGAGGGGAGATCATCCCGGAGGCCTTCTTCTCTGGTATGAAGCATGAGTAGTTCCACCTTGGACTACGGGTCCATGTAGTAGCTAGATGGTTGTATCTCCTCCTTGTGCTTTCATGTATAGATCTTGTGAGCTCTGTTCATGATAAAGATCTAATCTATTTGTAATCATGCATGTTGTGTTTGCGGGGATCTGATGGATTTTGAGATTACTATGTCAGATTGATTAATGGTATTGTCTATTTGATACTACCATGTATGTGTTGTTTGTTATCTTGCATGCTCTCCGTTGTTAGTAGCTATCTTGGCCAAGTAGTTGCTAGTGACTCCAAGAGGGGGTATTTATGCTTGATAGCGGGTTCATACCTCTAGTTTCCAAGGGAAGTGACAGAAATCTCTTCGGTTGTATATGTGTTGTTGCTACTAGGGAGAAAACAACGGTCTCTTGTTCATATAACAAGTGGATTGTTTACCTTACACACTTTGATTAAATTAGTTGTCTGTTTCTTGCAACTTAATACTGGAGGGGGTTCGGATGAAAACCTGAAGGTGGACTTCTAGTCATAGATGCAGTTGGATGGCGGTCTATGTATATTGTTGTATTTCCCAATTGAATCTCATAGGATATTTTTGTATGGTATTGCATTGTCATGCCATGCTCAGTTCCCGTCAATTGCCCTGCTGTAATTTGTTTACCCTTCATGCCATGTTGTTTATCTAAGAAGTGTTGGGAATATGCCCTAGAGGCAATCATGTATGATGATATGTCCCATTGTATTCATAAAGTTATTAAGTAGTCCTTGTATAAACATCTGATGTGTATCATTGAATATGTGATTCAGTTGTGGAACTATGCATTCATGTTGTTTGTACTAAATATCCTTGGTCATTGAGGTTGTGCTGGACACACAACTTAGACCAATGTGAAAGTTGGCTTGATGACTCGGTTCCACTTGTCATGGGCATGGAGATGCTATTCCAACTTACACTAGGCTAAAGAGTTTAGCGAGTCGGATTGACCCATATTGAGGTACAACGAACTAAGCCGTCATTTGTATATCTCAATCAATGTAATCCTTAGACCGAGGTTGTTGCATAGTCCGAGTTGAGGATCACCGACTTAGGTTCTCAAACGCTAATCCGTGAATCGCGCTTATAAAGGCGTGATTCGTCGATCGAGAATCAAGCTGCGTGATGTGAATAACCAAGATGGGATTTTGCCCTCCACTCGGAGAGATACTCTCTGGGACCTCTCGTGAGATATGATTCGAAGCATGGCCCTGCGCGAGTCGGTTAAGTGTTAACCGAGGCGATCGACTAAGAGTTAGTCGGGTGAATCACTTATCTCGGATCGAGAAGTGAGTCGGACTATTTAAGGGATGACATATATTCGCCTATAGTCTGACAAGGTATATCGTGAGGCAAAGGGACTCGGACGTAAGTCGCATTGGAAAGGCAAGTCGTCATGACTCTTTGGTACTTGGGAGTCGCGTTACGCTAGGAGCCGATCTTGATCGATTGTGAGTCGGACTCTAATCGTGTCCAAGTAACCATGAGCTGCGGTCACACACTTAAGAGCGGGAGCAAGTTCGGATTGGATCCGAATCATCTGGTTGGGTTGGACCTAAACCAGATTAGGATCGATTAGTGAGTTGGACTCACGGTGACTAGTGTTATATGGGCTTTAGTGAATGGGTCGCGAGCAGAGCCCACATTCACTCCTATATATAGTGGAGCACAAGAACCCGTAAGGGTTAATCGTTGTTCGGTTAGGTCATTCCATGTGTTGGAAACCCTAGCTCCACAGCAGTCCGGCCAGAATCGAACCTAGCAGCTTCGCCTCGGCGCTCCTCCTTATGCGTAGTGGTAAACCTCGTGGCCTTCTACCTCGCCTAGGTCTTGGGATCACCACGTTAGAGGAATTTTTTGTTTTATCTGCGTGGCCCAACAAAGTGGTATCGAGCGATAGCTTCGGTTTTAGGCTCGAGATCTCGCATATGTGATATGCGATAGGCTATATATGAGATCTATGTCTGTTTTGGTGGTCGATCTATGAGATAGATCGGTTTTGTATGAAGTTGATTGGATCAACTGTACTCGGGAATGGTAGATCTGATTTCCGTGATCATCTTCTGAGGTCGGAACGACATACCCCTACCGGTCGGCTTCCGCCATCGGGGATTGTGACACGTAAATCCGAGCGGTGATCGAAGATCAAAAGGTTTGATCGAATCGGACGATGGTCGGAATCCATGTTCGGATCGTAGATGAGATCTACGTTCTGAAAATCGTCAAGACCTTAGCGGGACCACCGTCAGCGCCTTAGATGTCGCTACGAGTTTCACAACGGTAGATATTGTATCTATGCATAACTTGTTTTTGCAGGAAGTTGTGAATGGTATGGTTCATGTGCATGTGATGTATGTGTGTAATCCATACGTGATCTGCGAATCACGGTTTTTGTCAGCCGGCTGGAGCCTAGGTGCTGTCATTTTATTGTATAACGACCTGCGTGTCGGATTCTCTATGTAATTTACTTTACTAAGCTAGTGTAGCTGTTTGAGAACCCAGAAGGCATGCAAGGCGTTGTACATGTCGGCGACATGGAGTAAGACGGCAAGTGACAAGAGTTGGCACGAGTCGGATTACAGGCTTTGTGGAGATGGAGATCGCCATGAAGAGAGCCATACCATTTCACATTATAATTGCTTTATTTTGTGTTATTGTTATGTCTCAGTTTTACCTCTATTAGATAGTCGGTAAAATTTAATCCCTCAAAGAAGGTCTAGTCGGTTTTCCAAAGGTTTGCACCATCACAAGTCGGACATTTTTGGTAGTGGGCTCATAAAATTGAGGTGCTGCCAATTCTTTCCGACTAGGTGGGTTCGAGTCGGACTCTTACTGCAGAAACACTTGGTAAGCTAGACGGGTCTATCACAACGGTTGTGGGACTCGGGGAAAGTCGGATGGGAGCCGGGGCATGTGATGCCACCCGTCCAACAGGAGTCGCATGGGATGCGATTGACAAGGAGTTGTCTACCTAGATCACTTGGCGGCTAGCGGTGATGCTAAAGCTCACTAGCCGACTTGATTATTTAGGATCCTGAATCACTAAGTAACCATCGGAGGGGTGTTGGTTCTAGTGGGAGCATAAAATATTAAAATGTTTAATATGCTTGCTCTTTTATGAATACATGTCTTAAGTGCTTTGCATATTTTCTGTTGTAGATCATGGCACCAAGTAGCAGTCACTCTCAGATATCCGGTTTTGCATTGAGAACCATTCTTGAGAAAGATAAACTGAACGACACTAATTTTACCAACTGGTATCGAAATCTGAGAATTGTTCTCAAACAAGAAAAGAAGGACCATGTCCTAGACAACCCACTTCGGATGAGCCGAATGAGAATGCGAATGTCGCAATGACCAATGCCTACCGTCGGGCTAAAGATGAGTCCATGGACATTAGGCCTTATGCTTGCTCACATGGAACCGGACTTGCAAAAGCGTTCGAGCATGTTGAGGCCTACGATATGATCGAAAGCCTCAAAAGTATGTTCGTGCTCAAAGTAAGACCGAGAGGTATCAAGTCTCTCGTGCTTTGCTGAGTTGCAAGCTTAAAGATGGTGATCCACCGAGTCCGCATGTGATCAAAATGGTTGGTTACGTGCAGTCTCGAGAGGCTTGGCTACCCCATAAGCGAAGAGTTCGCTACGGATATAATTCAACTCTCTTCCTAGTGCATATGGGCGTTCATTTCGAACTACCACATGCATGGTATGGATAAGAAGCTCACCGAATTGCATGGGATGCTCAAGCGGCAGCGAATCTCAAGAAGGGCACCACCAAGTGTTGATGGTGCGAGAATAAGGCTAAGTTCAAGAAGAGTTCATGGACTAAGAAGAAGGCTAAGTCGGGAGGAAAGCGTGCTCAGACCCTGTCCCAAGCGCTTCCTCGTGGAGTAAGCCATCTCCTTCACCGGATCCACTTGCTTCTACTACAAGGCGGATGGCCTTTGGAAGAGGCTGCAGCAAGTACTTGGCCGACAAAGCCAAGAGTGGAGGTATGACTTCGACTCAGGTACACTTGTTTGCAATGTTATAGACATATATCTTGTCGATGCACCTAATAGTTCTTGGGTATATGATACCGATCGGTTATTCACATCGCAACTCGTTGCGTGGACCGGTAAGAACTAGGAGCGTAGCAAGAGGCGAGGTTGATATTCGAGTCGGCAACAAAGCAAGAGTTGCTGCGTTGGAAGTCGGCACGATGCAACTTCATTTACCTTCGGATTCATTATGGAACTAAATAATTGTTATTATGTTCCGAAGCTCGGTCGAAACATTATTTCTGCTTCATGTTTGATGAGGCAAGGCTATGAGTCGAATATCAAGAATAATGGTTGTTCTTTGTATTTGAATGATATGTTTCACGGCTTTGCACCCGTTCAGAACGGGTTATTTATTTTGAATCTTGATGGTGAGTCGGTTTATAACATAAATGTTAAAAGGTTGAAACCAAATGATCTGAATATGACTTACTTTTGGCACTGTCGGCTTGGCCATATAAGTTGGAAACGCATGAAGAAGCTCCATGATGATGGACTCCTAACTTCGTTCGACTTGGAGTCGTTCGAGACATGTGAATCTTGCCTACTCGGCAAAATGACCAAGACACCTTTTGCAAAAAGTTGCGAAAGGGCGTCCGACTTGTTGGGACTAGTACATAGTGATGTATGTGGACCAATGAGCACGACAACCAGGGGTGGTTATGAGTACTTCATTACCTTCACTGATGATTTGAGTAGGTATGGATATATCTACTTAATGAAACATAAGTCGGAAGCCTTTGAAAAGTTCAAAGAATTCCAGAATGAAGCGTAATCAACTCGGCAAGAAAATAAAGTTTCTTGATTCGGACCGAGGAGGCGAGTACATGAGCCATGAGTTTGATGACCATCTGAAAAGTTGTGGAATAGTTCCTCAACTTACTCCGCCAGGAACGCCACAAAGGAATGGTGTTTCGGGAAGGCGGAATCGGACCTTGTTGGACATGGTACGATCAATGATGAGTCGGACAGATCTGCCTTTATCATTTTGGGGTTATTGTCTAGAAACAGCGGCGTTCACACTAAACAAAGTACCATCAAAATCGGTAGAAGACACGCATGAGATGTGGACAGCAAAAGCCGAGTTTGTCTTTTCTTAAGATTTGGGGTTGTGAAGCTTTTGTCAAGCGACTTGATCGGACAAGCTTACGGCCAAGTCGGATAAATGTATTTTCGTAGGGTATCCGAGGGAAACCTTGGGTTACTACTTCTACAACGGGAAGAGGGCAAAGTGTTTGTCGCTCGGGCGGTGTCTTCCTTGAGAAAGAGCTTCTCGGTCGGGAGTAAGTGGGAGCAGTTGCAACTCAAGAAATTCGAGAGGAATCGGCTAATAGCGAATCGGCTAATAGAATCGGCAAAAACCTTGGAGGTTGAGCCGATCGTGGCGGTGAGCCGACAAGCAAGACCTGTACTACGAAGATCGGCAAGATTACGAAGTGTTCGTGATGTGTTCTTGTTAGATGCTGATGAGCCGGCAAATTATTCGGAAGCGATGGTGGGATCTGATTCCGAGTCATGGCTTGGAGCCATGAGATCCGAGATAAAGTCCATGGATGAAAATCAATTTTGGAACTTGGTTGATCTGCCAGACGGTGCAAGACCCGTCGAGTGCAAATGGGTCTTTAAGAAGAAAACTGATATGGATGGGAATGTTTCAATCTATAAAGCACGCCTTGTCACGAAGGGGTTCCGACAAGTTCAAGGAGTTGATTATGACGAGACTTTCTCGCCCGTAGCAATGCTTAAATCAGTTCGGATCATGTTAGCTATAGCAGCCTATTTCGACTATGAGATATGGCAGATGGATGTCAAAACGGCTTTCCTCAACGGAAATTTAACCGAGGACGTGTATATGATACAGCCCGAGGGTTTTGTCGATCCGGCTAATGCTGACAAGGTATGCAAACTTCAGAAATCCATTTATGGGTTGAAGCAAGCATCTCGGAGTTGGAATATTCGCTTTGATGAGGTAGTCAAATCGTTTGGCTTCATCAAGAGTGATCATGATTCTTGTTTATACAAGAAGTTTAGTGGGAACAAAGTAAATTTTCTAATCTTATATGTGGATGACATATTACTGATTGGAAATGATGTCCAGATGTTGCAAGAAACCAAGGATTCATTGGAAAGGAGTTTCTCAATGAAAGACTTGGGTGAGGCAACATACATCCTCGGAATCCGGATCTATAGAGATAGATCAAGGAGGCTCATTGGATTGAGTCAGAGTACTTATTTGGACAAAGTGTTGAAAAAGTTCAACATGGAATCGTCTAAGAAGGGGTTCTTAGCGATGTCCCATGGTGTAAAACTTAGCAAGACTCAGTGTCCTTCGACAACTGATGAGCGAAGTAGGATGAGTGCGATTCCATATGCTTCTGCAGTTGGATCCATCATGTACGCCATGATTTGTACTAGGCCGGATGTTTCCTATGCTCTAAGTGTTGTGGCGTATACCAGGTGATCCGGAGAGATCCATCGACAGCGGCTAAAATATCCTAAAGTACTTGAGAAGGACTAAGGATATGTTCTTGGTTTATGGTGGTGAAGATGAACTCGGTGTAAAGGGTTACACGGATGCGAGTTATCTCACCGACTCGATGATTCTCGCCATGTCCGGATCGTGTTTATTATAAACGGAGGTGCCGTGAGCTGGAAAAGTTCCAAGCAAGAGACGTGGTGCGTCTACAGGAGGTTGAGTATATTGCCTCGGAGGCAAGAAAGGCTGTTTGGATGAGGAATTTCCTCATGGATCTTGGTGTGGTTCAGGGCTCGTCCAATCCGTTGGACGTGTATTGTGACAACAATGGTGCTATTGCACAAGCCAAGGAACCTAGACAACACCGTAAGAACAAGCACATACTCATGCGGCACCACCTAATTCGCCAACGTGGATCAGGGTGATATCAAGTTATGCAAGGTACACACGGATGCAAATATTGCGGATCCGTTGACAAAGCCGTTACCCAGCCAAGCATGAGGCGCACGAGAGCCATGGGCATTAGATGCTTAGACATGTGATGTCGGAAGATTGACTCTAGTGCAAGTGGGAGACTGTTGGGAATATGCCTAGAGGCAATCATGTATGATGATATGTCCCATTGTATTCATAAAGTTATTAAGTAGTCCTTGTATAAACATCGATGTGTATCATTGAATATGTGATTCAGTTGTGGAACTATGCATTCATGTTGTTTGTACTAAATATCCTTGGTCATTGAGGTTGTCTGGACACACAACTTAGACCAATGTGAAAGTTGGCTTGATGACTCGGTTCCACTTGTCATGGGCATGGAGATGCTATTCCAACTTACAGACTAGGCTAAAGAGTTTAGCGAGTCGGATTGACCCATATTGAGGTACAACGAACTAAGTCGTCATTTGTATATCTCAATCAATGTAATCCTTAGACTGAGGTTGTTGCATAGTCCGAGTTGAGGATCACCGACTTAGGTTACATCAAGCTGATCCGTGGCGGCGCTTATAAAGCGGGATTGGTCGTGAGAATCAAGCTGCGTGATGTGAATAACCAAGATGGGATTTTGCCCCTCCACTCGGAGAGATACTCTCTGGGACCTCTCGTGAGATATTATTCGGGAAGCATGTCCATGCGCGACTCGGTTAAGTGTTAACCAAGGCGATCGACTAAGAGTTAGTCGGGTGAATCACTTATCTCGGATCGAGAAGTGAGTCGGACTATTTAAGGGATGACATATATTCGCCTATAGTCTGACAAGGTATATCGTGAGGCAAAAGGGACTCGGACGTAAGTCGCATTGGAAAGGCAAGTCGTCATGACTCTTTGGTACTTGGGAGCTGACGTTCGCTAGGAGCCGATGCCGACCGATCGATTGTGAGTCGGACTCTAATCGTGTCCAAGTAACCATGAGCTCGGGTCACACACTTAAGAGCTGGAGCAAGTTCGGATTGGATCGAATCAGTCTGGTTGGGTTGGACCTAAACCAGATTAGGGGAAATTAGTGAGTTGGACTCACGGTGACTAGTGTTATATGGGCTTTAGTGAATGGGTCGCATGAGCCCACATTCACTCTATATATAGTGGAGCACAGAACCCGTAAGGTTAATCGTTGTTCGTTAGGTCATTCCATGTGTTGGAAACCCTAGCTCCACAGTCCGGCCGTAACGAACCTAGCGATTCGCCACGGCCCTCCTTGTAATGCGTGTGGATACCAAGAGAGGTGATGTGCGATCAGCACCGGACGATCGGATCATGAAGATCTGACCGCATCAATCGACGCTTCATCAGTAATCCGCAACCGCGCGTCTAGTGGTAAACCTCGTGGCCTTCTACCTCAGCTAGGTCTTGGGATCACCACGTTAGAGGAAAATTTTTGTTTTATCTCTGCGTGGCCCAACAAGAAGAGCACATCTAGTGAACTATGGACCCCGGTCCAAACTTTACCATTAATACATGTTCCACTATTACCTGTTTACTTGTTGCAAACCATTATCTTCCACACCATATGTTTAATCCTTTGTTATATCAACCGGTGAGATTGACAACCTCACTGTTAGCTGGGTCAAAGTCTTGAGTTTGTGTTGTGCAGGTTTCCACGTTGCTTGCAACACTTGTGTGACGTTTCCTTCCTCCTACTGGTTCGATAACATCGGTTTCTTACTGAGGGAAGACTTGTTGTTGTGCTGCTTCACACCTTGCTCTTGGGGTTCCCAACAGGCTCCACATCAACTGATCCATCACCTACTAAGGATGAACACTTTATAACTTGATATTTTGTGAGAGGGATCATCTTATAATGCTACCGTCGCGATCTAAGCAATACAAGATGCATAAAAGTATTAACATCACATGCAATTCAAAATATGTGATATGATATGGCCTTTCTTCTTGTGCCTTCGATCTCTATATTCAAGCACGAACATGATCTCCATCATCACCAACACGTCCTTAAGGTCAATGGCACCGCTCCATGGTTGTCGTCCACCAACATCAATTATTACAACTACTTTGATTAATAGACACGCAGGTCTTAACAAAATTAAAAGACAACCATAAGGCTCCTGTGGGTTGCCGACTTACAATAAGGAACATTGCATACATCATATACAATCACAATCATGGCCATATCACATCACAGCACACCCCTGCAAAACAAAGTTAGATGCATCTAATTTTATTTGCATGTTTTACGTGGTTTGGGGCTTTCAATTAGTGTCGTTCTAACTTACGAACAGGAACCACAACGTTGATACTAGTATTGCCAATCGCCCGTTGTAAATTGAATCTTCACTATGTTGGGAGAAATAGGCACCCGCAAAGCCACTTATGCAATAAAAGTTGCATGTCAAGCGTGGAGCAAGTTTCATGAACGATGTCATGTAAGGTTAGCCCGGGCCGCTTCATCCCACCATCCTGCAAGATGCAAAGTACACAAGAAGCAATCGACAACAAAAGCATCAACGCCCACAATGACCATTGTGTTCTACTCGTGCAATAGATCTACATATAGACACGACTCTAATACCACTGTAGGAGTTCGTAGCATGGGAAACAAAAAAATTCTACCGCATGCACATAAACAAGCCAAGATCTATCTACTATATTGTAACAACGAGTCGATTAGAGTACTAACCCTCGAAGATTCCAAAGCGGTTAACGAGAGCAGATTCTCGTGGGTGATGTAGTCATACACTTGCCGATCTCAAGGTCGCGTAGACGATCCTTCCGGCGCTGTGTTCCAGCAGCGCTTCCACGGTCGATCACACGTTCGGTACTCGATGAAGACCTTACTCTCCCTTTTTCCAGCAAATAGTTGAGGTTGTAGTTCTCCCCTCACGATTCTGGCAGCAGGACACCGTGGTGTCAGAAGTAGGAGGGAAAATCTTGCAGGGCTTCGCCTAATTCGGAGCAGGTTATGGTGGACCTGGGTTTCCGGCGATCTAGGGTTTAGAGGGCTAGAGAGGAGGAGGCATGGCGGCAGACGGCCAGCCGAGGTGGCGGCAAGGCCCTAGGGGCGGTGACTAAAGGCGGCTTGGGGAGGGCTGGTGTTGTGTGTCTCTTGGGGAACCCCCTCCCCTCTATTTATGAGAGGAGGGCAGCTTGGGAGAGGTGAGTTTGAATCCTTCCCCAACTCCCTCTCCTTGTTGGCTTGTGGTGGAGGGAAAGAAGGATTCTTTCCTTCCTCCACCAGGATACGTTGTCCCAGTTTGACTTTTCAAACTTGCCTTTTGACTTTCAATTTGGAGCTCAGTTTCTTTCTTACAAATACCCAACCAAGTGACCTAGGACATGATTCAATCATTCCTCTTATCCATGACACATTTATGTACCCTTCCCCTTCCGGTCCGGTGAACCTTCTAGACACTTCTAGAACCTCTCCGATGAAAACATCGGAATCATTCCCGAACTCCAGAATTGGACTTTCCTTATATGAATCTTATTCTCCGGACCATTTCGGATCTCCTCGTGATATCCTGGATCCCATCTGAGACTCCGAACAACATTTGGTCTCCCTACTTACATTCCATATCTACTAAACAACATTGAATCCTTAAGTGTCTCTCTCTACGGTTTGTGAATTATGCAGACATGACCGAGATTCTTCCCCGATCAATAACCAATAGAGGAATCTGGAAATTCATATGGCTCCCACATATTTCTACGATTTCTTTGCGATTGAATGAACCACTTTCATACGATACCAATTTCCCTTTGTCTCGTGATAGTTTACTTATCCGAGGTCTGATCATCGGTATCTCTCCATACCTAGTTCAACCTCATTACCGATAAGTACTCTTTTCTTGTTCCCATGATATGTGATCCCTTGTGAACCAGTCACATGCTTGCGGGCTAATTGGATGACATTCCACCGAGAGGGCCTAGAGTATATCTATCCGTCATATGGATGGACAAGTCTCACTCTTATCCATGTGCCTCAACCCATATTTTCTGAACACTCAATGCCACCTTTATAGCCACCCAGTTACGGAGTGGTGTTTAATGTCATCAAAGCATCCTTCCGGTGATGGTGATTAGCATGATCTCATGGTCGAAGGATTTAGGTTACTATGTATTTGAAAGCTTATAGCAAATGAACTATTTGAATGACTTGATCTTATCCTACGCTTAACTATAGGAGATGTCCATCACGTCATGCTTCTAATGATATGACCTTGTTGTTAATAACATCTCAATGTTCATGATTAGGAAACTATGATCATATATTAACCAACAAGCTAGTTTAACAAGAGGCTTTACTAGGGAATCTTTTATGTTTACAGATCACACAAGTATTAATGTTTCCGGTTAATACAATTATAGCATGGTATGTAAACATTTATCATAAGCATGAAGATATAATAATAACCACTTTATTATTGCCTCTTGGGCATATCTCCAACATTAATTATTAAGGTTCTTAAAAGGGTAAATTCTATTATCCCAATTACACTAATAGGTGAATAATGTTTTAATAATTTTGGTTATGACATTAATTATACATTGATAGTCATGATTGAAATAGAAGTTAGGGTTTAGAGTTATAAATGTTTACCATGAGTTTTATGAGATTTCATATTCTTGTAACATTTTATAAATGGGGATGGACATTAGGGGTGAAGGCATATTTACCTCATGTTTGTGATCAACACCTTTTAAAATAGTAAGATTATTCGCTAGAATGGCTTATGAGGAAGAATTTATGAAGATAGTTCCTAAGAACATATGACTATGATAGTTGGAAATGACAAATATGTGCTTAAGTGAATTGCTATAGGAAAATATTCCTATAAACCAATGAGAAATAGGATGATGGATCAAACATATGAGATGGATATTAAATTGATTATAGATTTTAGGTTGAGTGTTTACCAAGAATTCCTATCTTCCATACTTCATAATTCTTGACCTCTAATTAAGGAATTCCTTTCCTAGATATACTACTTCTTCATATCCATCATCATGTGTTAACATGATAAGCTTTAGTTCACAAGAATACTCTTATCACTACTTTCTTCTTCTAAATTCATTTGTAAATCCAATGAGCTTGACACTAAAGCTCTATATGATCCCCTCATAGAGATCATTCTCATCTCTAGAATACTTATTATGAATCCAAGTCCACTTGAATGCTTACTTTCTTACTTAATGAATTACTTTGTAATCTCACTTATAAATCTTAGAAGCTTTTTGCTGAAGCTTTTCATAATATCCTCATATCTAAACTTGGTTATATTAAACTACTCTATTAACAATAATATCCAATCCAACAAATGGTTACAGTTAACTCCATTCAGACTCTTCCTTTATCATTCATCACCAATATTACTCCAATAGATGTATATATCAAATACTACTTTCCTCAAGTAATTACAATTATTTAAGAAGAATATACTACTTCTATAATTCATTGATGCTCCAGCATCAGCTTAATCATACTATCTTATCTCTACTTACCTCCAGTAACTCATATTCCAACTTCCCAATATATCACTGTGACTTGTCATGACTAACCTAGGATAACATATCTATACTAGGGTTTAATCATGTTCTATCCACCAATGTCACTTATACATGATATAATCATTCACTCTTAGTGACTTGAGCATGATAATTATAATCCTTTGATCATTTATGGCTTAGGTTTCTAGTTGGCTAATCAAGGCTTCATCAATACAACATTACAGCTGTATTATACTTATCTTCTTAATGTCTCTATCTGACTAAGAGTTATTATTCAATGACTATGCCTACTTGATCCAATAGGATTACTCCTTGGTAACTATCTTCAATATTCATCCTTATAATCTTCTTTGTTACCACATATATCTTTATTTCAGATAACTCTTCTATTTATTCAGGAGTGAGTTAACTCCATCAATTATCATATTGATCTTATTCACTTCCAACACTCCCATCATATAGATGATATCTAAAACTAGCATTACCATCTACCTCTTCTTACTTCTTTCTCTAAAGCCTTTAAATTGAATACTATGATAAAGGCAAGAGTTGATAGATCAAGAATTTATAGGCTAAGAGTTGATAGATCAATAGTTGATTACTCAACATTGATGCACAACAGATATTAGGATATGGTTCAATAGAGATGATAAGGATTGATATGGAAAGAAAGATATGTGGTGAATGGTCTTAACTTGATTTATTTCCTACTTAATATAACTTAAAGAGTTAGGGTGAAGTATTACCATGATATTCATGGTATAAATAGATAAGGATAAAACAGGCCAAGAGTTAGTTATTACATTCTTGCTACTTGAATTATATTCATAGCTTGGTATTCATGGGTTATTGTAATGAATATTATGATATGATCTCTAGAGGATCTGATATTAATCATTAAGCAATGTGTTATGGTTTAATTTATTATATTTGATCTACCCTTAGATCAAATCATCTTTACCCAAAAATAAGGTTTTAGCAAAGGGCATATTGAAACTTATCACAGTCAACTTGATGATCTACTTCAATTCTGTCAAGTTGAGAGAAGATTCAATCACTTTGACAAGTTTTGTTCAAAAGCGCAAAAATTATTAAGATTTTCTATGCATGAATGCAATGCACACATCTCGGTTCAGCTTATTTCTTAGCTCTAATGCTGGGATGTTACAACGAGCTCACACATCTTCTCAAGGACGAAGGTTGAAATGAAATGCATCCTCATGGTGCCCTTCGTTGTAGCCTTCTTAGCCATGTGTGCCTTGCCCGCCTTCTCTTCTTTCTTTTCCATGACAATCTTTGCCGCAACTAGTGTAACAACCTACTTCACCAAGCTCTGCTCATGGTTGTAGAAGTTGCTTGCAACGCTTTGTGACACCTACACTTTAGTCTTAGGTTTGGGTCGGGAATCATCCACATATGAAGGATTTGGGACTCACCAAAGGGACCAAGGCATGGGTTAAGTTGTCACACATCGAGTCCTACATTCAACACACACACATTACAACAAAATGTAACAACATGCATATCGAGCATAACACTAGAAGCACGACCAATACATAAGATCTAAATGTAGAAAATCTATGGATGATCTAAGATGCCAGAAGCTATATATGATCTAACACAAGATCTACATCTATAGAATCACACCAAGATCACATATGAACTCGATGAGGTGGAGGTGTGATTACTTAAAATCATCGGTGGAGATGGAGAACTCGATGAAGAAGAGGCAGTACTCTTGCTGTCACCGTCGACGCCAGCCAAAGATGAGTGCACCACTTACATGCTCTGCGATCCGACGATGAGACTCAAAGGGGATAGGGAGGAAGGTGGATTTCGGTGAGAGATGGGAGTGAAGAGTATAAATAGATGAAGGGGTTTTAGCTGAAGTGATGGGATGATGGACCCGTGCAACCCACCAAACACGCCCTTTAAAACTTTATCCCATGCAGCTTAGGCCACAAATGTGTGTTTTTTGCCCACCAGAGCTGAGAAAAGGTCTCTTTGAGTAACCAAGCACGCCTAAAATAACCGGCACTCGTGATGCACCGTTCGTGTTTTATTGATAAAATGACAAGGAACTACCACATTTGAGGTCACCTTGATAGATAACTACCGACTTTGCCTGTTTTGACACGAATCACCGCGAACTGGGGCAGACAGTTGACAAATAGCACTGATTGTGCGATTGGGGCGGTATAACCACGTTTCTGACAGGGCGAACCCACTAGCAGGTACACGTGGCGTCGGGCGCCGTCTCCCCAGCTCACGGCCGCTAGGGTAGGGTGAGGAGGGGATAAATCACCCGTTTCAGGAGGGCGTGTCTCAGTTCAGCTCTCCCCTGTCGCCACCCTCGCAGCCGCCACCCCACTCCCGTGGTCGTCGCCGTCGGCCGCCGGAGTTCTACCTCACGGCCCAACATGGTATCGTGGGGAGATGGTGAGGAATCGTCTGAGGACAACAACAATGGCAGCAGTGAGGTTAGTCTTTGCTTGTTCTTGATTTCTAGGGTTCCTCTGATTTATGGATTTGTAGGGTTAGTTTTAGGGTTTCTATCTGAACCTGTTGCACATTGATCTTTTTAGGGATTATAAAACCTGTATGACTCTGAGTGGGAAGGCTTAGCTGAGGGGCGAAAAGCTCCTCGCTGCAAATGTGGAAGCATGTTAGAAAAGTTTTTTGCTTGGGAAGGAGAAGCAACAGGGAGGAGATATATGGCATGTGCTGGCCAGGTGTGTGATATCATTGTGTGTATTATTTAGTCAATGCTTTGTCATCTGTCATCTATTAAAATTAATGTAGCAACTCAATTTAGAGCTAATATGGAACATGTTTTCTGTATTTTGGGCTATCCTGTGATTATGTTAAATGGGTAGATGGAGAATGGCCAGCTTCTCTCCAGAAAGATCTTCTGAAATTATGGCTGATGTATGGAGAACTGAAGGAAGATAGAGTTAGTGCTGTTCTGCGCCATGTGGAGGAGAAGTTCAATTTCACGGATGAAATTACCAAGCTGCACCATGATCTCAAGATTGTCCAAGATGAAGTAGAGAAGACTGAGAATGAGAAGCAGGTCACACTTGCACTTAAGGCACAAGCTGAACAAGCACTCATTGATGCCAGGGCAGAACTGGAGGAGAATAAGAAGTTGGATACCCAGGCTAGTAACATGCACGTGATGTTGAGGATCAAGGCAAAGAAGGAAAGGGACAAATTGAAGGAAGATAAGAGAAAACTGGAGTCCATGATTGCAGAATTTGTGAAGAAGAATGATGGCAGCAGGGCAAAGATTAGGAAGATCAAGGATTTATTAGATGAGTTGTGATTTGTGAGGCATGCATTTATCAGTGTAATGTACTAGTAGTGGTATGTTGAACTGTGAGTTTGTTGAACTATCTACGTACTGAATTATTCCCTGATATCTGTGTGGTACTATCAGTTGTGGAATACTATCAATGGTATGTTGAACTATATTGTTTATTAATGGCTTTGGTATAATTGTGTTGTTGATAGGGTAGATGAGATCAGTTATATCTTTGGTATTACATGTTCACAAAATAGCACATATTGTTCTCAGTGGTTCCAGGACATCACAGCAAGTTCTACCAACCAGAAGGGGCTGTTTTGCATCTCACATGTCACAAAATAGCACATATTGTTTCACTAGTTTGACATGACAGAGGTGGCTGCTAGCAGCTGCTGCATTACAGAAATAACAACTAGGGGACTGTTGAAGATCTTCCAGCCAGAGGTGGCTGTTTGGCATCCCTTCCAACACCTGCATTAGCACCAGCTGTGAAATATGTCATCACACCTAGCTCCAGGGGCAGCAAATGGAGTCCTAGCTCCAGCATATGGAGGCCTTGGTGCATGTGGCCTTGTTGGTGGAGGCACGGGTGCAGTAGATGACCTTGATGCAGCAGGAGGAGGCACACATGTAGTACATGACCTTGATGCAGCAGGAGGAGGCATTGATCTACTTGCCTAGAACATATGAATAGAGAACAACATATTAAATGCATGTACTACACATTGTTGCATGTCTATAGTAAGTATTGTACCTTGTGGTTATTCTTTCTCATGGCAAGGTCTGCCCTTAGAGGCAGCAAGCAGCTAGTGTACTTGTGGCCTTGCAGCTTGCAATTGCTACAAGTGACTGTGGCCATTCTAGAAGTTTCCTTTGGTTTTGGCACCTCAAATTTTCCTTTTCTTCTTTTCTCCTGCCTTCTTCTCTTCTGGTGCTCTTTGAAACTAGGTGGCATGATGTCCTTAGTGTTGGTCTTTGTCCACCATGTTGCTGTGGCATAGGAGCAAACACAGGCATGTAACTATTCAAGTACATAGGTTTCTTGAAGAAATCAGAGACAAAATCCTCTGGATATAACTCAGCTTTGTATATTGCACTGACAGCATGGTTACAAGGCAGCCCTAACATGTCCCATTTCCTACAAGAACAACTTCTAGAATCCAGATTTACTGAGTGTGTGACATCACCACTCTTCACCTGCCACAGTCCAAGATCAGCCCTCTTAGGAACACAACGTCTAGAATATGTTTTCATAAGTTCCAGCTGTTCTGCAAAGTGTGGTGTAATTTCCCATGTTGCCTTGGATGCTCCTTCCCTCTTTGCATCAAATCTCACCAACTTCTTGTCATATATTCCTACTAACATTGTCCCTATTGGTTTGCTCCTAACATCAAGGATGTACCTATTGAATGTTTCACTCAGATTGTTACAGATTAAATATGTCTTGCAGTTGGTCTCCATGGCCCACCTTGCCCATGTCTGCACAGGAATCTTGTACAGCCAGACCCAAGCTGGCTCACATTGCTTCTTTAGCTCTTCCATTGCACTGTCATAGCCATCTCTAGTCCAAGAGTATGCAGCATTATCCATACACTTCTTTAGATCTTCACCTCTAAAGCCTGCAGTTTGAAAATTGGCATATATATGTCTAATGCAGAATCTTTGTGGACAGTTAGGGAAAACTGTGGTCGCTGCTTTCAGCAGACCCTTTTGCCTGCCAGACATTATTGTGTAGTAGCCAAATTTTCCTTGTTCTCCACCAAAAGCTTCCTTCAGTTTTTCTAAAAAGCAAACTCAGTTAGCTATATCTTCCTTGGCAACTACAGCCCAAGCAATAAGGTATATATGTAGGGGTTCATAGCATGTAAAACAAAAAATTTCTACCGCATGCACACAAACAAGCCAAGATCTATCTACTAGATTGTAGCAACGAGTCGATAGAAGCACTCACCCTCAAAGATTCCAAAGCGGTTAACGAGAGCAGATTCTCGTGGGTGATGTAGTCGTACACTTGCTGATCTCAAGATCGCGTAGACAATCCTTCTGGCGCTGCGTTCTGGCAGCCGCTTCCACAGTCGATCACACGTTCGGTACTCGATGAAGACCTTCCTCTCCCTTGTTCCAGCAGGCAGCGGAGGTTGTAGTTCTCCTCTCGCGATTCCGGCAGCACGACGGCGTGGTGTCGGAAATAGAGGAAAGATCCCGTAGGGCTTCGCCTAAGCCGGATGCGATTTATGGTGGATTAGGTTTTTTCCCGGAGATCTAGGGTTTAGAAGTCCGGGAGGAGGAGGAGGAGGAGGTGTCGGAGGCGGCTAGGGCGGCGGTGTGGCGGCGTGGCGGCGGCGGCTTGGGCGTGGAGGCGGCGACGCGGGTGTGTGGGGAGGGCTTGGATCTTGTGTTGTTGGGGCAGCCCTCCCCTTCTATTTATGAGAGGGAGGGGCATCCTTCGGAGGGGTGGGTTTGAATCCAAACCCAAACCCATGTTGGATTGAGAGAAGGACTTGTTTCTTCTCCCACTAGGAAACCATTGTTCCAGTTTGACTTTTCAAACTTCACGTTTGACTTTCGATTTAGAGCTTTATTTCTCTCTTGCAAATGCCAACACCAAGTGACCTAGGATATGATCCAATCATTCCACATATCCATGACCCATTCATGGACCATTCCCCTTCCGGTCCGGTGAACCTTCTAGACCCTTCTAGAACCTCTCCGATGAAAACATCGGAAACTTTCCTGAACTCCGAAGTAGGACTTTCCTTATATGAATCTTATTCTCCGGACCATTCTGGATCTCCTCATGATATCTCAGATCCCATCCAAGACTCCGAACAAAATTCGGTATCCCTATTAACATTCCATATCTACTAAACAACATCGAATCCTTAAGTGTGTCTCCCTACGGTTCGTGAATTATGCGGACATGACCGAGACATTTCTCCGATCAATAACCAATAGAGGAATATGGAAATTCATATGGTTCCCACATATTTCTATGATTACTTTGCGATCGAATGAACCACTTACATACGATACCAATTTCCCTTTGTCTCGCGATAGTTTACTTATCTGAGGTTTTGATCGTCGGTATCTCTTCATACCTAGTTCAACCTCGTTACTAATAAATACTATTTTCTCGTTCCAGTGATATGTGATCCCTTGTGAGCCAGTCACATGCTTGCAAGCTAATTGGTTGACATTCCACCGAGAGGGACCAGACTATATCTATCCGTCATATGGATGGACAAATCCCACTCTTGATCCATGTGCCTCAACCCATACTTTCCGAACACTCAATGCCACCTTTAGCCACCCAGTTACAGTGTGGTGTTTGATGTCATCAAAGCATCCTTCCGGTTATGGTGATTAGCATGATCTCATGGTCGAAGGAATTAGGTTACTATGTATCAGAAAGCTTATAGCAAACTAACTATTAAAATGACTTGATCTTTATGCTACTCTTATCTATAGGAGTATCTCCATCACACCATTTTCCTAATGATATGATCTTGTTGTTAATAACATCTCAATGTTCATGATCGAGAAACCACGATCATCTATTAACCAACAAACTAGTATTATAAAGAGGCTTTACTAGGGTCTCTAATTTAGTTTACAAATCACACAAGTATTAATGTTTCCAGTTAATACTATTATAGCATGAATGTAAACATTTATCATAAACACAAAGATATAATAATAACTACTTTTATTATTGCCTCTAGGGCATATCTCCAACTTTCTCCCACTTGCACTAGAGTCAACTAATCTAGATTATATGGTAATATACCGAACACCCATGGCGGTTTGGTGTTGGTCATGTTTTGCCCTCGGGAGACGTTTAGTCAACGGATTCGCCACATTCAGATCTGTGTGTACTTTGCAAATCTTTATGTCACCATCTTGGACATGCTCTCGAATAGCGTGAAAACGTAGCTTGATGTGCTTCAGCTTCTTGTGTGACCTTGGTTCTTGCGCATTGTCTATGGCGCCCATGTTATAACAATATATAGACATTGGGTCCAGCGCACTTGGAACCACACCAAGCTCTGCAATGAACTCCTTCATCCATATCACCTCTTGTGAAGCCTCTGAAGTAGCTATGTATTCCGATTCAGTTGAATATCTCGCCACAACGCTTTGCTTTGCACTCCTCCAGCTAACTGTTGCACCATTCAAAGTAAATACGTATCCAGATTGAGATTTAGAATCATCCGGATCGGTGTTCCAACTAGCATCGGTGTAACCATTAACAACGAGTTGTTCATCACCTCCATAAGAAAGAACCATATCCTTAGTTCTTCTCAAGTACTTAAGGATGTTTTGATCACGTCCAATGATCCACTCCTGGATCACTTTGATATCTGCTAGTCAAACTAACAGCATATGAAATGTCGGGTCTAGTACATAGCATGGCATACATAAGAGATCCTATGGTTGAGGCATAGGGAGTCTTACTCATACTTTCTCTATCTTCTGCCGTTGCAGGACTTTGAGTTTTACTCAAGGTCGTATTGGGCAACATGGGCAAGAACCCTTTCTTGCTATCTTCCATTCCAAACCTCTTTAGAACTTTGTCCAAATATGTACTCTGGGACAATGATATTAGGTGTCTCGATCTATCTCTATAAATATTTATGCCTAATACGTAAGCTGCTTCGCCAAGATCTTTCATTGAAAAACTATTATTCAAATAATCCTTGACACTATTAAGAAGGTCTACATCATTCCCAATCAACAATATGTCATCTACATATAGTATTAAGAATGCTACAGAGCTCCCACTCACTTTCTTGTAAATACAAGCTTCTCCATAAGTTTGTATAAAACCAAAGCTTTCGATTACTTTATCAAAACGTTGATTCCAACTTCGGGATGCTTGTTTCAATCCATATATGGACCGTTGAAGTTTGCACACCTTGTTAGCATATTTAGGATCGACAAAACCTTTGAGTTGCATCATATACAACTCTTCATCAATGTCTCCATTGAGGAACACCGTTTTGACATCCATCTGACATATCTCATAATCATAATATGCAGCGATTGCTAACATAATCCTCACAGACTTTAGCTTACATGGTGAGAAAGTCTCATCGTAGTCAACTCCTTGAATTTGTCGAAACCCTTTTGACAAGTCGAGATTTATAGACAATAACATTACCATCAAGATCGAAAATCCATTTGTTCTCGACACCTTCCTATCCGGTAAGTCCACCAAAGTCCATACTTGGTTTTCGTACATGTATCCAATCTCGGATTTCATGGCTTCTTGCCACTTATTGGAATCTGGGCTCATCATCGCTTCCTCATATGTCGCAGGGTCATCGTTGTTGTCCACCAACATGACACTCATAACGGGATCATACCAATCAGGAGTGGTACGAGTTCTCGTCGACCTGCGAGGTTCTGTAGTAACTTCAACCGAAGTTTCATGATCAACATCATTAGCTTCCTCTCTTATTGTTGTAGGCGCCATAGGAACTACTTCCGGTGCTGCGATACTCGCAAGTTCGAGAGAAGGTTCAACAACCTCGTCGAGTTCTACTTTCCTTCCACACACTTCTTTCGAGAGAAATTCCTTCTCTAGAAAGGATCCATTCTTGCCTTCGGATCTATGATAGAAGGTATACCCAATAGTTTCCTTCGGGTATCCTATGAAGACGCATTTTTCCGCTTTGGGTTCAAGCTTGTTGGGCTGTAACTTCTTTACATAAGCTTCGCAACCCCAAACTTTAAGGAACGACAATTTAGGTTTCTTCCCAAACCATAATTCATACGGTGTCGTTTCAACGGATTTAGATGGTGCCCTATTTAAAGTGAATGCAGTTGTTTCTAATGCATAACCCCAAAATGATAGCGGTAAATCTATAAGTGACATCATAGAACGAACCATATCTAAGAGAGTTTGATTACGACGTTCAGACACACCATTACGCTGTGGTGTTCCCGGCGGTGTCAATTGTGAAAGTATTCTGCATTTCTTCAAATGCTCGCCAAACTCGTAACTTAGATATTCACCTCCACGATCAGATCGTAGAAATTTAATCTTCTTGTTACGTTGATTCTCTACCTCACTTTGAAATTCCTTAAACTTCTCGAAAGTTTCGGACTTATGTTTCATGAAATAGATATACCCATATCTACTCAAGTCATCCGTGAAGATAAGAACATAACGATAACCACCGCGTGATGCTACACTCATTGGGCCACACACATCGGTATGTATGATTTCCAACAAGTCTGTAGCTTGCTCCATCATACCAGAAAATGGAGTCTTAGTCATTTTACCCATCAGACATGCTTCGCATCTCTCAAGTGATTCAAAATCAAGTGTTTCAAGAAGTCCATCGGAATGGAGTTTCTTCATACGCTTCACTCCAATATGACCAAGACGATAGTGCCACATATAGGTTAAGTTATCGCTCAATTTCAAACATTTAGCTTTAATGTTATTAATGTGTGTATTACCACAATCGAGATTCAATAAGAATAGACCATGTTTCTTACCGCCCTTCTTGAAGTTTCCCTTTTTCTTAGACTTGCCTTGCTTCTTGAATTTGGTGGTCTTATTGACCAACAACACTTGGTGCTCTTTCTTGATCTCCACTTCTGCAGATTTCAACATGGAGAAGAGTTCTAGCAATGACTTGTCCATGTTTTGCATATTGTAGTTCATCACAAAGTTCTTGTAACTTGGTGGTAGTGACTGGAGGACACGATGAATCCCCAAAGCATTAGGAATCACTACTCCCAAGCTTTGAAGCTTGCTTGCGTGCCCAGACATCTTAAGCACGTGCTCACTGACGGAGCTGCCCTCTTCCATCTTGCAGTTAAAGAACTTTTCAGAAGCCTCATAACTCTCAACTGCCGCGTGAGCCTCAAATATCATTTTAAGTTCACGGACAATATCATGTGGGTCATGGTTCTCAAACCTTTTCTGAAGCTCCAATTCTAAACCATACAAGATAGCACACTGAACTGTGGAGTACTGATTCTTCCGAGCGAGGAAAACATTCTTTACCTCATCGGTAGCGAGTGAGCAGGTCACCATGTGAATCCAAAGACATAGGTCAAATTACCAGCATTGAGGACAATCCTCAAATTGCGGAACCAATCCGCGAAGTTGCTTCCATTGTTTTTCAACTTTTCTTTCTCTAGGAACGCATTAAAATTGATGGTAGGGGCCACCATTGATCTACAACATATTTGCAATAGTTTAGACTAAGTTTATGACAAATTGAGTTCTAATTAATAGTTAAATTAATCTTGGTAAACTACCACTCAAAACAATATCCCTCAAATTGTTTTAGTGATCACACGAACCAAATCCAGCACATCAAAACCGATCATCATGAGAGTTGATGTAGCTTCACTTGCGAACAATCAACATGTTCATCATATCTACTATATGACTCATGCTTTACCTTTCGGTGATCCGTGTTCCGAGACCATGTATGTACATGCTAGGCTCATCAAGATCAAACCTTAGCTTCCGCATGAGCAAATCTGGCTTGCTCATGTTGTATACACTCGCAGAATCTAACACACCCGATCATCACGTGGTGCTTCGAAACAACGAGCTTTAGCAACGGTGCTTACTAAGGATGAACACTTTAAAACTTGAAATTGTGTGCATGAGGGATCATCATATAATGCTACCGTCGCAAACTAAGCAATACAAGATGCATAAAGGATTAACATCACATGCAATTCATAATATGTGATATGATATGGCCTTTCTTCTTGTGCTTCCGATCTCCATCTTCAAGCACGAACATGATCTCCATCATCACCGGTATGGCGTCAAGGTCAATGGTGTCGTTTCATGGTCGTCGTCCACCAGCTTCAACTATTACAACTACTTTGAATATACACGCAGGTCTTAACGGAATTTAAAAGACAACCATATGGCTCCTGCCATTTGCCAACTTAAAATAAGGAACATTGCATACATCATATATAATCACAATCATGGCCATATCACATCACAGCACACCCCTGCAAAACAAAGTTAGACGCCTCTAATTTTATTTGCATATTTTACGTGGTTTGGGGCTTTCAATAAGTGTCGTTCTAACTTACGAACAAGAACCAAAACGTTGATGCTTGAACTATCAAGTGCCCGTTGTAAATTGAATCTATACTATGATGGGAGAGACAGACACCCGCAAAGCCACTTATGCATTACAAGTTACATGTTGAGCGTGGAGCAAGTCTCATGAACGATGTCATGTAAGGTTAGCCTGGGCCGCTTCATACCATCATACTGCAAGATGCAAAGTACACAAAAAGTGTAGGGTTTCGTACCATGGAAAACAAAAATTTTCTACCACATACAAACAAACAAGCCAAGATCTATCTACTAGATTGTAGCAACGAGTCGATAGAATAACTCACCCTCGAAGATTCCAAAGTGTTTAACGAGAGCGGATTCTCGTGGGTGATGTAGTCGTACTCTTCCCGATCTCAAGATCGCGTAGACGATCCTTCCGTGCTGCTCCTAAGCGCTCCGCAATCGGTCACATGTTCGTACTCGACAAAGACCTTCCTCTCCTTGTTCCAGTGACGGAGGTTGTAGCACTCCTCGCGATTCCTAAAGACAAAGGCGTGGTACCGAAGTAGAGGGAGATCTCGCAGGCTTCGCCTTAAGCCGAGCGAGTATGGTGGAGTATGAGAGATTCCTCGACGATCTAGGGTTTAGACACGCCGAGGAGGAAGCTGGCCCGACGGCTAGGGTTGCTAGGGCGGCTTGACCTAGGCGACGGCAGTGGTGGCCGGCTTAGGGTTTGGAGGCGGGATCTTGTGTGTCTAGGAGGGCCCCCCTCCTTATATAGGTGGAGGCCGGCAAGGGAGGAGTCCCTCCCCAACTTGGCAGGTGAGGCTGGCGGTGGAGGAGGACTCCTCCCAACTCGGTTCTCCTCTTTCTCCACTTCCCAAAATAGCCGTTTGACTTTCAAACTAGGCGTTTGACTTTTCAAACTAGGATTTGATTAATCCCTCTATTTTGTTCAGAGATGACACCGAGTAGATAATGCAATCATACCAACTTGATATAACACATTCATGTACCCTTCCCCTCGAGTCTGGGACATTCGAACCTTCTAGAACATTCGATGAAAACACTAACCATTCTCCAACTCCAAACGGGACTTTCCTTATATGAATCTTATTCTCCCACCATTCCGGATCCTCGTGATATCCCGAATCCCATTCGAGACTCAACAACATTCGTCTCTTTCTCATCATTCCATAACTACTCAAACAACGTCGAATCCTTAAGTGTGTCTCCCACGGTTCGTGAATAATTCGACATGATCGAGACACTTCTCCTAACAATAACCAATAGAGGAATGGAAATTCATATGGCTCCCACATATTTATAACGATTACTTTGATCGAATGAACCACTTACATACGATATCAATTTCCCTTTGTCTCACGATAGTTTACTTATCCGAGGTTATGATCGCTTGATCTCTGCATACCTAGTTCAACCTCACATCGATAAGTACTCTTTCTCGCTCCCGTGATATGTGATCCCTTGTGAGCTACCACATGCTTGCAAGCTAATTGGATGACATTTCACTGAGAGGGCCCAGAGTATATCTATCCGTCATATGGATGGACAAATCCCACTCTTGATCCATGTGTCTCAACCAATACTTTCCGAACACTCAATGCCACCTTTATAGCCACTCAGTTATGGTGTGGTGTTTAATGTCATCAAAGCATCCATCCGGTAAAGGTGATATGCATGATCTCATGGTCGAAGGAATTAGATTACTAGGTATCAGAAAGCATATAGCAATTGAACTATTAAAATGAATTGATCTTTATGCTACGCTTATCTATAGGAGTATGTCCACCATATCATTCTCCTAACGATATGATCTTGTTGTTAATAACATCTCAATGTTCATGATAGGGAAACCACAATCATCTATTAACCAACAAGCTAGTATTATATAGAGGCTTTACTAGGGACTCTTATTTTAGTCTACAAATCACACAAGTATTAATGTTTCCTTGTTAATACTATTATAGCATGAATGTAAACATTTATCAGAAACACAAAGATATAATAATAACTATATTTATTATTGCCTCTAGGGCATATCTCAAACAGTCTCCCACTTGCACTAGAGTCATCTAATCTAGATTACATGGTAATATACTGAACACCCATGGCAGTTTGGTGCTGGTCATGTTTTGCCCTCGGGAGAGGTTTAGTCAACGGATCCGCCACATTTAGATCTGTGTGTAGTTTGCAAATCTTTATATCCCCATCTTGGATATGTTCTCGAATAGCGTGAAAACGTAGCTTGATGCTTCACTTCTTGTGTGACCTTGGTTCTTGCGCATTGGCTATGGCGCCCATGTTATCACAAGAGATAGACATTGGGTCCAGCGACTAGGAACCACACCCAGCTCGTAATGAACTCTTTCATCCATATCGCTTGTGAAGCCTCCGGCAGCCATGTATTCCGATTCATTGAAGATCTCGCCACAACGCTTTGCTTTGCACTCCTCCATTAATCACTGCACCATTCAAAATAAATACGTATCCGATTGTGATTTAGAATCATCCGGATCGGTGTTCCAACTAGCATCGGTGTAACCATTTACAACGAGTTGTTCATCACCTCCATAAGAAAGAACCATATCCTTAGTTCTTCTCAAGTACTTAAGGATGTTTTGATCATGTCCAATGATCCACTCTGGATCACTTTGATATCTGCTAGTTAAACTAACAAAGATATGCAATGTCGGGTCTAGTACATAGCATGACATACATTAGAGATCCTATGGTCGAGGCATAGGAGTCTTACTCATCCTTTTTCTATCTTCTCCGATGTTGGACTTTGAGTTTTACTCAAGGTCGATATTGAAACATGGGCAAGAACCCTTTCTTGCTATCTTCCATTCCAAATCTCTTTAGAACTTTGTCCAAATATGTACTTTGTGACAATGATATTTGGCGTTTCGATCTATCTCTATAAATCTTTATGCCTAATATGTAAGCTGCTTCGCCAAGATCCTTCATTGAAAAACTATTATTCAAATATTCCTTGACACTATTAAGAAGGTCTACATCATTCCCAATCAACAATATGTCATCCACATATAGTATTAAGAATGCTACAGAGCTCCCACTCACTTTCTTGTAAATACAAGCTTCTCCATAAGTTTGTATAAAACCAAAACTTTTGATTACTTTATCAAAACGTTGATTCCAACTTCGGGATGCTTGCTTCAACCCATAGATGGACCGTTGAAGTTTGCATACCTTGTTAGCATCTTTAGGATCGACAAAACCTTTGGGTTGCATCATATACAACTCTTCATCAATGTCTCCATTGAGGAATGCTGTTTTGACATCCATCTGCCATATCTCATAATCATAATATGCAGCGATTGCTAACATAATCCTCACAGACTTTAGCTTCGCCATCGGTGAGAAAGTCTCATCGTAGTCAACTCCTTGAATTTGTCGAAACCCTTTGCGACAAGTCGAGCTTTATAGATAACATTACCATCAAGATATGTTTTCTTCTTGAAAATCCATTTGTTCTCGTGACCTTCCTAATCCGTAAGTCCACCAAAGTCCATACTTGGTTTTCATACATGGATCCAATCTCGGATTTCATGGCTTCTTGCCATTTATTGGAACTGGGCTCATCATCGCTTCCTCATATGTCTCGGTGGTCATCGGTGTTGTCCACCAACATGACACTCATAACGGATCATACCAATCGGAGTGGTACGAGTTCTCGTTGACCTGCGAGGCTCAGATCAACTACAACCCAAGTTTCATGATCATCATCATTAGCTTCCTCTCTAATTGGTGCAGGCACCACAGAACTTCTTCCTGATGCGCTACTCGCAATTTCGAGAGAAGGTTCGACAACCTCGTCGAGTTCTACTTTCCTTCCAAATACTTCTTTCGAGAGAAATTCTTCTAGAAAGGATCCATTCTTGGCAACGAAGATTTTGCCTTCGGATCTATGATAGAAGGTATACCCAATAGTTTCCTTCTGTATCCTATGAAGACGCATTTTTCCGCTTTGGGTTCAAGCTTGTCCTGTAACTTCTTTACATAGGCTTCAACCCCAAACTTTAAGGAACAACAATCTAGGTTTCTTCCCAAACCATAATTCATACGGTGTCGTTTCAACGGATTTAGATGGTGCCCTATTTAAAGTGAATGCGGCTGTTTCTAATGCATAACCCCAAAATGATAGCGGTAAATCTGTAAGTGACAGCATAGAACGAACCATATCTAAGAGAGTTCGATTACGACGTTCGGACACACCATTACGCTGTGGTGTTCCCAGCGGTATCAATTGTGAAAGTATTCCGCATTTCTTCAAATGCTCGCCAAACTCGTAACTTTGATATTCACCTCCACGATCAGAACGTAGAAATTTAATCTTCTTGTTACGTTGATTCTCTACCTCACTTTGAAATTCCTTAAACTTCTCGAAAGTTTCGGACTTATGTTTCATGAAATAGATATACCCATATCTACTCAAATCATCCATGAAGGTAAGGACATAACGATAACCACCGCGCGATGCTACACTCATTGGACCACACACATCGGTATGTATGATTTCCAATAAGTCTGTAGCTCGCTCCATCATACCAGAAAATGGAGTCTTAGTCATTTTACCCATCAGACATGCTTCGCATCTTTCAAGTGATTCGAAATCAAGTGATTCAAGAAGTCCATCGGAATGGAGTTTCTTCATATGCTTCACTCCAATGTGACCAAGACGACAGTGCCACATATAGGTCGAGTTATCGCTCGATTTTAAAAGTTTAGCCTTAATGTTATTAATATGTGTATTTCCACTCTCGAGATTCAACAAGAATAGACCATCTATCAAAGGTGCATGTGCATAAAACATATTACTCATATAAATCGAACAACCTTTATTCTCGGACTTAAACAAGTAACCGTCTCGCAATAAACAAGATCCCGATATAGTTTTCATGCTTAACGCAGGCACCAAATAACAATTATTTAAGTATAAAACTAATCCCGATGGTAGATGAAGGGGCAGCGTGCCGACCGCGATCACATCAACCTTTGATCTGTTTCCCACGCGCATCGTCACCTCGTTCTTCGCTAGCTTCCGTTTATTCTGCAAAGACCGCTTCGAGTTACAAATATGAGCAACCGAACCAAGATTAAATACCGTGCACTACTACGAGTACTAGTGAGATACACATCAATAACATGTATATCAGATATACCTTTCTTCTTGATGTTGCCGTTCTTCAAATCCGCCAAGTACTTTGGGCAATTCCGCTTCCAGTGACCTTCTCCCATTGCAGTAAAAGCACTCAGTATCAGGTTTAGGTCCAGCCTTGGTCTTCTTCGTTGGCGTGGTAACTTTCTTACCACCCTTCTTCAAGTGTCACTTCTGCTTAGACTTGCCTTTCTTGAATTTGGTTGTCTTATTGACCAACAACACTTGGTGCTCTTTCTTGATCTCCACTTCTACAGATTTCAACATGGCAAAGAGTTCTGGCAACGTCTTGTTCATGTTTTGCATGTTGTAGTTCATCACAAAGTTCTTGTAACTTGGTGGTAGTGATTGGAGGACGCGGTAAATTCCCAAAGCATTAGGAATCACTATACCCAAGCTTTGAAGTTTGTTTGCGTGCCCAGACATCTTAAGCACATGCTCACTGACGGAGTTGCCCTCTTCCATCTTGCAGTTAAAGAACTTTTCAGAAGCCTCATAGCTTTCAATTGCCGCATGAGTCTCAAAGATCAATTTGAGATCCTCGACAATATCATATGGGTCTGAATTCTCAAACCTTTTCTGAAGCTCCGATTCTAAACCATACAAGATAGCACATCGAATCGTGGAGTACCGAGTCTTCCGAGTGAGGTAAACATTCTTTACTTCATCGGCAAGATCACCGCAGTGGTCACCCAATGTGCATCCAAAGACATAGGTCAAATTACCACCGTGAGGACAATCCTCAAATTGCGAACCAATCCGCAAGTTGCTTCCATTGTTTTTCAACTTTTCTTTCTCTAGGAACGCATTAAAATTGATGGTAGGGGCTGCCATTGATCTACAACATATTTGCAATAGTTTAGACTAAGTTTATGACAAATTGAGTTCAAATTAATAATAAAATTAATCTAGGTGAACTCCCACTCAAAACAATATCCCTCACATTGTTTTAGTGATCACACGAACCAAATCCACCACATCAACACCGATCATCACGAGAGTTGATATAGTTTCAATGGCGAACAATCGACATGTTTATCATATCTACTATATGATTCATGCTTTACCTTTCGGTGATCCGTGTTCCGAGACCATGTCTGTACATGCTAGGCTCGTCAAGATCAAACCTTAGTTTACGCATGAGCAAATCTGGCTTGCTCACGTTGTATACACTTGCGGAATCTAACACACCCGATCATCACGTGGTGCTTCGAAACAACAAGCTTTAGCAACGGTGCTAACTAAGGGTGAACACTTTATGACTTGAAATTCATGTGCATGAGGGATCATCTTATAATGCTACCGTCACTACTAAGCAATACAAGATGCATAAAGGATTAACATCACATGCAATTCATAATATGTGATATGATATGGCCTTTCTTCTTTGTGCTTCCGATCTCCATCTTCTAGCACGAACATGATCTCCATCATCGCCGGCATTGCATCAAGGTCAATGACGCTTCTCCATGGTTGTCGTCCACCGGCTTCAACTATTACAACTACTTTGAATAGACACGCGGGCCTTAACATAAATTAAATACAACCATATGGCTCCTGCCAGTTGCCAACTTACAATAAGGAACATTGCATACATCAAATATAATCACAAGCATGGCCATATCACATCACAGCACACCCCTGCAAAACAAAGTTAGACGCCTCTATTTTCTTTGCATATTTTACGTGGTTTGGGGCTTTCAATAAGTGTCGTTCTAACTTACGAACAAGAACCACAACATTGATACTAGCGTTGTTAATCACCCGTTGTAAATTGAATCTTAACTATGCTAGGAGAAACAGTCACCCGCAAAGCCACTTATGCAATACAAGTTGCATGTCAAGCGGGGAGCAAGTATCATGAACGATGTCATGTAAGGTTAGCCCGGGCCTCTTCATCCCAACATACCGCAAGATGCAAAGTACACAAGAAGCAATCGACAATAAAAGCATCAACACCCACAATGACCATTGTGTCCTACTCGTGCAACAGATCTACATATAGACACGGCTCTGATACCACTGTAGGGTTTCGTAGCATGGAAAACAAAAATGTTCTACCGCATACAAACAAACAAGCCAAGATCTATCTACTAGATTGTAGCAACGAGTCGATAGAATAACTCACCCTCGAAGATTCCAAAGTGTTTAACGAGAGCGGATTCTCGTGGGTGATGTAGTCGTACTCTTCCCGATCTCAAGATCGCGTAGACGATCCTTCCGGCCAAGCTGCTCCAAGCTCCCGCAGAGGGTCACACGCTCGACTCGACGAGGACCTTCCTCTCCCTTGTTCCAGCAGGCAGCGGAGGTTGTAGCACTCTCCTCGCGATTTCGGCAGCACAATGGCGTGGTACCGGAAGTAGAGGGGAGATGGTGGAGTATGAGAGAATCCCTCGACGATCTAGGGTTTAGACACGCCGAGGAGGAAGCTTGGACGGCGGCTAGGGTTGATAGGCGGCGGCGGCTTGACCTAGGGCGGCGGCGGCAGCAGGTGGCGGCGCCGGCGGCTTAGGGTTTGGAGGCGGGGATCTTGTGTGTCTAGGAGGGGAGCCCTGCCCCTCCTTATATAGGTGGAGGGGCCGGCCGGCCAAGGGGAGGGGAGTCCCTCCCCAACTCGGCTTGGAGGTGGGCCGGCGGTGGAGGAGGGACTCCTCCCCAACTCGGTTTCCTCCTCTTTCTCCACTTCCCAAAAATAGCCGTTTGACTTTCAAACTAGGCGTTTGACTTTTCAAACTAGGATTTGATTAATCCCTCTATTTTGTCCAGCGATGACACTGAGTAGATAATGCAATCATACCAACTTGATATAACACATTCATGTACCCTTCCCCTCCGGAGTGCCGGACATTCCGGAACCTTCTAGAACATTCTCGATGAAAACACCGGAACCATTCTCCAACTCCGAAATGGGACTTTCCTTATATGAATCTTATTCTCTGGACCATTCCGGATCTCCTCGTGATATCCCGAATCCCATTCGAGACTCCGAACAACATTCGGTCTCTTTCTCATCATTCCATAACTACTCAAACAACGTCGAATCCTTAAGTGTGTCTCCCTACGGTTCATGAATTATGCGGACATGATCGAGACACTTCTCCGAACAATAACCAATAGAGGAATCTGGAAATTCATATGGCTCCCACATATTTATACGATTACTTTGCGATCGAATGAACCACTTACATACGATATCAATTTCCCTTTGTCTCACGATAGTTTACTTATCCGAGGTTTTGATCGTCGATATCTCTGCATACCTTGTTCAACCTCGTTACCGATAAGTACTCTTTTCTCGTTCCCGTGATATGTGATCCCTTGTGAGCCAGTCACATGCTTGCAAGCTAATGGATGACATTTCACCGAGAGGGCCCAGAGTATATCTATCCGTCATATGGATGGACAAATCCCACTCTTGATCCATGTGTATCAACCAATACTTTCCGAACACTCAATGCCACCTTTATAGCCACCCGCCACGGTGTGGTGTTTGATGTCATCAAAGCATCCATCCTAAAGGTGATATGCATGATCTTATGGTCAAGGAATTAGATTACTATGTATCGAGAAGCATATAGCAATTGAACTATTAAAATGACTTGATCTTTATGCTACGCTTATCTATAGGAGTATGTCCACCATATCATTCTCCTAACGATATGATCTTGTTGTTAATAACATCTCAATGTTCATGATAGGGAAACCACAATCATCTATTAACCAACAAGCTAGTATTATATAGAGGCTTTACTAGGGACTCTTATTTTAGTCTACAAATCACACAAGTATTAATGTTTTCTTGTTAATACTATTATAGCATGAATGTAAACATTTATCATAAACACAAAGATATAATAATAACTATATTTATTATTGCCTCTAGGGCATATCTCCAACAAAAAGCAATTGATAATAAAAGCACCACCGCCCATAATGACCATTGCGTTCTACTCGTGCAACAGATCTACATATAGACACGGCTCTGATACCACTGTAGGGGTTCGTAGCATGGAAAACAAACAAATTCTACCGCATGCACACAAACAAGCCAAGATCTATCTACTAGATTGTAGCAACGAGTCGATAGAAGAACTCACCCTCGAAGATTCCAAAGCGGTTAACGAGAGCAGATTCTCGTGGGTGATGTAGTCGTACACTTGCCGATCTCAAGATCGCGTAGACGATCCTTCCGGCGCTGTGTTCCGGCAGCGCTTCCGCGGTCGTTCACACGTTCGGTACTCGATCAAGACCTCCCTCTCCCTTGTTCCAGCTGGTAGTGGAGGTTGTAGTTCTCCCCTCGCGATTCCAGCTGCACGATGGCGTGGTGTCGGAAGTAGAGGAAAGATCCCGCAAGGCTTCGCCTAAGCCGGATGCGAGTTATGGTGGATTAGGGTTTTTCCCGTAGATCTAGGGTCTAGAAGTCCGGGAGGAGGAGGAGGTGTCGGCGGTGGCTAGGGCGGCGGCGGCACGGGTGTGTGGGGAGAGCTTGGATCTTGTGTTGTTGGGGCATCCCTCCCCTTCTATTTATGAGAAGGAGGGGCAGCCTTGGGAGGGGTGGGTTTGAATCCAAACCCAAACCCAAGTTGGATTGAGAGAAGGACTTGTTTCTTCTCCCACTAGGAAACCATTGTTCCAGTTTGACTTTTCAAACTTCCCGTTTGAATTTCGATTTAGAGCTTTATTTCTCTCTTGCAAATGCCAACACCAAGTGACCTAGGATATGATCCAATCATTCCACATATCCATGACACATTCATGGACCATTCCCCTTCCGGTTCGGTGAACCTTCTAGACCCTTCTAGAACCTCTCCGATGAAAACATCGGAAACTTTCCCGAACTCTGAAATAGGACTTTGCTTATATGAATCTTATTCTCCGGACCATTCCGGATCTCCTCGTGAGATCCCGGATCCCATCCGAGACTCCGAACAACATTCCCTATCCCTATTAACATTCCATATCTACTAAACAACATCGAATCCTTAAGTGTGTCTCCTTACGGTTCGTGAATTATGCGGACATGACCGAGACATTTCTCTGATCAATAACCAATAGAGGAATCTGGAAATTAATATGGTTCCCACATATTTCTATGATTACTTTGCGATCGAATGAACCACTTACACACGATACCAATTTCCCTTTGTCTCGTGATAGTTTACTTATCTGAGGTTTTGATCGTCGGTATCTCTGCATACCTAGTTCAACCTCGTTAATGATAAATACTATTTTCTCGTTCCCGAGATATGTGATCCCTTGTGAGCCAGTCACATGCTTGCAAGCTAATTGGATGACATTCCACCGAGAGGGCCCAGAGTATATCTATCCGTCATATGGATGGACAAATCCCACTCTTGATCCATGTGCCTCAACCCATACTTTTCGAACACTCAATGCCACCTTTAGCCACCCAGTTATGGTGTGGTGTTTGATGTCATCAAAGCATCCTTTCGGTGATGGTGATTAGCATGATCTCATGGTCGAAGGAATTAGGTTACTATGTATCATAAAGCTTATAGCAAACAAACTATTAAAATGACTTGATCTTTATGCTACGCTTATCTATAGGAGTATGTCCATCACACCATTCTCCTAATGATATGATCTTGTTGTTAATAACAAATCAATGTTCATGATCGAGAAACCACGATCATCTATTGACCAACAAGCTAGTATTATAAAGAGGTTTTACTAGGGTCTCTAATTTAGTTTACAAATCACACAAGTATTAATGTTTCCGGTTAATACTATTATAACATGAATGTAAACATTTATCATAAACACAAAGATATAATAATAACCACTTTTATTATTGCCTCCAGGGCATATCTCCAACAATATATTATTATTTTCATCCCTCCCTGTGGCTGCAAGGATCTGTGCTCTTGTGGTCAATTTAACAAAACAGCCATCCAAACCAATGAAAGGCCTACATCCATCGAGAAATCCTTGTTTTGCATCACTGACACAAAAGAATAGACCATAGAATCTTGGCTTGTAGCTTATGTCTACTTCTCCTCCTCTTTTCATTGATTCCAATTGATCCTCTGTTGGGCCATTGACTATGGTCACAATACATCTTGACCCAAGATTTTTATCTATCACAGTTTGCAGGTAATCCCTGATCCTGTGGTACTGCTTCTTGTGATCACCTAGTACAATGTTTCTAGATTTGGTATTCACCCTATAAGCCATCCTCTTTGGTACTTCCACTCCAAAATCTTTTTTGGCTTTGTCTTGTATAGTACTGATGACAGTGTTTGGATCTGACCTAAAGGTGTCCACAAAAACTTTGCTCAGCCACCTTGAATTGACTCTAGTGCTGGATGGATCAGTTGGACAAGTGTGATTGAGGTGCATCTTCTTAACACAAAATGTTTTCTGTTTCAAAAAAACACATAATGTTTTCTCATGAGCTATCTTGGAGGCTGTCATGAAGAATTCACAATCAAATTTCTTCTGCTCTTTCTGCTTACACCACACAATTATCCTATCAGGAGTATTCCTATGGAAATGGAAATTCCTGACTTGGGTAATGTGCAGTCTAGCTAATGCCTCTCTGAACTGGTAAACATCTCTGAAGCAAAGTTTCAACATAAATTGTTGCTCAGGGTTTTCTCTGTTATCATCATACCAGACCCTTGGTTTCTGTTTCTTTCCTCTTGATTTTCTTCCTTTAGGCAAAACAAAAGAAAGAGGTTCAAATAAATCATCATCTTCCTCATTCAGGAAGCCATCTTGCACTTCATCATCTGAAGGAGCCCAATCAGGTATGGCAGGAATAACTACCTGAGAGTGTGCTCTGAGTGTAGGCCCTGGCCTGTTGACCTTCTTCTTCATAGGCTGCTCTACTGGTATTTCTTCAAGTACATCATCATGATCACTGACAAAAATGTCAACTCAACATCTGTCTCACCCTCATAGTGCAACAGTGGGTCTTCTCCGCTCTTTCCTCTGCAAATCTTGCCCTTAGTTCCTCCTCTTCTTTGTTTATCATGTCAGCTGCATACTCTGGATCATACTGTCCATCATCAAACCAACTGAAGCTGTCATCAAATGCATGTCCATCCTCTTCCTCTTCTTCTACTTCTTCTATCTGGTTTTCTTCAACTTGGGTATGCACATTGCCAGGTATAAAATTGTACTATGTACCAAACTGGTCATCCATAGCATGATCATTGGTGTGCAAAGGCTGGTAGCACACACTATCGTGTGTCTGCACCTGATAAGGAATGGGTTGGTCCTCCCCTGCATCTACATCAATGTAACTTGGATGCTCTTTTGTAGCAAACTTCACAGAATTCTTGCTCTTAACTGGGGACAAAACTACAACATGCTTCCTCTTGTCCCTCATCACTGTGAGCACCAATTTCTTGCTGCTCTCATATTTTCTAATCAATTCATCCACCTTCACTTGGCTATCTATCAAATATAGTCCTTCTAGTCCCTCCCCTTCCTCTTTAACATAGTACATTGAATCACAAATGCCATAACCTTCCTTCTCCCTTACTGAGAGCAAATTAAGATATTTAAGGTCTTGTTGTTCCATTGTCTTTTGCACAAATTTGACACCATCAAATTGAATAAAAAGCTCCCATATATCAGAGTGAGTCCTACATGGAAATAAAATTACTATTCAAGCCTACATTGTAGTTTTGCATTGCCAATTCGAAGGAATTCCAAATATGATATCAAGATTTAGACCTAATCCCCTATTTATTTAGTACAAGACCCAACATCTGCTGAAGGGGAAGGAATGGCTAACCCGGCGCCTGAGACGTAGTGGCTGAGTGGATCATTGCTGGAGGTTTGCCTCGCCGACGACCAAGTTTTCTCTGAATTTGAGGCTTGGGGCATCGCCGGCTGCAGCAATGGGATCGGCTATGGATCGACGGTGACGCTGCAATGGATGGACTGTTGTTGGTCGACCCCGTCGTACACGCGCCTCTGTCAGACTCCTCCGCTAGGGTGGCCGTCGTCGGGCGCGATGCGGTTGCGGCCACCACCGCCGCCGCCGGGAGTCGCCATGTCTCTGCTCGAGCACGTGGAGCGATCCGGTGCATCGGGAGAGACGCCTACGGCCGTGAGTCAGAGGCGGCGCCCGTCGCCACGTGTACCTGCCAGTGGGTCCGCCCTGTCAGAAATGTGGTTATACCGCCCCAATCGCACAATCAGCGCTATCTGTCAACTGTCTGCCCTAGTTTGCGGTGCTTTCTGTCAAAACAGGCAAAGTCGGTAGTTATCTGTCAAGGCAACCTCAAATGTGGTAGTTCCTTGTCATTTTGTCTGTTTGGTTTCCGAATGGAGTATGTCAGCGCAGGGGAATAAAAGTCAAAGGACGCGTGTCAGCGCAGGGGAATAAAAGTCAAAGGACGCGAGTGACGACGCGAGCAATGATTCGAACAAATCTTTTCGATGAGCACTGAGTGAGCTTAGAGCACCTTGGGCGTTTCAAGCCAAAATCCGGGTTATTTTTGGCCAAAATCTTTTCAACTCGCGTTTTGAGCTAAATTTTGGCAAAAACTCACCATTTTTATATCGTATGGGAACCACGCCTGAAAGAGCGGGGAAAGTTCTTTGCCGCAAAAGAGCCTAGCAGGGATGGGGAATGGAGTTGTCTCGCTGATAGGGTTGGTCTACCCTTTTTTTGCCGCGTCTGACATTTTTAGACGGTTCCAGCGCCTTAGGTTCGGCCTGGAACGCGAATAAAAGTTGGACCAAATTCGATACAATTCGATGTTCTAAAAACACGACTGGACAAATTTTGTCATCCGAATAAAAAATTAAAAAATCACCGTAAAAACGCCCTGATGAGAACACGGGTGTAGATGCTCTTAGTCATGTCCAACGTAGAACTCAGTAGTAATACTAGTAAAATTTCTGAATTTTAGTTTCCATTTCCTCTTGGGACACGGCAGCTATAGCTGTAGGCACGGCGTCGGGCAGCGGGGTCCGGGGGCCATGCCATTGCATCCGAGCTCACTCGGGACATGCCATATGCTGCCACGCCGCGCCGGGCCGGGCGCTCGGGATAAATGCGACGCGGCATCCATCGCAGGGAAGGGAGGCGGCCATGCAACAGTGTTGTACCGCCCCACCACCAGGCTGACTTTGCCACGAGACACGAGTAAATGCACACTCCCTACTAGTAGAGCTTTTCCTCTCCCTCTCTCTAGCTAGTATCTACTCACACGTCCCTGTCTCTCTCTCCCTACACATTTGACTGTTCAAGAAAGCTACTGTAGCTAGCTGTCTCTCGGTATCCTGGCCATGGCCGCGGTAAAACGGCCCACGTAATACTACCAAGGTCAGCGCTGTGCTTTGCTCGATCCGCCGTGACCACCAGAGGCCAGAGCGTAACCGTGTATATATACGCGCCTACGCCTCCTCCCTGCTCTGGACCCTGCCTTCTTGTCCTCAGTTCTCACCGTCTTCCTCCAAGCTCACATCATCAGAGGCTCGGTCCGTCTCTCCACCTCACCCGCCCAGCTCACTCCCCTTGTAGTGTAGTACTGAGCTGCGTCGGCGAGCTCGCGTCACGCGATCCTGCTCGTATACGGCGCCGCTGCCTTCTTGTCCCCGTCCAGCTCCCGCGTCACCAAAAAGGCTCTCTCGATCTCTTCGGTTTCGGTGCGAGTGACCGAGGGAGCGAGCGAGAGGATGGGGAGGCCGCCGTGCTGCGACAAGGAGGGCGTCAAGAAGGGCCCCTGGACGCCGGAGGAGGACCTCGTGCTCGTCTCCTACATCCAGGACCACGGCCCAGGCAACTGGCGCGCCGTCCCAACTCGGACAGGTACCTACGCGCATCCATCCATCCATCCATGTTCTTCTTGGCGATTGATTCACCCATGTCTCTCTCTCCCTCTGTGTGTGATTCTTAGCTTATATTCATGGCGTGTCCGATCGTTGTGTGCTACGCAGGTCTGATGCGCTGCAGCAAGAGCTGCCGGCTGCGGTGGACAAACTACCTGCGCCCGGGGATCAAGCGCGGCAACTTCAGCGACCAGGAGGAGAAGCTCATCGTGCACCTCCAGGCGCTCCTGGGAAACAGGTGGGCCGCGATCGCGTCCTACCTCCCCGAGCGCACCGACAACGACATCAAGAACTACTGGAACACGCACCTCAAGCGCAAGCTGCAGGCCGCCGCCGCCGGCGACGCCACCAAGCCAGCGCAGAGGCCGGCGTCCTCCTCCAAGGGCCAGTGGGAGAGGCGCCTGCAGACGGACATCAACATGGCGCGCCGCGCGCTACGCGAGGCGCTCACCTCGCTGGACGACATCAAGCCCACGCCCACGCAGCAGCAGCTTGCCGAGGACGCCGAGGGCAGCGACGGCATCACTCTGGCTGCCGCCTGCGCCGGCGCCGACAGCGACAGCCCGGCGGCGTCAAGCTCGTCCGGCGCCTCGCTCTCGCAGTGCTCGCCCTCCGAGTCTGCGCCGTACGTCCTCACCACCGCCAACATCTCGCGGATGCTCGACGGGTGGGCCAGGAAGCAGGGAGGACGCGCGACCGGCGCGGCCGCGGACAGCCCGTCCTCCGGCTCCTCGGCGTCCGACGTATCCTACGGCGGCGGGGCTACCACCACCATCCGCGCGCTCGGGTCCGCGTTCGAGTACGAGAGGAAGCCGCCCGTTCTGGCGGCGCCGGAGCAGACGCCGTTCAGCGCCATCGAGACGTGGCTCTTCGCCGACGACAGCAGCAACGCCCACGCCGTGCTCGGCGTCCCCTCCATGGACTACCATTTCTAGCGCGCCAGGTTAAGATCGATCAATCTGCACCGTCCTGTCCTAGCTAGCTAGCCTACTGCGTCACCGATCGAAGCGAGGAGGAGGAGTGTGTTTACTGCATGCCCACCTAACGAAAACTACACAGATCCTGGAGTAGCATCTCGGCGGCTAATCAAGCAATTAGTCCCTTGATTGATCTCTTGCTCACTACTCAGGATCTGCATAGTTTTCATTTAGGGAAAAGAAGGGAGATTGTATTGTAGCACTCCTGTAGTGGCTAGTCTGTCCTGTTATCTACTACTACTTGCTGTCACTGTGGACTTGATATGTTGATGATGGGTTTTGTACTTGGACTAGGTCCGCGATTTTGCAAGCTGCAAAACGTGGATGAATAAAACCGTTATGTGGAGTACCTGTCATAATACTATCACTAATTAAGGTAGTGAGTAGACTATACTGTCACTAATTAAGTTAGTCAGTAGACTAATCTTCCAAGGTTATTTAGTTGCCGTGTATCCATCCTCTGGACTATAGTCAGTGGATGCAATCTCAAATTTAACATAGACGACGTGTCTTACCGAAATTATACTCCGGAGTATATGATAGTAGTACTTTTTTTATTGTGGTAGTTGTTCTCTTGGTTTCTTACAAAAAAAATCATATGGCTATATGACTGCCTAATTTATAAATTTCAAAAAATATGTTCCAAGTATAGTTCTCCTCTGGTCATTATCGTAGGAAAATATTATGTATGTCACCTCTGGTCACATGCATTTCCCCCCATCTATCAATATACAGAATCGCCTGGGGAATACGTTCATTTTTTGTGTTGTTGCCCTCTGGTTTTCTTACAAAAAATCATGTGACTATATGACTGGCCATTTTAATTTCGAAAAACCATGTTCAAGTATAGTGCCTGCCATATACTACTACAGGAGTACTGTATATAGGAGTATGTCACCTCTGGTCACATGCATTTTCCCACGGCAGCTATCAATAGGATCGCCTAGGAAATGTAAGAGGCATTAACTAAGATATGCCTAGCTTGTGATTGATGTGCGACGGTACATGTTTCTAGTAATATACAAAAGTACGGTAGTAGCACACGTTTGTGTGGTGGATATGTACGTAGTACCAGATACATTGTCCTGCATTTAAGCCTTTTTTTTTTCTTCAAAAGTTATCCCCATCTCCCCTCCCACATGCTAATGTTCATAGTGGCACTTCCACATCTCCCTCCCTAAATATTTGACAGAGTTAAATCCGGTTTATGTCAAGCAGAAGCTAGCACAAAGTGCACCGCCAGATTTCCGTTTTTTTTTTTTTTTTTTGCGAAAATAAGGTATTCATTAACTTATAGGAGTATTACAATCATCAGTTACAATATCCTGAATTTCTTGAGGTCCATTTCTAATCCAGAATTGAGTTTTTTCCAACTCTCTACCAAGGCTAGCTAACCTATGACTAGCTACATTTTGGCTACGGTCGATTTTCTTTATGCTGCACTCTCTTTCCATGATGTTCTGCCTGATGTTTGTAATCATATGCACCATAGGAGAGTCGTCTCTTTCTGAGGAATCAATCATAGAAACTGCATTAGCACAATCTAGCTCTATGTCGATTGGTGCCTTAGTCCAATTGAGCGCCAGTTTTAGCCCTTCTTCACATGCTGCAATTTCCGCTTCAAGTGCTGATGCACAGTTCTGCAGGGATCTACAAGCTGCAAACCACACCACGCCTTCATGGTTCCTGAGGATCATCCCAGTACCTGCAGTACCCAGTCTCTGTATGAAGCTACCATCGACGTTCAGCTTCATTCTTCCCTCTGCCGGAGGGCGCCACCGCTGTATCTGCTCCGTTTGTTTCTTCAGAGTTCGTCGTTTGTCCATTGTGATCACCTGCTTGCCTTTAATGTGGTCTGCTTGTGGGCATTGTTTGAAGGACATAAGGGTTTCTGCATAACTGCAAAGAAAGCGTCGAGAAACTTCTATCGGCGGAGCAGGTTTCCGGTGAGTGAGTTCGTTATGGACAGCCAAGCACTACTGTACATGTTATCTTGCTCCATTGCTTGCTTGCTTGGCCTGAAATAATGAAATCGCTCATAACATCTTGTCATATATTGAATGTATTGTGAGACCATTATTGCCGGATGATCGTGACGCCGTATGCACAACTGGCTCCTGTAGTGGACGCACCGATTTCTTTCCCAAGCTTAAACGTGTACCACAAGGAGTATGTATCGTTAGATTTCCAATTGGAGAACACAATACAATATAGTAGTAGTAGGAGCTTGTCAGTCCTTGAATACACGGCATGTGATGGGCTTGACTCACATGTACAGTAGTAGCAGTAATGCTCGGGCTGCATGCATGTAGTTCGTTTTCCAAGCTGTAAAATAACGGAAAAGAGACTAAAAGAGGCTGTCATTCATGGACGCCCTGCACTGCTTGCCCCAATTGCCGAATGGCCATGCTGCATCGCGTGCATGCATGTGTGTGTGTATGGTCCTAGCTCTTTTTGCTCTTGCTGCTGGCCCTTGAATGCATGAAAAGTATACTAGTACTATGTATCTTTGGACTTTGGAGTATGCAGCTAGCTAGCATCGGTTCAACACGAATATATAGTTCATTTCGATGCATAAACCCAATTATATTGTCAGCTGCTTTATGCATCTTTGGATTGTACACAGCCAACAAACTGTCACCAGATAGTGAAGCTTATACTAGTTCTTGAGCTTGAGAAAGAAAGGACTGAACTTATGTGACTAGATCTTCTGTGGAACTGAGATCGATCCAAATGGCCCTTATCGGAAAGATTACTAAGGAAATTAGAATTCTGTCGAAGATCCTGCAATGAAATGAAAGCCGCCAAGAGAAGGAGATATTCAGATGGATCTTCAGGCAATCTGACAATCAATCCGTTATTCTCTCTGGAGACAACGAAGTGTGCATATATATGCAGTGCCGCGCTGGTTATTCTTCCTCCTGCCGACAATGACAACCGTGCGTGCATGGCCAATGGACCTTGCTGTTGCTGGTACAACAAGCTATAATACGTACGTAGTACAACTCGTTTTCTTCGGTCCATCCATCTGACGGAGTACCCCAATCGCAACTGATGATAATCGACGATGGATGGTCCCGTTATTGAAATATTCATTTCATGTTTTCGCATTCAAGGGAGAGGTTCCCCAATCGCAACTGACGATCGATGGTGGCCAGCGCGCGCGCGTCTCATCTCGCCAGACGAAGACAAGATCGATCGATCGACAGATGCACTCGGCATACAGCCGTGTGTCACTATACCCCGACGCCGTACGCGCACGGGCTTACGGGAGATTTGCAGCTGTAACCATCATGAAATACCAGCGAAACGCATGGCGGTACTTGCTCCCAGCAGCACTGTCGCTGGGTCTTCTCCGAGAGGCCGCCGCACTGTATGCGTAGCGCATACTGTGATCTAGATTTGTTGATCTTGTATGTATGTGTGGGCATCGCCATTTCGATCGATCTGTTCTTTGGTAGTACTTCTGATCAATCGATCTGTGAGCTAGCAAAAGTGCATTTGTTTGTAGGCCACCAATGCATACGGACGGTTTAATTCAGTGACAGCTTGGAATTGCACTTTCTGTCTGTGATCACATGGATCATAGAGCCTACTACTGCTAGTACTAATTCTCTGCTCGTGATTGCGTAGCTGTTGGCTTTTCATTCAATTGTGTTCATCTTTTGAGCTGCGACTGTACTGCGGGATTAGCCCAAAACCGAAGGCATCAGAACCGTGTGAAAGAAGGAGACGAAGAAGAAAATGGGAAATTGACAGCCAGTATGGAATGGGCCCGCCTGTACCATAGACCGTGTAATCCTAGTCCGGCAGATTAGGCTCGAGACAGCTAGCCTGGGCGACATGTCATGTTTCTTCATTAAGTGCTCTCCAAGACTCCAAACCATTGCTCTACTGAATGTGGTACGAGTGCATATTTAGTCTGGCTTTCCTTTCTCTTCTTTTTTTCGAGGGTGGTCTGGTTTTTCTTTGTGCTGTTGCGAACTGTACACATATGTACTCCCTCCGTTTCAAAATATAAGATGTTTTAGGTTTGTGAAGAAAATGAATCTAGACTTTTTTTAGTATGTAGTGCACATAGCATTGATAATCTTGAGCTCTTGTTGTTGGTGACACACTTGTCTTGGCTCATGTGTATTGGCGCTTGTTGGGTTTTGGCGTGGTCTTGATCTTGATGAACAACCATCATCATATATGGTTCCTTTTTTTTTGGAAATGGGCGCATTTATTAACCAAATATTTGATTCTTACACCCAGCCTCTGCATAACTAAGATGCACACAGCCACACGAATGACAGACTAAGACAAAAATGAAAAAAACATTACAAAAAGGCACTAAATTAAAGTCTGGAAACTAAGATAGCTCAATCCTCAGATCACGCGGCCATCCATGTCGTGAGAAAATATTCCTCGCCGTGTCCTCCAATCGTGTACATCCGTTTAGAAATACGTCCCGAAACTCCATGCGTTGGAGAATATTCCATGATCGAAGGATAGCCGTGGCTCGATAAATAACCTGCAGAGGGGAAGACACAATGTTATTAAAAATCTTGTCATTTCTACAAAGTCATAGCGACCATATAATGGCAAACGCTCCCACCCTAAACAAGGTTCTGTACTTATCAACAATTCCATGCAACCAATTACCAAAAACATTGGTTACTGAACGTGGGGGAGATAAGCCATAAGATATTTGGATGAATGACCATATAGATCGAACAAATTTGCAGTGAAAGAATAAGTGTCGAATTGTCTCATCTTGATGACAAAAAACACATTGTGTACTTCCATGCCAATTCCTCTTTACAAGATTATCCTTTGTTAGAATTACCCCTTTCCGTAGATACCATGCAAATATCTTCGTCTTAAGGGGTATTTTCATTTTCTAAATTTTACTATTATCATCGACTAGGAAATCAGGTTGGACCAAAGCTTTATATAGTGAGCCAACAGAAAATTTACCACTTTCCAGTAATTTCCATTTGAACACGTCAACACCGTCCGACAATTGTATCCTGGATAACCGTAATAGTAGATTGTTCCAAGATAATAGTCTAGGACCGATAAGACTTCTTCTGAAAGACACATTAGGAGGATAGTCCTCCATCACTGTGGAGATTGTATCCCCTTTATGTCTAACAATTGAATATAGAGCTGTGTACTGTTCGCGAAGAGTAGATTGGCCTAGCCATTTATCTTCCCAAAACCTAATTTGTGATTCATCCTTAATCTCAAAAGCACCAAAACGAAAGAAATGTTTCTTGGTGGCCATAAGACCTGCCCAAAAATGTGAATCTCCGGGTTTCCATACCACTTGAGACACAGCTTTGGAGCAAACATATTTTCTCCATAACATGGTTTGCCAAACGCCTTCCTCAGTAAGTAGTTTAAAAAGGCATTTGCCCAGAAGCGCGGTGTTTTTGACTTGCAAATCGTGTATGCCTAGTCCACCAAACTCTTTCGGCCGGCAAACCACATTCCATCTGGCCAGCCGATATTTTTTTTTCTTACTATCCCCTTGCCAAAAGAATCTTGAACGGAAATAATCCACTTTGTTCAAAACCCCTTTTGGCATTTGGAAAAACGAGATCATATACAGTACCATATTAGTAAGAACTGAATTTAAAAGTACTAGTCTTCCTCCAAGAGATAACAATTTTCCTTTCCAACTATTAAGACGTTTTTGTATCCTTTCCTCAACAAGATTCCATTCAGCAATTGTGAGACGCCGATAATGAATCGGTATTTTCAAATAATTGATTGGAAACTGACCCAGACCACGGCCGAAAAGTTCAGCATATATGTGGGACTCGTTTTGGGCCTCGTCAAAACAATACAAATCGCTTTTATGGAAATTTATTTTAAGCCCAGATAAGAGCTCGAATGCTGATAATATTAATTTCAGATTCTTAGCTTTCTCCAGAGCTCGAATGCTGATAATATGGTTCCTTTTGATGGATGCGAGTTGAAGAGCTTGTCGTTGTTGGCCTTTTGGAGACATGTCTCCGCTTGCATGACGTGAAAGTTCTTGGACTACGCCGGATAACAAAATGGGTCACGTCGGCGCCAAAAAAGAATTAGGAGACGGCCTAAGCATGATTTTGAGCGCCGGCATTCCCCATAGCCCTTCAGGGAGCTTTAGGGCCCCGAGTGGAGATGCTCTTAGGCGTCTTAGATTTATTTAGCAAAATAGTTGATGAACCACTGGTGTGTTGTACAGTGAGGCAGTGATAGTGTGGAGGTACGTAGAGTAAGTCAGCCGAGATATCTCTCTCGTCGCCATAAACAGGCATTGAAATAGTCAAAGGCGATCCAAGTCCAACAGAACTGATAGCACAAGCCTCCCAAATCTAATGATGCGAATTGATCGGTATTTGTCAAGGAATAAAATTAATCGCCACGGTCGCAACGTGCATGACTCTGCCTTCCGCGCGCGCGACGGAAGAACTGTTGTTCGGTGTGGTGTCTGGTGTGGGTATACCGCGCGACGTCCTGTGGTGTGGTGTGGCTCCACACGCCCCAGCGGCCGATCGAGGCGCCGGCGCGCGAACGGAATCGGCGGAGCCAGGTCGCGCTCACGCCGTGGCCTGTCGGCGGCACCCCGCGTCGTCTCGTGGCTCCGCGGGAACGGGGCTTTGGGGGAGGGTCGCGCCCAGGCCGATGCCTGGCGCGCGCGGCAGGCAGGCGGGGCGGGTGGCCGTGCGTGTCTCGGTCTCAGTCCCGCAGGGGTTCCTGTGGTTACCTGAAGGGGATGTAGCTAGCGATGGATTGGAAATGGAATTTGGGGTCAGGGACGCACCGTTCTTCTTTCGGACCTTGACATTCCCACCGGCCACCGCGCGCCGCGCCGCCGGCCTCGCGACTTGCGACGCGTCGTCGGGCAAGGATCGGTGGATGCATCCATTGCAAGTTGTGCTTACCATGCTGCGCACACCACTACATGCCGGGCTCGCCATCGCTGTTTGGAGGTGCAATTGGCCGGAGGATGTTATTTATTTACTATGTTACGTGCCTGTGGTCCGAGACGACGACCCTACGCTACGCGCCGTTCTATCTATCCTGCTATCCACCCATCCTTCTCGTTCTCGTTCTCGTTCTCGGCTGGCTATTCTCCACCCATCGTGTGGCCGATCTCCTTCATAAGTGGCAGAGTGAAGCGCCGGCCCGACATCCCGGTGGCGCATGTCGTGTCCGTCCGTCCGTTGGTTTCAACAGGGCGACGGTTCTTGCTTGGTGTGAACGGCCGTTTTCATGATGAGAGTGCATTTAAACCAGTACCCACCATTTAATTTGGTAGTGTAGCGAGCTTAACAGTAGTACCACATCACAATACGTACGTACGTACCTACGCGGGGGCACATGCACGACCCTGGCGATTCAAACATGCGGGCCGCCGCTCAAGAGTACAGACAGATGGTGAGGAATCGGGAACCTTGTAAGTTGTACAAGGATTTTTCTCCCATCCCGTCTAGGGATGGCACCCGCCGGGTTTAGGGCCGGGTCAGGTCCCCATACCCGTCCTATTTAAGTTGTCGGTTTCATTTTTTACCATACCCGTGACCTGGCCGGGTTCGGGGCCCCGGCGGGTACCCACCAGCGCATGAGACGGGAGCGACGCTGACGCATACGGGAAGAAAACAATGGGATAATAGGATGGGTTTGGTGAAAATGGACGCGTGCGTGCGTGTCCTGTCTTCAGGACTCCATATTCCAGCGTGTGCATGTGATGTGTGTTGTCTGCGTGCATGGCCCGCGTGGACGTGTGGTTAGTCATATGATTATTAGGGATAAGATTAAGGCTTAGAGCGGGTCTGCGGGTATGAGTTTGCCACCCCCATACCCGTCCCATGAAACTTGGAGGGTCTAACTTTTTACCAAACCCTCCCCATTTAAGGCAGGTATCCATTGGGTTTGTGGGTTTCGGGCCCCCATTGCCATCCCTACTCCCGTCTCACTCCTCTCTTGCCTTGAGAGTCGCCTCCGCGTCTCCGGCTCCTCTCTTCCTCTCCTCCGGCGGCCTCGCCGCCTGGGGTGAGAGTGAGAGGGGAGGCCGGGCCTCCTCTGTGCATAGTAGTCTAGGATTAGAGCATCTACACTCGTTGGCCCAATCCCGAGCGAAATTTGGTCCGTTTTTCGGCCGGACTGAACTTGTTTTCGGCATGGGTACGCCCATTCTTCCACCCGCGTACCCAGGCCGAGTCCCCAAGTTCAGTTAGAATTCATCAAATTTAGGCGATTTTCATTAAGTTGGGCGAAATATAGGCGGATTACATCAAATTTAAATAAACTTAAAAAGGACGCCGTCGGTGCCTTCGTCGTCCTACATGCCGAAGTTGTTGTACACCGACGTGTAGCGGGGGTCGGCTCGGCCGTCATCCTCGCCGCCGTCGTCGTCGTCGTCGCTCGGCGGCTGGTTCTGGCGGGAGCTGCCCTGGCCAGGGTCGTCGTACCTCCATGGTTGGTAGGACGGGCCTGCGTCCTCGTCGTCATCGTCCAGGACGTAGAGCGGGACGCCTTGGTAGGCGAGCTCACACCCAGACAGCGCCCGACGCCGTGCGGCCTGCAGGCCGAGGATACGTTGATGCTCCGCCTTCTCCCAGTCCCTCCTGGACCATTTGAGGATGTTCGGCGAGGAGGGCTCGACCAGCGGCAGCGTCGCCCGTGGCGGCGGCGCTTGAGCGATCTGCCAGCGCCATCTTCAAGGCGGCGTCCTCGGCCGGCGCCGAGCCTTCTGTCTTGGGGCGGCGTGGGCGCAAGTGGCCTCTTGGCGGCGTGGGCGCAGACGACTCGGTGATGACGATACCGCGCGCGCGTGTGCGCGGCGGTGAGCGCACCGGCGAGACAGCTTCGCGCTTCACGGCTGTCGGCGTGCGAAGCGGCGCGCTGCCGGAAGAGTGGGACGCCGAAGCGTAGGACGAGATCATGCTCGTCATCCTCCTTGGCGCCCAGTTCGCCGGAGCACGCCGACCCGTCCTGGCCGCCGGCGTCGGGTTGCGCGGGAAGCCGAGCCGCGGAGTGTTCCCGCGGTTGATGTGGTCCAGCACGGCGGCGAGCGTACGCCCTGGTGCGCTCCACCAACGCCGGCGCCCCGCCGAGTTTTTGCGCGTCGTCGGGGACTCGTTCGACGGCCCCTCGTGGCGGGCGAGCTCCTATTGGCGCCGCTCCTCGAAGAAGTGCGCCCAGTAGACGAGGTCGTCGGCGCTCACCGCTTCGGCGGGGTTGTCCATGCCGGCGATGTACTCTTGTACGTCGTACGGCAGCTCCTCCGGCGTTGGCCTCGGCGGGATTGGGATGCCGCCGGCGCTTAGCGTCCAGCCCGGAGGCATCCGCGTGTCCGGCGGCACCATGTATCCCGCCTCGTACATCATGCGCGCCTCCCAAGTTTGGAGGGTGCGCCGGCCGTAGCTGTTCGCCGCAGCGCCGTCGCCGGGGTAGCGTTCACCCATGGTGAGAGAAGGGGGAAGGGGAGAGCTCGCTGGAGTTGGGCTTGTGGGTCGGGGCAGATGTGAGAGAGTGTGAAGATCTCCGGCGAGGGGTACGGCTTATAAAGGCTGAGGCTGGCGGCGAGGGCGGGAAAAGTGGAAACAGCGGGAACTTAGTGACCGCCGGTCCGTCACGGGAGCCGAGGCGGCGACGTGGCGCCGTAATTCGGCGACGCGTGGCCGACGCGACGGGCAGTTATTGCCCGGCGGTCGCCACGTGGTTCCGAGGATGACGACGACTCGGCTCCCGCCACTGACATGGCGGGTCCACGCGCCGCTTTGTTTTTTTTTCGTCGATATCGCTGAGTCCGGCGCCCCCAGGGCGTACCTGAAAACATGGGTTCGGCCTGGGTAACCCGGACCAAAAATGGGCGAAATCCGGCCGAAAACAAGTCCTTGGGTACGCGACTGGGCCGATTTTCGGCGTCCGGACCAAAATTCGGCGTCCGGATCGGCCTCCTGGGTAGGAGAGTGGAGATGCTCTAGGTATGTAATGTTCGCGCTTGGTCCCGGTTTGGCGTTATGCCGGTCGTTGGGAGCTTTTCTTGGTCGCCCGCGAGCAGCGACCGGGGATGATCATCGACCTTCTCTGTTAGGCCTTCATGGAGGAGGAAGGCAAAGATGCATCGATCTGGTCGAGGCTCCATTAATAAGCTCGGTGGAGATCTGGTGAAGGGTCTTTTCTCTTCTGATTGCCCCCATGGTGGTGGGATTGGAGAAGGAAGATCTCGATCTGATATCTCTTGGGAAGTTGGTGAAGCTGCAGCATCGTTTGGTGGAGTACCTCAACGACGGCCAAATCCTGCTGCCGTTATCTATGGTCAAGATGGAGACCACTCCACGCTCGGCTGCCATGTGCGCCTGAGCTCTTCCTTCCTCCTGGCCGGCAAGCCAATTAGGAGGATCTTCTCTGATCTCGAACTGGCAACACACATCTACCCTGCCCCAAGTGGTGAAGTCCCCGGCGGCGAGGTGGATGGCCGGATTCCGAGATCGCGGTGCAAGGACGGTGGTGAAGGACCTGATTGCATTTTCTTTTTATGTTCTAGGGTCCTTTTTGTGTTTTGTGAGCACTGTGGTGTATTTTCCTTTTCTGTTGGGTTCGTCACTGTAATTGTAATCCCACCGACAAAGTGAATGCAGTTTCAAGGTCCTTCGGGACCCTTCCCTGTTAAAAAAAAAAGTTGTACAAGGTTCGCCTTCCAGCGCTGCGCTCTACGATCCTGGAATAACCGTGCTATAGTGCTGTCAGATCGGACGACCGAGGAAATAAAATGGAATGAAATGACAGCCATGTGTATTTGCCTATTCGGGGAGATGGAGAGTTAGTTCCAACTTGATTTAGGTAGGTGTTTCATGTGGGCAATGGAAGTTTCGATGCTTGACGTAGGAGTTTTCTTTTTTTTGCGAATCATACTTGTATTACTCAAAGATATCAGGTATTACAATCACTCCCACACGTGCTTAACAAACCCTCGAGGACCCGAGGAAAGCCACACTGCGGTATGAGCATTTGTTCTAGCGTAATTTGCCATAAAATGACTAATAATATTCTGACATATATAAACATGAGCAATATAATTCTGACGAACCTTTAGCAAGGTTTTTATCTCTTCTACCGTCGACGTATGACCTGAACGATCTCTCTCCTTGTTGCTAAGTAGTTTGATAGCCTCCACACAATCAGTTTCAATGATTAGGGGTTTATTGCACCAGTGTAATGCTAACGATAAACTCTCCATAATAGCTTTAAGCTCCGCATCTAGAGCATCTCTGAAGAATAATAGCTGGCGACACCAGGATAGGATAATATCTCCATTCTCATCCCCGGAGGTCATACCTGCACCAGCATCTCCATTTGAATCAAATGATCCATCGGTGTTTAATTTACACCAACCAACAGGAGGCAGAGACCATAGACGAACATATGTAGTGTGAAACTTCTCCTCCTCCACGTCTAGGATAAACTTACCCTTCGCTACATCCTCCTCCGAATGGTACTTGATTTGTAATAAAGACTCCATATAACTTATCAAAAAGCGCCTTGATACCTCCAGAGGTGGTGGCATTTTATCATGAACAATTTCATTCCATACATGCCAAGATCTCCTTAGAACCATTAATATTTTGCATCGGTTATCACTTCGCACATTTGAAAGAAGGTTTAATAGCCATTTAGTACCCAAATGTACTATTGAATTTAGTGGAGGCAGATGCCATTTTTCACCCATAAAATTCCACAATTGTATTGCAAGTGGACATTTAAAGAAAGGGTGGAAGTTATCTTCGGACTCTAATCCACAAAAAGGCACAAATCAATAGTCTCAAGAGTACGAACATATTTGTTTCTCCTTGTCGGAAGAGAATCAGTAGCTACACGCCAAGCAAAGTGTTCTTTGGTGGCACATCCGATTTCCATATTAAATCCCATAGTCTCCTCATACCATCGGGTGAAGAGCTAGATGATTCGGTTTTTCCATCCAACATTCATTCATTGCTAGCATGTATGTTGTTCGGACGGTGAACATTCCATGTTTTACGGGTGCCCAAGCAAGTTGATCATCAACCAGTCTAGCCGAAGGTACTATCTTTAGAATCTTCGTAACGTCTGCTTGCATAAAATATTGTTGCGGTAAATCGATTCTCCATGAACCAAACTGATCAATAAGCTCTGAGACAAACCTGAGCCTACACCTTCTCTTTGAGAAAATAGGTCTATAGGTTGTTGGTCTTGGGATCCAGGGATCCCTCCATATTCGGATGCTGCCTCCATTCCCAACATGTCATATAAGACCTTTCTTCAACAGTTCTAGTCCATAGGAGATTGCCTGCCACGCAGATGAAGCATTTCCTATAAATAACGTGTCCTCCAATCTTCCATTAGAATAATGCTTTGCTTTCAATACGCGGGCACATAGTGTATCTGGCCTGACAATTAGTCTCCATGCCAGGCAAGCTAAAAGGGCTTGGTTGAAAGCATGAAAATCACAAAAAACGAGACCACTTTGTTGCTTTGGGCGCTGCAATTTTTCTCAAGCCTGCCAGTGTGTTTTTCTTTTACCTTCCTTTGAACCCTAATAAAAATCTCTGACCAACTTTGTTAGATCATCACACACTAAGAAAGGTAATTTGAAGACCATCAAATAGGTTGGCAATGCTTGAGCTATTGACTTAATAAACACTTCCCTACCAGCCTGGGCTAGACAACCATCACCCCAAATCAACAATCGCTTTGTTAATTGTGCTTGCAAGTTTTGGATCTTCCCTCTTGACATCCTACCGTCCAGGGTTGGTAGACCCAAATACTTTTTGTCAAAGGCCAAGGGCGTAACATCCAGTACAGACCTAATTTCCTGTTTGTCGGCATCAATGCAAGCATCACCAACTAAAGGAGAACATTTGGATGGATTAATGAGTTGACCAGTAGAGGAAGCATACACATCAAGAATTTCCTTAACACTTTCAGGTTGTTCTTTATTTGCTTGAGAAAATAATAGAGTATCATCCGCAAACAAAAGGTGGGAAACACCCGGAGCCCGATGGCAAACTTTAATTGGAGTGATTGAATTTCCGACAATTCCCATTTTCAAAAGAGCCGAGAAACCATCAACAAAAAAAAGAAACAATGCAAAAACAGAGATAAAGGGTCACCTTGACTAAGCCCAATGTAGGAGTTTCCTTGAAATGACAATTAGCTATAGATATTGCTAGCACATTATCATGACACAAACAAAGCTCATAACATGGTTTTTGCTCCGTTTCTACGCGGTCATGCCCCATAAGGTTTGTCCTGCGTGGAGCGAAATACTGGCCCACGCAACTGGTCATGCCCTTGGATATATACATACATGCATCATGCGGCTCGGACCTCAGAGCATCAGTTTAGACATAACAAAAACTTAGACATAACTAACTTGCATGCTCACAAAAGGGCCCCGGCTGGTCACCCCTTATTATTTCTTTAGACGAGGAAGAGGCTACCCAACTTTCGCGTGCGGCGACCCGCTTCGCCGGTCTCGGGCTCCCTTCTTGACGGCCGGTGGGTGGGTCATGGACGTTATCGTCCGGTGTATATAGCAGTAGTTACGGGTAGCTAGGTTGCTAGAGCATTAGCCATCCATTTCCATGGCGTCAGCGCTGGTGATGGCGGTGGTGAATAAGAGACCTTCACATCCCTTCCCGAAGTGGTGGTGAAAGGATACAGATGTCACCTAGAGGGGGGGTGAATAGGCGATTAAAACTTTTCCTAGAGTTGCTCAACAAAGGCGGAATTAAGCTAGTGTTTACTTTGATAAGCACAATACCAAGAACAACTAGGGTTCACATATGTTCACCAACAACTTATGCTAAGCAAGTCAAATAACTATGTGATAGCAAGATATATACTTCAAGCACGAAGGTATCACAAAGTAAAGTGCACAAGTAAGAGCTCGGGTATAGAGATAACCGAGGCACACGGGGACGATGATATTTTACCGAGTTCCTCCCAACATGGAGTACGTCTCGTTTGGAGAGGGGGTGGTATCAAACCACCAACACCACAAAAGGCCTCCCTTATTCTCCTGTGAATCTCACCCCAACGGGATCGATCCATGCTTCCACTATCGGTGCACTTGTCGGTGGCAATCCGAAACCTCTCACAAGGTTGGGGCACTTACCCACAACTCAATTGGAGGCTCCCAACAAACAAGCTTGGGGAAAGCTCCACAACCTAATAGGAGGCCCCAAGTAATCCAAGTACCTGCAAAAACCACCAAACCGTCTAGGGTTCCAAGAACCCAAGAGTAAAAAGCTTCTCACCTTTCACTCAATCAAATTCTCACCGAGAACTCAAACCTATGCACCAAATGCAATGGCAAGAACACAAGTAGTGCTCAAATACTTCTCTTCCAAATTCCACCAAAGCTACAAAAGCTTGTGGGGGAATAAGAGAGGAAGAACAATGGAGGAAATCCACAAAATACTCCAAGATCTAGATGCCAAGATGTTCCCCTCACTTACAGGAGAGATGGATTGGTGGGATTGTAGATCTAGATCTCCTCTTTCAAATCCCTAAAGTATATGCAAGAATCAATGGAGGGATTTAGAGATAGCAAGCTTAAAGAGGTCAACAATGGTGGAGTAAAACTTGCAAGAGAGCCCTAGAACCATTGGGGAAGAAAGGCCCCTTAAATAGGTCCCTAGAAATCCAACTGTTAGGCCCAGGAATTGCCCGGTCCGAAGTCTCCGGACTGGGACCGGAGTCTCCGGTGTACCTAGGCAAAACGGGGACAATCTGGAGGACGTACTGGATGCGGTCCGAAGATAGACCGGAGATTTAGTCCAGAGTCTCCGGTCTTACAAAAACTAGCAGAAAGACCAATACGAAAACAACCATAACTTTTGCATCTAGACTCCGATTTTGATGATCTTGGGCTCGTTTTAAAGAGGACAATAAGTTCTACAAGATCATACAGAAAACATCATAGTACATAAAGGTAGGATAGAACCAAATGACAAAAGGTTTAACCTCTATCAAAAAGACAAACCGGTAAAACCTCCAAAATCAAAAACATAGTAGAGAATGCATATGAAATCTGTTTTCGATGAACTAGAGCTTGTCATGGAGATTAAAACAAGCTCTAAATCCTCGCATGAATAAGAACCAAATAATGGAAGGTTTTACCTATCTCTAAAAGACAAACCGGTAAAACCTCCAATATCAAAAACGCAATAAGATATAAAAGCGAAATCGGTTTTTGATGCACTAGAGCTTGTTATGAATATTACCACAAGCTCTAGAACCTCACATGGATCTGGTCCAAATAAAAACCAAGAAAGAATGATGCTAAGTATGCAAAGGTTTGAGCTCTCTTCGAAAGATATGATCGAGTTACTCACTTGAGATCCCCTCTTGATAGTACGGTTATCTATCCTATAAACCGGTCTCCCCAACTAACACCACGAGACCGGTAAGAAAGAAACCCTATCAAGATCATACCTTTGCCTTGCGCATATCCCACTTAATCTTGATGTATATGATCTTGTCATTCTCAAGATGGAACCCTTTCTTGATTGCTCTTGCACGCACTCGCTTCATGAAGACTTGCAAGTTGCTCCCCCATACAACATGGGGAAACTTTTACTTTGACCTTGTCTTCATCGATCCATGATCACCGAGGATGGAAAGCTTCAAGCATGAGATCTTATAGATATTGCACATCTTTAGCTTGGACATCATTTCTTCCTTTCTTCATTATGTTGATGCCTTGTAGGTGCACCATATATATTACTCCATCTTATTCTTCAAGACATACTTGCCATAGGTTTAACTCTCACATGACCAATCTGTGGATCACTCTTTGAACACCTTAGTTACCACTTGATCCTCTTCACTTTCTTCTTCTCCAAAACTTGAAGCCAACATATGGTTCAAGCATTGCCTATGGACAATTCCTACAAGTACAACTTGATACAAGCATTAGTCCATAGAGATTGTCATTAATTACCAAAACCACACATGGGGGGCCACATGTTCTTTCAATCTTCCCCATTTTGGTAATTGATGACAATCCATTTGAGAGGGTCTATATAAGGAATTTAACTCATAAAATGGTAGCACCAATATCAAATACTACATAAGTATGTGATATTGGTACCATCACCATACATAGAGCAAACTCCCCCACAATCTATGCATGTGTGATGAACTTGAATTTCATTGCATATATTGCCAATCATTATCATTGGTGGAGTTTCCTCTATATATACCACATGCTAAGCAACAACAAAGATGCTAGAGCATGAAAGTCAATGCTTAGAAACAAACTCAAGGCATAAACCATTTCCCTTAAACCCTCTAAAACTTCTCCCCCATTGGCATCGATTGCCGAAATGGGTGACAAGTTCTAGAAGGCCAATATAGTGATAAATCCCCCAAAGGTGTGCATTCGCACATATCCAATGATGAATACTTGGGAGAAAGTGGAACTATATCGAGGACCCAAAGATTGACAAAAGAAATAAAATAAAAGAAGCATCAACAAATGATGTAAGCAATCATAAGATCCGGCAAACCAATTAAAAATAACAAATGAGTCCAAATGGAAACAACAAGATATTATGATACGAGTAAATGAGTGTTTTAAATAACAAACAGAGAAGCTCCCCAAGATTTGTGCATAATTAAATAAATGCATTGGAATACATAATGCATAAATATGGAATCCTTGCTCCTCCATAAACATTTAAGGCACAATAAATGAGAAAGAAGACAAATGAGCATTATTAAATGAATTAGATGAGCTCCCCAAAGATAATGCACCAATTATGATAATTGTATTTGGGAACAAGGTGCATAATCATGAAATCCCCACTCATCCAAGTTCATTTAACAATACAAGGCATGAGAGAACAAATATGATAAGCACACAGTGGTACTATAAATAAAATTAGGAAGCTCCCCAAGGTACGTGCACAGATTAGGTTTTTGTATGTGAATACAATATGCACAACATGGAATCCCCACTTCCTCTATTTTACTTATAACACAACTTTGTGCAAATGAGCATATACCAAGGCATAAAATTTGCAAGAAACAAATGGTTGAGCAATAAGTAAGAGACAACATACAAGCAAGCTCAACCACAAGGATGTGTGAGATGCATGACATAGCATAATATAAGACTAGTACAAGGATGATCATGGCGTATCCACATAGTCTTCAATGGATGATATTTCTTAGCATGACCATACAACACACACGAAACAAGGAAGATATGAAGACAAAATAGTATAACCTCGTTCATGTGTATAAGTTTCTAAGTAGACAATATTGCAAAGATATTAATCCATAAAGAAACATGTACACACAGTGTAGACACTTAAAATGAATACAACAAGATATCCAAAATGAATTCATGACAATACCAATAAGATTTTTCTTGAAAGCATGGCCAAAGTCCCAACTATATCTTACTATACATCGATGAGCTTCAACAACCAATACAACCCATATATTACAACTATCACCAAGGGAAAAGGAGAAAGTTGGAATATACGGAGAAAGGCAACAAGTATCACAAGGAGAAATCAACTAGTAAAATCTCACTATTGCACATGAGAGAAGTTGAGGAAAAGATAGGCAATAAAATTGCTAGATTGACATATTTGGGATCGATGGATCATATGCATAATTTTGTATAGTCCCAATTATATGCACTCATCTCAACTTATGCACATTTACAATAGAGAGTTCTTTTAATACCATGGCTAGAAATACAACAATAAATACAATAACAAGAATTCATGCAAAGATGCAACCTACAAAAGGTTGGAAGCAAGATAAATATGCATGAGCAAGAGATACTTGTTACCGAGATATAATTGGTAGGATGTAGAGGATATGAATTCATTGATCATCCTATAGCTTGCCTCCAATTTTCATTGATGCACCACTTCTTCAAGATTTGAGAGACATGCATCCAATATATCTCCAATGTACCTAAAAAATATTTAAGTACAAAATGGTCCCCAAACTTATTGGGTCCAAAGTAGTTAGTGCAACTACAATACATAGGAGATACTCCACATAAATATGTGCATATTTATATGAAATTGAATTTCATGCACAACTTAGCCGATGGGATTTGGTGGAGTTTTCCCTATATATTGGATCAAAGAAAGCAAGCATGCCATAATATAGATATGTAGTAAATATGCATGCACAAGGCTTTCAAGAACCAAAAATGAGATACAATTTGAACAAAAACACCAAGTAAACCGAGATGGCACACACAAGAGTGTGACAAGACAAGTGGTGTCCAAATTGTATCAAAGAACCAATTCAACACATGAAAGATCATAAGTTCAAAAAATGAACTAGGCAAAAGCCAAAGAGCAAAAGATAGATAAAAATACAAATGCTCAAGGATTTATCTCATTCTAAAATGGTCAAAATGTGAAACAAGGAATGAGACAAAACCAACTCCCAAAAAGAGTAAGGTTCCAACAATTAAACCAAACTCTCCAAACTTTTCATGATGGCACAAAATACCAAAATGAAAAGATCAAACTTCCAAGCACATAAAACCCTATATAGATCAAACAAGGAAGCATAAAAGGATTGTTCTAGATAATATAGGAGATATCACCCATAAGTAGTACATTATATAGAATTTTCTTTTGAATGAAAAATGCACATAAATGGGATCATCACTACTACCTACATTAAATAAAACACAAGAGGATACCAATAAAATAAGAAGATCCAAAAGTAGCAAGGAATACATGGGATCACACAAACATTTACTTGGCCAAAGATAGGACAAGATTAAGCAAAGGCCAAAGTGAATATGATCAATAAATTCTACCATAAATTTAGTACTCATTGTCCAAGGACAAGAAATATTGGGAATAATTTTCACAAGGTAGCTTGCATGGATATCCAAGATCATAGTCGCAACAAGAAGCATATAACTAAATATAAGAATTAAGCATGATATTTCGAACAAGATTCTTGGTAGCTTCCAATAGTCACACAATCACTAGTGATTAGAGTAACTTGAAGCAAATGGTTTCCATGAGGATATATATATATCTAAATATGAGGAAACACATACCAAGAAACACTCTCATATACAAGATCCAAAATAAGATCAATAAAGGCATTCAAGCAAATTGGAACTTGTATGAGCAAATGTGTCACATAGGTGCTAGATAATTATCAATATCAATTCTAAGCGACACAACCTCGAATATTCACATTTTCTAGGATTGTAATATGCACTAAGCATATCACTCCCCCATAATGTGATACTACCATAAAACCAACGCGAGGCAAAATGATACAAATAGAGATAATTAATGGACATTATAAAACTTAAATTTCTCATGAGAATTATACCACATAGAGACTAGATAATAATCCAATATAAATATTAGGTGGTATTCCTCGTGTACACACAATTTTACGATTGTGGAATGCCCAAGCATAACACTCCCCCAAAATGGGATAATCCATTAATCTCTCAAAAGAGCCAAATAAGATACCAAATATAACCAAGTAAGGCTCAAACACAAGAAACACACATACATGGCGTGCCACCTAATCATACACATATATACTTGATTCTTCAAGATAATTAAGTGGAAATCACAACATGTACAAAAGCATGGAAGATAAAAAACCAACACATGCACACGGGGGCCAGTAACTTTCAATGTAAATAGTTTAGCATATGTTACCGCAAGGAGGAACATTGGAAATATAATATAATCATGATAATCCAAATGGCTTGGATTGACAATAATAATTGATGAAGATCCCTTAGTTCTTCACAATTTAGCCAAGACTCCAATGCCCTCCAACTAACACCTATTGATCAAGCTTTGGCTTGTTGGTCCCCAACCAAGTTGGGTCCTAAGAGGTTAGTCACAATAGGCTTGGCAACCCAAATGGTTCTATTCTTGACACCACATTGGGCACCAACAAACTTGGCAAACATATTGTCAATATCATCCTTATAAAGTGAATAAGCATCATGAATCAAGATAGGATTGGATGAGGAGATACCAATAGTGCATGAGAAAGAAATGTGCCCCTTATCACGGCATATGTAGCAAGCTCTACTCTTGCCATCTTTCTTATTAGGTGAATCCACAACTCGAGGAAGAGCTCGAGTAGTCCTCTTAGGAAGAGGCCCGTCAATGACTTGAGGTGGAGCTTGAGGCCGCTTTCCCTTGTTGCTTCACACTAAGAGGATTTTTCTTCAATGGGCAAGATCTAACATGGTGCCGTTCTTCCTTGCACTTGAAGCAAACAATGTTGGCCAGATTCTTGAATTGATCTTGGCCATTCTTCTTGTTGTCCTTGTGCTTCAACTTGATAGTGGACTTGTTCTTGACATTGGAGTTGAATCCAAGCCCACTCTTGTCCTTAGGGGATTTTTGCACACTCAAGATTTTGTTGAGTGTGGCCTTCCCTTGGTGACCCTTTTTCAAGTCATTCTTCAAAGAAGTGACTTGAGCCTTGAGCTCTTTGATTTACTCTACATGGTTAGTTTCAACAAAAGTACTAGAGGAAGTAGATGCTACATTGTTAGAGCAACAAGGCACGAAATGTAATTCATCACGAGATATAGCATGGTTGAGAGTGGATGAATTATAAGGACTAGAACATGGCAATATAACATTTGGAGTAGATATAGTGCTAATGTCCCCATGAGGCCCACTAGATGTTACCTTTGACATGATGGCATCATGAGCTAACTTTAGCCTTCCATGGGAGACTAGAAGATCCTCATGCGAGCTTGAGAGCTTGACATGACTTTCTTCTAATTTCCCATAGTTGCTAGTTAGCAAAGCAAGTTGAGACTTTAGCTCAACATTCTCCTTCAAAATAGATGCTTCACAACAAATAGTTTTAGTAGCACAAGCATCATCATTATTAGCAAGAGGTGAGGGCAACTTGGCAAGCTCTTTTGAATATGAAGCTTTAAGTTGCTCATGCGACTCGGTGAGTTTGATGAGCTCCCTCTTAATGACCCGAGAGCCATTTTCGAGGTTCTTAAAATCCTCAACAAGTTTAGCATAAGCAACTTCAAGTTCATCATTTTTAATCTTGAAGGAGTTAGCCACCGCAAGTTCTCTATCATGGTATTCCTTTACTCTAGATAATTCTAGAGTAAAAGTCTCCTCAAGAGATTCTTTGGTGGTTTGTTCTTCTTCAAGGGATTCCTTTAGTTGAGCAAGTTCATTAGCATACTCACGCTCAAGCGCAAACTTTTCATCAATTATGTTTTCTTGCTCCTCAATAAGATCATTGCCTTCTATAGCATAATTCAAGATTTCAAGAAAGTTGGAGAAAGCAATTTTATTTTTGTAGAGAGCACTATAGACAACCTCTCCCATTTTATTAATAGAGGTAATATCATACTTACCTCGATAATCATCATTATCATTTTCAACCTCATCATCATCATGAGATACAATGGGATCCAAAGAGGTTACCTTTGTTCCCTTAGCCATAAGGCATATGTGAGAACCGGAGGAAGGTGATGATGAGATTGCACTTGTAGCTCTATTTAAGACCTTTTCTTGGTCCATATAATCTTCGGTTTCCTATACATGGTTAGCAACACAAGCACTAGAGGAAATATAAGCATTTTTATCATGGCAACAAGACAACACAAGCATATCATCATGAGATTTATTCAAGTCATTTCTACATGATATGCAAGGATTATTAACACAAGCATGTAAGAAGCTTGTAGTGCTAGAAGTGTTAAAGTCCAAAGATAGATCATTGAAACTAGATAGAGATGAGGGATTATAAATAGTAAGCACACTATCCAAATTGCAATTTCTATCACCACTCACCATATTATTACCTTGTGAAAAATAACATGTTGGTGAAGTGGTAGACGATGAGAAATCATCTCGACCAAAAGTGGAATCAACACAATCATCCTCCATAATGTTGGACTTGCTATATTTATTTTGAAGCTTGGTCCATATTTCATGAGCACTGGAATAAGGCATGATCGAAGAAAGAACTACATTGCTCACAACAAGTGAAATAATTTTAGTAGCTAGAGCATCTATACAAGAGTTCAACTTCTCCTCTAAAGGTTCATTTTTGGGATCCATAGGAGAAGAGAAACCCATATATAGATATCCCTCGATATTTGGGTGAATTCCCCGAAATAAATTAAGCATGCGAGATTTCCAAACATCATAATTTATGCCATCGAATGTGAACCTATCATTGTGCACAAATCCCCTAGCCGACATCTTTACTCTCAAGGCGGTGAAGCCTAAAACGAGAGACCGGGCTCTGATACCAATTGAAAGGATACAGATGTCGCATAGAGGGGAGGGGGGTGAATAGGCGATTAAAACTTTTCCGAGAGTTTCTCAAAAAAGACGGAATTAAACTAGTGTTTACTTTGATAAGCACAAGACCAAGAACAACTAGGTTTCACCTATGTTCACCAACAACTTATGCTAAGAAAGTCAAATAACTATGTGATAGCAATATATATACTTCAAGCACGAAGGCTATCACAAAGTAAAGTGCACAAGTAAGAGCTCGGGTATAGAGATAACCGAGGCACGCGGGGACGACGATATTTTACCGAGTTTCTCCCAACATGGAGTACGTCTCGTTTGGAGAGGGGGTGGTATCAAACCAGCAACACCACAAAAGGCCTCCCTTATTTTCATGTGAATCTCACCCCAACAGGATCGATCCACACTTCCACTATCGGTGCACTTGTCGGTGGCAATACGGAACCTCTCACAAGGTTGAGGCACTTCTCCACAACTCAATTGGAGGCTCCCAACAAACAAGCTTGGGGAAAGATCCACAACCTAATTGGAGGCCCCAAGTAATCCAAGTACCTGCAAAACCACCAAACCGTCTAGGGTTCCAAGAACCCAAGAGTAAAAAGCTTCTCACCTTTCACTCAATCAAATTCTCACCGAGAACTCAAACCTATGCACCAAATGCAATGGAAAGAACACAAGTAGTACTCAAATACTTCTCTCCCAAATTCCACCAAAGCTACAAAAGCTTTTGGGGGAATAAGAGAGGAAGAACAATGGAGTAAATCCACAAAAGACTCCAAGATCTAGATCCCAAGATGTTCCCCTCACTTAGAGGAGAGATGGATTGGTGAGATTGTAGATCTAGATCTCCTCTTTCAAATCCCTAAAGTATATGAAAGAATCAATGGAGGGATTGAGAGATAGCAAGCTTAAGTAGGTCAACAATGGTGGAGGAAAACTTGCAAGAGAGCTCAAGAACCATTGGGGAAGAAGGGCCCCTTAAATAGGTCCCTAAAAATCCAACCGTTAGGCCCATGAATTGCCCGGTCCGGAGTCTCCGGACTGGGACGGTGTACCTAGGCCAAACATGGACAATCTGGAGGACGTACTGGACACGGTCCGAAGATAGACCGGAGATTTAGTCCGGAGTCTCCGGTCTTACAAAAACTGGCATAAAGACCAATACAAAAACAACCATAACTTTTGCATCTGGACTCCGATTTTGATGATCTTGGGCTCGTTTTAAAGAGGACAATAAGTTCTACAAGATCATACAGAAAACATCATAGTACAGAAAGGTAGGATAGAACCAAATGACAAAAGGTTTAACCTCTATCAAAAAGACAAACCGGTAAAACCTCCAAAATCAAAAACATAGTAGAGAATGCATATGAAATCCGTTTTCGATGAACTAGAGCTTGTCATGGAGATTAAAACAAGATCTAAATCCTCACATGAATAAGAACCAAATAATGGAAGGTTTTACCTATCTCTAAAAGACAAACCGGTAAAACCTCGAATATCAAAAACACAATAAGATATAAAAGCGAAATCGGTTTTTGATGCACTAGAGCTTGTTATGAATATTACCACAAGCTCTAGAACCTCACATGGATCTGGTCCAAATAAAAACCAAGAAAGAATGATGCTAAGTATGCAAAGGTTTGAGCTCTCTTCGAAAGATATGATCGAGTTACTCACTTGAGATCCCCTCTTGATAGTACGGTTATCTATCCTATAAACCGGTCTCCCCAACTAACACCACGATACCGGTAAGAAAGAAACCCTATCAAGATCATACCTTTGCCTTGCGCATATCCCACTTAATCTTGATGTATACGATCTTGTCCTTCTCAAGATGGAACCCTTTCTTGATTGCTCTTGCACGCACTCGCTTCATGAAGACTTGCAAGTTGCTCCCCCATACAACATGGGGAAACCTTTACTTTGACCTTGTCTTCATCGATCCATGATCACCGAGGATGGAAAGCTTCAAGCATGAGATCTTATAGATATTGCACATCTTTAGCTTGGACATCATTTCTTCCTTTCTTCATTATGTTGATGCCTTGAAGGTGCACCAGATATATTACTCCATCTTATTCTTCAAGACATACTTGCCATAGGTTTAACTCTCACATGACCAATATGTGGATCACTCTTTGAACACCTTAGTTACCACTTGATCCTCTTCACTTTCTTCTTCTCCAAAACTTGAAGCCAACATATGGTTCAAGCATTGCCTATGGACAATTCCTACAAGTACAACTTGATACAAGCATTAGTCCATAGAGATTGTCATTAATTACCAAAACCACACATGGGGGCCACATGTTCTTTCAGGTGGTACAGGAGCAATCCGCTGGTGCCAAGGTGTCGTGGCAGCGACGCTGCAAGCCAGTTTGTTTGTCAGACAGAACAAGATTTGGCGCTTGATGGTGGCGGATCTGGCAGTTTCTCTCGACGGTGTCGACGGGGATGGCCGGTTCTGGGACTGGAGTTACACGGGGATGATCCCCGGTCGACGTTCCCCATCGATAGAAGCTTTGCCAGCGGCGGAGCGCTACATCGACTCACAAAGCCGCTTGGCGGCGATGGTGTGACTTCAGTTCTTGGTTTGTAGGCGGCGTGTCGTCTTCTCTCCCGGCGGGCGCTTGGCGGCGTTTGGGAGGAGCGACAACCATGGTTGTGCTGGAGCTTGGGGAACCCCAGTGGCTTGTTTGTAATTTTCTTTGTATTGGGGTCCTTTTTGCATTTGTTTCTGGACAGTTGTTCTGTCTCGAAGCTTCGGGCTGTGTCTACGTGTGTGCTCTGTACTGCCCTTTTAATATAATATATGCGCAGGTACTTTCTCAAAAAAAAAAAACTTAAACGTCTTAGATTTAGCAAAACTATTGATGAATCACCGGTGTGTTGTACAGTGAGTCATGAGGCAGTGATGCTAGCTGTGGAGGTAGAGAAAGTCAGCCCAGACATGAAACATCCCTCTCGTCGCCATAAACAGGCAGGACACAATCAAAGGCGATCCAAGTCAACCAGAATTGATACTAGCAAGCCTCACAAACCTAATGATGCGAATCGATCGGTATTTGTCGAGGAATAAAATTAACGCCACGCTGGCGACGTGCATCGCTCTGCCTTCCGCCGATTGCTGTCATGGAAGAATCGTTGGGTGTGGGTACCGCGCGACGTCTTGTGGCTCCACACGCCCCCGCGCCCGATAGATCGAGGCGCCTGCGCGCGAACGAAATCGGCGGAGCTGCCAGGTCACGCTCACGCCGTAGCCTGTCGCCTGTCGGCGGCACCGCGCTCAGGCCGATGCCTGGCGCGCGCGGCAAGGCAGGCGGGGCGGGGCGGGGCGGCCGGGTGCCCATACGTGTTCATGTGGTTTCGTACGTGAAGGGGATGTACGTACGGCGCGAGCATGGCAATGCATAGATTGGATTTTGGGGTCAGGGACGCACCGCTCTTCCTTTCAGACCCTTGACATTCCCACCGGCCACCGCGCGCGCGGCCGGCCTTGCGACTTGCGACGCCGACGCCGCGTCGGGCAGGGGGTCGATGGAGACATCCATGCAATGCAAGTTGTGCTTACCATGACGCGCACGCACCGCTACATGCATGCCGAGCTCGCCAGCCATCGCTGTTCGGAGATGCAACTGGGCGGTGGCTGTGGTCCGAGACGACCCTCCGCCGCGCCGGCCTATGTATCCACCCATCCTTCTCCTTCTCGTTCTCGGCTGGGCCTGTCGATCGTGTGGCACAGTGAAGCGTCCGCCCGACATTCCGGTGGCGCATGTCGTGGTGTCCGTCCGTTGGTTTCAGCAGGGCGACGATTCTTGACGCGAACGGCCGTTTTCATGATGAGATCGAGTGCATTTAAACCAGTACCCACCATTTGGTAGTGTAGCCAGCTTAACACTAGTACTACCACATCACAGTACGTACCTACGCGGGGGCACATGCACGGCCCTGGCGATTCAAACATGCGGGCCGCCGCTCAAAGAGTACCGAGACAGATGGTGAGGATTCGGGAACCTTGTAAGTTGTACATATGGTCCTCCCTCCCAGCAAGATTCGCCTTCCAGCGCTGCCTCTACGAGCCTGGGAATAATCGTGCTACAGTGATGTCTGATCGGACGACCGAGAAAATAAAATGGGATGAAGTGACAGCCATGTGTATTCGCCTATTCGGGGAGATGGAGAGTTAGTTCCAACTTGATTTAGGTAGGTGTTTCCTGTGGTGGGCAATGGGAAGTTTCGATGATTGATCGTAGGAGTTTCCTAGAAATGACAAGTAGGTATTGCTATCACATGATCATGATACGGACGACCCAGACAATGAGTTTTTTTGGGTGCCCCAGTAGTGCAAAATATATGATTTCCGTGTGAGGCGGCATTGCCGTCAATTGCTACGTACTCCGTACTAGTGGGCTGCACAGCCGTTGGCGTCGGATGGATAAGCCGACGACAGCCATCGACGTAGTAATGACCGTCGGCGTAGATGATTAGGCTAATAGCAAAACGACGGCGTTAAGTCTAGGTTTCACACCTTTGCCGTCGCCGTAGCTATTTTTCCTTTTTATCACATTAATTTTAGAAAAATCATAACTAAATTATTTTAATTTATAAAAATACATATAATAAATCAAAATTTGCAGAAAAATAATATCTATCTATATAAACTCAAATATTACATTTTTTTAACAAAATATATAAAGAATATAAATACTTTTGTATAACATATTATCAATTTTTCGAGTGCTTAAAGCGTGATGTTTTGTAAAGCAACCACCAAATGAAAGTTTAAAAAAGGTATCACCCCATTTTTAAAATATAATAGACTCACAAGATCCAATGCAAGTTTAGCGAGGCTCAGCCTCGAGCTAAGAATCTTCCAGCCCGCCGATTTAAAAGTTTGACGATAGTTTGAAACGGACTAAAAAAATTAAAAACGATCGAAACAATGTAAAACTTTCGTGTGGTATCATATTATGTGACATAGTTGCAATAAAAAATACCAAATTTGGTATTATTGATTGTATCTCAAAAACCCTTCATAAAATGACCTATCTCAATTGAGGTTTCCTGGCTTTCAGATCAAATGACTAATGTTATGACCAGAATCGCGACATAGTTTGCGATAATGTGTCGTGCACGCATGTGAATCATGGGATGATCAATAGTGTTGCAGGAGGAAGTTTTCCTTTTCGTCACACCAAAAAACCATTTTTTATTTTCCGAGCGCAAAAAACAAGGTGTTTTGTGAATCAACCACCAAATAAAAGTTTCAAAATGGTACCATCTCATTTTTCAAAAATAGTAGATCACCGTGCATGTAAAATGTCCCAACCAGGATATCTCAAACCTTTATGACCACCCATCATGAAAAAGACAAATTCATGTCGAATTGGTAGGAAGCGAGTCAGATTTAAACTACAGGTACATGATCTAATGCTCATGATTTTTTGGAAAAATCATTTTTAGGTTCACAATATGCTATTTCATCATATATCCAATGCAAGTTTAGCGATACTTAGTCCCGAACTAAGAATCTTCATGCCCACCGATTTAGAAAGTTTGACGATAGTTTAAAACGGGCATAAAAAATTCAAAAACAATCGAAACAATGCAAAACCTTCGCGTGGTGTCATATTATGTGAAATAGTTGCAAGAAAAAAATACCAAAATTGGTAATATATTAATTGTGTCTCAAAAAACCATCACAAAATGTCCTATCTCAATCGAGGTTTTTTGGCTTTTAGGTCAAATGACCAATATTATGGTCAGAATCATGTCATAGTTTGCGATAATGTGCCTATATTATGCATACATATGCATTATGGGATGGTGAACAATGTTATAGGAGGAAGTTTTCTATTTCGTCGCACCAAAAAAACCATTTTTTATTTTCCAAGTGCAAAAAAGGAATGTTTTGTGAAGCAACCACCGAATGAAAGTTTCAAAATGGTACCAACCCATTTAAAAATATATTAGGCCACCTTGCATGTATAATGTCCCAACCGGAATATCTCAAAGTTTTCCGTCTATCACTCGTGAAAAAGATAAATTACTATCGAATTGATAGGAAGTGAGTCAGATTTGAACTACGGGTACATGATATGATGCTCATGATTTTTTGAAAAAAAATCATTTTAGGTTCACAATATACTATTTCATCAGATATCCAATGCAAGATTTCCTTTTCGTCGCACCAAAAAGCTATTTTCTATTTTTCGAGTGCCAAAAACGGAATGTTTAATGAATTCTGACATAGTTTCGGTTGGTCTAGTGTTAAAAATATACGATACACAATTAATTAGATGATATGGATGTCATATTTGGATTCCTCCCATTTTTCTGATCGATTTGGATATATTATTTGTCGAATTACGATTTACAGATTTGTAGATATGAATTATTCAATATTAAATGGAAAATGACAGAATAAATAATTTTTTTATTTGAATTCAAGATTATTATTACATATTAATTATTGTTTACTTAAATAATTTTAATGAAATATAAAAAAATAAAGACGTCTAACATTATAGTCCAATGGTTAATAAGATTAATATCATAGTATTAACAATAAGTTTTAATTTCTTTTTTGGAAGCTCGTTTAGAAAGAATAGAGTAGTTAAGCGTTCTGGGTCTGGAATAATGTTAGAATGGGTGAACGATAAAAAGTTTGACTACATGTGCAATTTAACTTAATATTAAGTGTACTTAAAATTAAAAATGTTTTTATGAGATTAACGAGTTAAACAAATTTTAAAAGTTTAAAAATTTGGAAAAAATATTTTTTTTTGAAAATATCTAAGCCGTCGTCATAGCCAAACGACCGTTTGTCATCTAGGTAGGACCCATATGGTCTATGCCGACGAAAAAGCCGTCGATGTAGCTATATACACCTATGACTTTTTCTACGCCGGCGGGTAGAGGGGCTACGCCCAGTGGCGGAGCCACACTTGAGCTGCGTAGTCAATTGACTACACGGTTTTTTGGCAATACAAGCAAAAAGTCTGCAAAAATAATTAAAAATCTATATAAATACTCGTATTAAGTATTTGACTACACTGTTTCTGACTCACTACACATGTTTGGTGTCCTGGCTCCGTTACTGACTACACCTACGGGTTAATACGTTGACAACAGCCGTTGGTACAACCTACGCCTACGGGATTCTAGGGCTATGCCAACGGGATCCGGCCGTCAGCGTATCAATCTTCTCCCGTAGTGACTCTTGTTTAGAAGACCTTGTGGTGCACGAGTGTGGCGGTGTTCGTATGTGTGTAGGCATTGGTGGACCCAAAGAAATTTCAAAGTCCGGGCACACATGCTTAAACTGTTGCTTATCCTTTCAAAACATCATCAATTAAGTAGGCAATTAAGCTGTCGGCCGGCCGGCAAGCCCGGACGAAGTTGTTCTTGTAATTAAGAGTAAAATATGTACTTTCTTCGATCTAAATTCGTATGGGGTAGGAAGTATTTTGTCTCCTTCTCTGCCTTTTTCATAGGCCTCCAGTCGAAGAAAAACGCATCGCGTCTCGTGGGTTGCTCTCCTGACTCACGAGGCGACTCCACTTCCACCAACAAACCCTCCCTGCCCCAGCTCTATGCTCTCCCGGCCGTTGTCGCAGACATTCTCGGGTGTGCGTATCGCTCGACGTACGATGTGGCATTGTGCTTTTCCTGACGCCTCCCATGCTTCGGCGTGCATCCGGGTGGTAGTGACATACCGAGGTAGGGTCCTCGTGCCTGCCTGGCTATGGCTGCAGTGGCTCAGCCATATGTCTCTGATAGTTTCCTTGGTGTAGATCCATCGATCCCATGATTACGGTATCTCGAGGGTCAGATATGAGTAGTCCTCCGAGGGTTTGGCTATTGCTCGTTGGTGGGAGACAAGACACTTGTGGTGGTACTGAAGCATGGTGCGACAATAGGGTTTCCATGTCTGCACTCGTGGCTCGTCGGTGACAAGTGAGTATGGTTTCTCTCGGACACGAGGGTGGCGACTCTGGATTTTGGATGCACGGGGTGGAAGTGCGGTGAGCCACATCACACAGGTGTTGGTCGTTTTCCTTGGCCATGCGGGCGAAAGGAGGGCAACATGGGAGTCCCTAGCAAGATCTGTCGAGGGCATTATTCCTCGTCTAGATCCAGATTTAGAGGCACCCTTTCAGTCATGGCATCCCTCGCCCTCGTGGTAGGGCTAGAGCCACTGTCCCTAGACACGGGGTAGGTGGGCGTTGGGGCCGAAATCTCACTCACGATGTCAATGACGCCCTTGGGCGCCATTTTTCCCTTTGCGGGCGATATCGTGGCCCCACTTCGCCTTCCCTCATTCATGCTTCAGGTGAAAACCCTAGTCTACACTACTAAACCAGGCGATGTTGGCACTACGGGGTCATGACCTCCTTGGAGGCACCGCCTAGGAGTTGCGGCCCTCCTGGCCTCAACATGTCTGTTTCGGCAGCTAATCTTGTGCATTTTGGCAGTTGGAGCATTGAAGTATTGACTTCCTGCTCCTGTGTTAAGTGCGAGACCAATCTGAGCCATGGAGGTGCCGCACACCTCAGTGGTATGCTCGCTGAGTGACGTGGGTGTGGTTGGCGGGATGTTGTTCGCCGCCGTTATCGGTGCCACGTTGGGTTGGGTTTTGTCCCCACACGGGCAGGTCGAAAACTTCGTCACTACCGGTTCCAAACATAGGATTGGACCTGTGATGTTGGGCATCCTCTCTATCATTCTTGATGTCTTCCCAGGCACTGATCTTTATTCTCCTAATTTTATATTAGATGTCAAGTTGTTCCAACTATGGTGGCGCCTTCTTCTTCTTCTTCTTCTTCTTCTTCTTCTTCTTCTTCTTCTTCTAGTCTTGGTCCTTTTGCTCGCTGGTGGCGCTGCCGACAATGGTGTAAGTGCGCGTCTCAGTGGTGTGCCGTGTGTGTTGGTGCACCCGAGCTCTAGATGAGCTCCGTCTGAATAACTTTGCTCGCCTAGCAAGCGCTCTTCCTCTTTGGCATTGTTCTGTTGGCAAGGGCATGTTGCTCTGCGTAGTGTAGTGATACTCTACTTTTTCTTGTATTAGCATGGTCATTGATCTGTTTTGTTAAGGGGTTTTTCTTAACACCTTGTATTGATGGGCCGTTCTGGCTTTATGAATTTAAAGTTGGGCTTTATATCATTTTATCTAAAAAAATCGGGCTTTACCATTTCTCTGGACAAAAAATAGCAGATGCGTTCTCTAAGCCCAGACCAGCCCAACCCAGTAAGAAAACCCACCCACAGGCCCACGACGAGTCGACGACCCGAGTCTGTAACCCCAACAGGCGCGAAAATTAGCATATTCCCAGCGCGCTCCATTTCCCTCCCCCGCCAAAAGAATCCCAAAACCACCCAGATCGAGCACTATTTCTTCCCTCCAATGCCGAAACCGTCTCCCGCTCCCGCTCTCGCTCCGCGCCAATTCCCACCAACTACCCACCGGCGGCCATGGACATGTCGGCGATCGCCGCCCGCCTCGGACTCTCCGGGTCCCGCCCGGTCGTGCGCAAGGCCGCGGAGCTCCGCCGCCTCTGCGACATCAATTTCGACTCCTCCGTCCTGGGCATCGTGAGCAACCCTCGCCGTCCCCTCTCTCCCCCCTCGATCTCTCTGGTCTGCGTGTCTCTGATGTTGGTTTCGCGCAGGGGGAGGTATGCAAGGCCATCATCTGCCTGGAGATCGCTGCGACCAAGTGAGTTCCCTTTGCTCTCCAAGTACTCGATGAATTGCTCAACTGGAGGATCCTGTTGGTTGCTTAAAGGTGTGACTGGTCTGTTCTACTCGCGGATTCGCAGGTTTCAGGTGATATTTGATCGCGCAGAGGCGGTGAAGATGAGTGGGATGTCTGACAAGGCGTACATCAGATCCTTCAACGCACTGCAGAATGGCCTTGGTGTCAAGTACGCCACTTTGCATTTCCGTTTCACTAAATTGATGCGTTCAGGCTAGAGATCCTTTCTGAATAGAGCGATTGCTTCTTGTAGGACAACACTGGATGTGCGGGAGTTGGGCATCCAGTTCGGCTGTGTCAGGCTGATACCTTTTGTGCAGAGGGGATTGGCACTGTAAGTCCGCTCTCTTTGGTAGTTCTGCTGTACGGCAATGCTAACTGTCTGTAGACGGTTGGGTCTTCAGTGCAGTGCGAGATGCAAAGTTTATTTGATGCTCGAATTATGCACTGAAGGTGATGTTTCTATCTTTCAGCTACAAGGAGCGTTTCTTGGCTGCATTGCCTCCTTCTCGCCGCTCAAGCACGGACTTTGGGCGGCCAGTGTTTACTGCAGCAGCATTCTATTTATGTGCAAAGAGGCATAAGGTGATAAGCTAAATAATGGAATCAGTAACAATATTTCATTCTGCATGTTTGTTGATTGTGTATGCATTATTTGCGTCCTTGTAGTGCTGAACCTTTCCTGTTTTTCCCTACAGCTAAAAGTTGACAAACTAAAGCTAATTGACCTTTGTGGTACTTCTAGCTCTGAATTTACAACGGTAATGGATCATCTTCTCTTTGCATATTGTTATTTCATCCTGCACCTCATCTATGTGAGCGTGTAGTCATGGCACTTGTTTAAATTGGTGCAATTCATCATGTTTTGACTGTTCACTGTGCTGATTGCAGGTTTCAACATCCATGGCAGACCTATGTTTTGATGTTTTTGGAATTGCCAAGGAGAAGAAGGATCCAACAACCATCAAAGGCAATCGAGGTATCTGCACATGCTCCACTATTGGTTCAAGCAACTATGGTATCAGCTTGTGGATTGCCACTTTTTATAACAATTTGTAATTTGTAATTGTTGATGCAGAGCTGCTGGATGTTTTGCCTAGCAAAAGAAAACATGAGGACGACAGTGATAATTCTGACGAATCATCGGGGGATGACCAAGATGAGCTAGATGTATGAACCTGCTTAGTGTTTGTTACTTTTCAAGTATTATTCTCTCTCTTTTTACTTCCGAAATGCATGACATATAGCTATAAGATACTTGGTACTTGATTTACTAATGCAATAATGGAGTAAAATTGTCGCCAAAATAAGAATTGCAGTAGCTTATGTTCCTTGAGGAAAAATATGTTTATAAAGACTTTTCTGTAGAACTTATGGCAGTGTTGAACCAAAAGACAACAATGTTGTAGTGTCCAGCAGCATTACCTATTACAAGCTGTACATAGGCAGTAAATGGATTATGCTAGTTATATTGCTTGACCTGCACATAATGCAGGTTAAGCTGTTTCTTTTCATCAAGTTTCAGCAATCAGTTTATCTATAAAACTGTACAATCAAAGACTTCAGGTCACCACATTGAGCTAATGGAAGTAACATCAAAGGTAGTTGCATGTACATACAGAATGGCTGAAAAGAACAGATTCATATGCATCATGTTACCATTATTACCATACGGAAAGATAACTTCTCTTTAAACAAAACCATAGCTACATGGTTCAGTTTGTGTATCTAACGCATCTACACAACATACAACACAAACTTGCAGCTAGTAATTTCCATAGCTTCTTGGTTGTGGAACATGTGAATCACTTGGCTAGTCCATGACGAGAAATCTTAGATCAACAATTGGGCGATTTTCCGCTTTCACATATTCCGCAGTTGGGTATTCTGCACATCCTTCTTAGTCTTCGTTGTGGCTGATGATGTCTGATTCATCAATTTCAGCTGCCAACTCACAAAAGGCACAAGAAGATGGAGAAGGAAGCATACAACCAGTGGAAGTCATCAGTTATCTCCACAAACAAGGAAACCAAACCAGGTTTGTACTTCAGAATTGTCTGCATCCCTGTTTGGGCACACATGTACATGAACATGAACTAACATTGCGTCTCCTGTTTTTTGGCAGATCCTACTAAGCCCAGGAAGCAGGCTCAGCTTAACTTCAAGAAGAAGCTGTCAGATGCTGCCCTGGAAGTACCTCCAGCAGCCAACTGAATTAATCTGAAACTGTGCTCCCAAGGATGGATGGAATAGCTGAGAGACCGAAACTGAAAGTGTTGTACAATCATAGCGTCGCTGTTGTTCTTAATGCAGAAAGAACACATTTGGCTGCATGACGCTTCATTTTTTATACTATGCTTTTAAGGCGTTGACATTGTACAAAATATCCATGAGAAGTGTTACAATCAGCAAACATTCTTTTTTGTAAATGGTGTCGGCATGTTTGTTTGTTATTATGTGCATGAAGGGACCTCTTTGAGAATCGTTCATCTACATGCTGTTGCCGACCATCAGCGCGCCGTGCATTGCGAAAGGTAGGTATGCTGAGGTGTAGTGCTCGCCTAGTAGACGATGAACTGGGAAGATATTTCCGTCGCCTGGATTGGAATATCCATATACTATACCAAAATATAAAACTGAACAACTCTTGACCAAGTGCGTGCTGCTTCTGTTACGTAGAGGAGACTTGCACTTTTTGCCTTGCACCAACTCACAAGCGGCATTTTCTAGTCTCTAAGTCGTTGGACTTGTGATTTTGTAAAGCACTCTGATATTTTCAGCCGTTTTTGGATGCTTCTGTCGCCCCTTTTCATGCTGTCACCGGTACATTTTTAGGTGTAATTTGCAGGTTTTTTTTTAATGCAGACGGCCTATGATTTTAGAACAAAAAATGACCCCAGGTATACAAAGATAAACACATAAACATTGTGATACATGAGAGTGAACTGTTTCACCACATACCCGTACATAACAAGCATAGTTAGCGATCTAAAATTGAAAAACAAAATAGTAGCAAAGTGCATGGCGTCGCTCCCGCGAGCGCCCGGGGGCCACTTGAAATGGATCGTATGGGCACCTAGAGGGGGTGGGGATGGGGGTGGGGGGGGGGGGGGGGGTATAGGTGCTAACCAATTTTAATACTTTTTTAATTTTAGGCTTGACACAAAGTAAATTCTCTAAATATGCAACTACGCGAATTTCCCTATATGCAACCCTAACTATTAAGCACGTAAAAAGAGGAGCGAGGAAACCGTAATGGAGCACGCGGAGACACGGGGATTTGTTTTACTGCAGTTCCTTCCTTGTTAAGGGAAGTACATTTGCGTTGGAGGGGTGGGCGGTTCTAAGACCACCACGCCACAATAGGCCTCACCCTATTCTCCGATGGATCTCGCCACGAGAGGCCTGATCCACCTTATCCACTATTGGATCCCTTCGAGGCGGAAACCGGTGTCTTTTACAACACTATCGGGGCACACACCCACAACCGAATTGGGGGCTCCCGAGATGACAACAAGTAGATCGGGGGTTCTCCAAATGAATGGAGAGGAGATGAAGCGCTTGATTGCTGATGATGAAGATCTGAGTTCTCCTCCTTCGATTCCCCAAGGGACGGGGCCTTTGGGTGGATCTAGGTGGAGCTCTCTTGGATGAAGCTTTCAGATCTGATCTGGTCTTTTTCGAATGAATCAAGAGTTCTGGCAGGAGGGGGGAGGCTGGCTTAAATACCCTCCCGATCTCGTCACAGACAACTTTGGGGCGATTATCCGCCTGAAAACTCCGCCCAAGGCAAGGATTCTCGGGAAACTCCGCCCCTTCTGGGCGCACTGCAAACTTGGTGAAGATCTTGTGGGATAATCCGCCCAGGCGGATTATCCGTCTGCACCGAAGTCCGCCAACACCCGCCTCTGGGCTTGCGCCTTGAGATGAGGAGGCGGACTATCCGCCCCCGAGGCGGATTATCTCATGGGCCGGAAACTCCCAAGAAAACTCCGCCTCTCGGGGCTTGCTGCTTGGGAAGAGGAGGCGGATAATCCTCCCTGCGGATTATCCGCCTCCAAAGGCGTAATCCTATTCCCTTTTCTCAAAGAGCTGCAACACTTCAACACATATTAAATAATCCTTGATATTGTTATCTAACACAAAACACTAGGGATTATAAATTGTTTTTCAATCTCCCTTTTGGTGTTAGATGACAATATAAGGATTTGAATGAAACCGCTAATGCCACATTAAATAATGAAAGACGCTCCCCCTAGATGTGTGCATATTTAAAATTTGCATTTGAATACAAATACACACACTAGAGAGAACACAACTTCCATAACAAAGATAATTGAAACAAGGTGGTTTGGGAAACAAGGTCATACCACCGGGATGAGAATATAGCCAAAGAATATAGTTTGTTTGATAGCCTCCAAGCACATCCCAACCATACCAGCAATATTGATGCATACATTAGATAGGCCCATGATTCCATATGCCATCAAATAGCAAATGAGTTCACGCTAAAAAGGCACAAGCAAGCAAATAAAATGACTAAAAGAAAGATGCTTGCAGCCCGACCCTTGCAAATCCACGAGACCTAATGAGTTCACGCTAAAAAGGCACAAGCAAGCAAATAAAATGACTGAAAGAAAGATGCTTTCACCCGACCCTTGCAAATCCACGAGACCTAATGAGTTCACGCTAAAAAGGCACAAGCAAGCAAATAAAATGACTGAAAGAAAGATGCTTGCGCCCGACCCTTGCAAATCCACGAGACCTAATAGAACTACTTCTCCCCTTTGGCATCGAAACGCCAAAAAGGAAGAAGAGCGATGCTAACGCCCCTGAAGATCACTCCTCCTCATCCTCGTCGTAGTCATTCCACGAGAGAAAGGCTTGTGTTGAGAGCATCAAACTGAGATGGTACTACACACCCAAATTTGCAAGAATCAAATCAAACAAAAGCCAAATTTGAGTGTGTTTTCCATAAGAACAAGAGATATGCAAGAAAATCCAATGAGACCCATGAGAAACCAACTCTTCTCGAGGAAGAGGGCGGTGGCCGAAGCCACCATGTTGGAGCGCATGGCATGACACCGCGAAGATGTATCTTGAGTTCAAAACCAATGCTCATCGATGACCCACATATCACAAAATGATATTAAGGGAAATGATTTTACTTGCTTTCGGCATTATGGGGGGAGGGTTGGCCCAATCAATTAGGACCACACTCCCCCTATGTCTATGCCCGCATCTAAACCAAATACATGAATAAGAGCAAGTGAGTGTGCAAGGATAGTCAAGCCAAGCTCCTATGATATTTAGCTCATTCCTCAAATAACAAAATCTTGCTTCATCAAGTGGCTTCGTGAAAATATCAGCAAGTTGGTTCTTCGTGCTCACAAAGGATAGGGAAATATCACCATGATCAACATGATCCCGAATAAAGTGGTTGTGAATCTCTATATGTTTTGTTCTTGTATGCTGCACGGGATAGTAAGCAATTTTGATAGCACTTTCATTGTCGCATAATAGAGGCACTTTGTCACAATTGACACCATATTCCTTTAAAGTTTTCCTCATCCATAACAATTGTGTATAAGCACTTGCAGCAGCAACATATTCAGCTTCGGCGGTTGAAAGTGAAATACAATTTTGTTTCTTTGATGACCAACACACTAGAGACCTGCCCAAGAATTGACATGCACCAGAGGTTGATTTCCTATCATCTTTGTCACCAGCCCAATCTGAATCAGTGTAACCACATAGAGAGAAACTTGAACCCTTGGGATACCATAACCCAAAATTTGGGGAATGAACCAAATATCGGAAGATTCGCTTGACCGCCACTAAGTGGCTTTCTTTAGGAGCGGCTTGGTACCTTGCACACACTCCTACACCTAACACGATATCGGGCCTATATGCGCAAAGGTAAAGGAGAGACCCGATCATGGATCGGTATACCTTTTGATCCACGTCTTTACCCTTGGGATTGAGCTCAAGATGACACTTTGTTTGCATTGGGGTAGCAACACCATTGAGATCCGTCATCTTGAACCTTTTGAGCATGTCTTGGATGTACTTAGCTTGATTAATAAAGGTTCCCTCTCTAAGTTGTTTGATCTCAAATCCAAGAAAGAACCTCAGCTCATCCATCATGGACATCTCAAACCTGTCAGTCATAAGCTTTGAAAATTCATCGTTAAAAGCTTGGTCAGTAGAGCCAAAAATAATGTCATCTACATAAAGTTGGCATACAAAAAGATCCCCATTAACCTTCTTAGTAAAAAGAGTGGGATCGATTTGCCCAACTTCGAATCCACGGTCTAGCAAAAGCTCTTTAAGGTGCTCATACCACGCACATGGGGCTTGTTTAAGGCCATAGAGCGCCTTATCGAGTTTGTAGACATGGTTCAGGAATTTGGGGTCCTCAAACCCCGGGGGCCGCTTGACGTATACTAACTCATGTAGAGGACCATTAAGGAAAGCGCTCTTAACATACATTTGTTGTAATTTAAAATTATGATGAGCTGCATATGCAAGAAGGATACGGATGGACTTAAGACGAGCCACAGGAGCATAAGTCTCGCCAAAATCAATTCCTTCCACTTGAGAGAATCCTTGAGCCACGAGTCGTGCTTTATTCCTCACAACAATGCCATTTTCATCTTGTTTGTTCTTGAAGATCCACTTGATGCCGATAACATTGCGGCAATCCTTTGGTTTCTCTACGAGCTTCCAAACTTTGTCGCTCGGGTTATTTAATTCTTCATGCATTGCAACAACCCAATTGGGGTCTTCAAGAGCATCAAAAACCTTCTTCGGTTCAACCATGGAAATGTGAGCTTGATGATCATAGAAGCTTGCAAGTTCTCTTCTAGTGGATACCCTTCGTCGTAGATCACCAACAACCTTGTCAAGAGTGTGACCCCTTAGTTCAAGGTTCCGATCAAGACGAGCCTTGCGTGAGCCTCAATGTCCTTATTGTTTCTAGAAGGAGTTGATTCAAGATTTGTATCCTTGTCTTGATCACCTTGCCCTTGATCTTGATATGTATTAACACCGTAAGATTCCTCGGAGTTTGTTCTTCAGGGCGGATAATCCTCCTTGAGGGGCCGGACTATCCTCCGGGAGGTGAAGCACCGAGCCTTCTTCCTAAGAGAGTCCGACAGAGTTGGAGACCTGTGGGATAATCCGCCCTGGGCCGGAGAATCCTGGGAGCTTCAGAGTTGTTGTCTTCTCCTCCGGATCCTCTGGAACGAGTTGGAGTGCCAGGGGCGGATTGTCCGCCCCTTGTAGGGGGCGGATAGTCCGGCCTGGGACTACCAACTTGTCCAGGGGACATATGATCTTCAGCAGATTGTGGTGTTGGTGCAGGAATTTCTCCAACAGTAGGATCTTGTTGATCTTGTGTAGATGAGGGCTCCACATGTGTGGAGCATTGTCCTTCCCGATCTGCCACAAGGGGTTCCTCAATGGGGCGGAAAAATCCCACGCCCATTCTTCTTATGGCATCTTGGGGTATTTTAACATCTGCATCACAAACATTAACTTGCCCTACAAAGGAGCCATTATTTTCATCGAACTCCACACTACAAGATTCTACAACAATCCCAGTGAGCTTGTTGTAGACTCTATAAGTGTGGGATTCGGCACCGTAACCAACAAAAATACCTTCTAAAGCCTTGGACTCAAATTTTGACAAAGGGACACCTTTAATAAGAAAGAAACACTTACACCCGAATACCCTGAAGTATGAGATGTTGGGATTGTTACCGGTAAGAATTTCATATGGAGTCTTGTCCAAAATCTTTCGGAGGTATAGCCGGTTCGATGAGTGACAAGCAGTGGATATGGCTTCAGCCCAAAAATTGTAAGGAGACTTGAATTCAGCCAACATTGATCTTGACATGTCCATCAAAGTCCAGTTCTTCCTCTCGGCTACACCATTTTGTTGAGGGGTGTACGCAGCGGAGTATTGATGTCTAATCCCCTCTTCGCTAAGAAACTCATTTAAAGTGTAGTTCTTGAATTCGGAGCCGTTGTCACTTCTTATTGCCAAGATAGGAACATTGTGTTGACGTTGAACCTCATTGGCAAAGTCAATGATAGTTTGTTGAGTCTCACTTTTCAGCTTGAAGAAATATACCCATGTATATCTTGAGTAATCATCGACAATGACCAAGCAATATTTCTTCCCACCAAGAATTGCATGGGAAGGAGGACCAAATAAATCCACATGAAGTAATTCCAAGATCCTCTTTGATGACACAATAGTCTTCCTCTTGTGGGGAGAATCATGCATTTTTTCCTTCTACACAAGCCCTACAAACACGATCTTTGGCAAAAGAGACATTGTCTTTTAGTCCAAGGATGTGGCCACCCTTCTGGAGACTTTGCAAAGTTCTCATGTTGACATGGGCTAAACGGCGATGCCATAGCCAGCCCACGTCGGCCTTTCCGAATAGACACATCGGACCCGAAGTGGTTTTCCCCAAGAAGTCCACCACATACAGTTCATTTTTGACGTATCCAACGAAAGTGACCTTTAGAGACTTGCTCCATAAGAGTACCACCAAATCATCATCGATAAAAACAGCAAAACCCATCTTACCAAGGGCACGAACAGAAAGAAGGTTGTAACCGAGGGTCTCAACAGGCATGACGTCCACGAGAGAAATATCGTGGGCAACCACTACCTTGCCAAGACCCAATACCCGAGATTTAGACTTATCACCATAGGAGACTGTGATATTATCATGATTTGGACGCATCTCCGTGATGATCTCCTTGCTTCCGGTCATATGACTAGTGCATCCACTATCCAGCACCCATTTCGACCCACCGGAAGCATAGCCCTGCAAGAGAATTACTTCTTGGTTTTAGGTACCCATTTTTCAATGGGTCCTTTCATGTTAGTAACAAGGGTCTTTGGGACCCAAATAGACCAAGAAATATATTCATCAAAGGGACCAACATAATAAGCATAAACATCGCCATAATCATCACAAAAGAGTTCATAATTTGGATTGTGAGACCCTGCAAAACCAATATTGTTAGTCTTATCTTTGTGACATTCTTCTCAGCGGTGCTTGTCTTTGATTGAACATTCTTGGACTTGTTCTTCTTGGTTTTCTTTTTCTTGGACTTGGTGACATAACCAAGTCCTTCTTTACCATGATTTGAACTTTGCTTGCCAAGGACTTCATCAAGCACACCTTTGTCCTTGGGAATGATGTCCTTGATCACTTCTTTTTCCACACTAGCATTTTCCTTGTAACTATATGTTAAGTTGAATGAGCTAGGGGCATCATATTTGGCCAATCAACTTTGAAGCTGATCATGTGACTCATTGAGAATGGAGAAATCGTTTTTCAACGCCTTGTGAGCATTGTCAATTTTCTCCAATTCCTCGGAGAGTCTATCATGAGCAGCCCCAAAGTCAATCTTTTCCTTCTTTAACTTCTTTGCTTTGGTGACTGCATTGTCACGTTCCTTAACAAGTTTAGTCACAATTTCTTCATGTGACTCTTCCATAGACTCAAGCCTCTCTTCAAGAGAGACCCGAGCTTCTTCTTCTTCTTCAAGAGCATTTGTAAGGATGCAATTTCCATTGCATCCTCCCTTTCAATTCTGCCCTTTTCTTCGAGGAGTGCTTCGTTTTGGGCCAGCTGATCCATAAGAGCTTCAAAACGAACTTTGTGCTCACCTTGCAAGTTAGTGTAGAAGTAATCCAAAGCAATAATCTCTTCTTTAACCTTAAGACTAGTAGGATCATCCATGTCAATCATAGCCTTAGGAAAAGAAGAGTTAGAAGTCGTTACCTCGTAGCTTCTTGCCATGAGACAAGTAGCATTATTGTTGATGATGTTTTCATTCGGAGAGTCGAAGAGGGACGTTGCTGTAGATGTGGTGGCTATAGCAGCCACCTCTTGAGAGTTATCGTCCTCATCCTCATCTTCACTTCCTGATGAATATTCTTCTTGAGCCAGTAGAAACATCTTCGGTTGCTTCTTGAAGGGAGCATTCTTCTTTGCAAACTGTTTCTTGCGTGGAGCCTTTGACTTGTCCTTGAAAATAAGTCTTCCTCCATTATCTTCCCTACTTTGATATGGACATTCAGATACAAAGTGCAGCCGGTCACCACAATTGAAGCATGTTCTCAGCTTGGGACCATTTTCTTTTCTTCCATAGGCTCCACTCTTGCGATCTAGTTCAGCTTTAGCCTTGGCTGGATCTTTCCAAAAGTTTCTTGCATAAAGAGCCAAGTATTGTCCGTGGATCCTTTTTATATCCTCGGATACCTGCACCTTCTACCGCATATTCATCATGATCAATCACACTAGTCTTCAAGGCCATGCTGACCCCCTTTTGCATCCCCATAGCTCGAGCACGAGCATCTTCGGCATTCTTGGCAGCCACTTTGAAAGCGGCCATTTCTTGCATTACCTCAATGGATGACATGAGGTGATAGTTATGCCTACCTTTGGAGACTTTTCAAATCAGGCTCAAATGGCATAAGCGCATCGACATACTTGCGCTTGATCCAAGCATAATCAACATGAGCCGCACTGGTTTCTCAAGGTTGTATATTGCCTTGAGCCTCCTATACATGTCCTCGTGGTCTTCTCCATCCAAAGATATAGAATCCTTCACTTCATTGCTCAAAGCATCATATCTATTCCTTCTCATACTTTCATTTCCGATGAAGAGCTCGGTGAGGGCATCCCAAGCTTCTTTAGCTATGCTAAGATGTCAATGTGTGGCATGTCTTTGTCACCCACACCAAGTCAGTATCATGTGTAGAGTAGCGTTGAGTTGGCTATCAACAATTTCTATTCTTGTGAGATTGTTAGGTTTCCAACATGAAGACCATTTTCTATGATTTTCCACAACTCAATGGAGGAACTGCACATGAGACTTCATCAAAATTGCCATTGAGAGAAAGTAGATGTTGAAAGTTTGGGTGGATCACCCCTATTATGTATATGTGGGTGAGGGATAGGTGGATCAGGGGAATACACATGAGAAACCTCATTGTATCCATCCTTACCGCTATCCTTTTTCGAGGAGGAGCTCTTGCTAGTGTCATCACCAACCACTTCGTTATCTTTGGAAACAGTTTTACCCGTTTCCTTGGATTGTGGAGTGGTATCCTCAGAGTTAGATGGAGGTGATGTTGCGGATGTGGAGAGAAGCATTATCAATTGACGCATCTCTTCCATCTTAGCCTCCATTGAACTCATCAAGGTTGTTTCCAACATCTTGAGATCGTTCATGGTGACTACCTCCGGAGCATCACTCCCATCTACCTTGGAACCCATACTTCTCTTAGGCGGTTAAGCCCGAAATAAGAGCCGAGGCTCTGATACCAATTGAAATGGATCGTATGGGCACCTAGAGGGGGGGGGGGTGAATAGGTGCTAACCAATTTTTAATACTTTTTCAATTTTAGGCTTGACACAAAGTAAATTCTCTAGATATGCAACTACGCGAATTTCCCTATATGCAACCCTAACTACTAAGCACGTAAAAAGAGGAGCGAGGAAACCGTAGTGGAGCACGCGGAGACAGAGGGATTTGTTTTACCGTAGTTCCTTCCTTGTTAAGGGAAGTACATCTGCGTTGGAGGGGTGGGCGGTTCTAAGACCACCACGCCACAATAGGTCTCACCCTATTCTCCGATGGAACTCGCCACGAGAGGCTTGATCCACCTTCTCCACTATTGGATCCCTTCGAGGCGGGAACCGGTGCCTTTTACAACACTATCGGGGCACACACCCACAACCGAATTGGGGGCTCCCGAGATGACACCAAGTAGATCGGGGGTTCTCCAAATGAATGGAGAGGAGATGAAGCGCTTGATTGCTGATGATGAAGATCGACTTCTCCTCCTTCGATTCCCCAAGGGACGGGGCCTTTGGGTGGATCTAGGTGGAGCTCTCTTGGATGAAGCTTTCAGATCTGATCTGGTCTTTTTCGAATGAATCAAGAGTTCTGGCAGGAGGGGGAGGCTGGCTTAAATACCCCCTCCCCAGATCTGGCCGTTGCACAACTTTGGGGGCGGATTATCCGCCCCCACTTGGGGCGGATTATCCGCCCCTGGGAAAAATCCTCCCCAAGGGCGGATTCTCCGGGGGAAACTCCGCCTCTCTAGGGTCAAGCCTGTGAAACTTGGTGAAGATCTTGTGGGGGATAATCCCCTCCAGGCGGATTATCCGCCGACCGAAAGTTCGGCCAACACCGCCTCTCTAGGGCTTGCGCCTTGAGATGAGCAGGACTATCCGCCCTCACACCTCAGATCGGACCTATGCAAGTTTTAGCGAAACCCCAAACCCGCATAGAAACGATTCAAAGGTGCACCAGCACTTTCGTGGGTGGAAAACGAAGTAATAACATTACACAACAATCCTCGATGGGACCCAAGGTAATATATATATACAATGACTCAAGAGTCAAGAATAGATATAATATACAAAGATCCAAATCACCTTGAAAGATGGAGCGTCCGACTACGGACAAGATGCAAATGGGGCTAAGAGCCTCGAAGAATAACCAATGGCGCCCATAACCCTCCCGCCAAAGCGGAAGGGTAACCCCGCTAACGACGCCGATCTCAAAACCGCTTAAACAAAAAGGGTGCCGACAAAGGGCATAGGAAAAAGAGGAGTTGCCAAGATCGAGGCCAAGACACGCCGAGACTAGAATTCAAGGCCCTCGCCACATAGGTATGGTGGATCAAGCGCAGCAAAGATGCACTAAACAACCTATAGAGACTCGATACAATCATGCAATCGAGAGGGTAAGAAAGACCTATTCGATCCAACTCAAGCTAACACCAAACAAACCCATCCCGGTATTTCCTCGAGACCAAACGAGGAAGTCAACCGGAACTCACACATTGGCGCTTTACTTATTCGCTATTGTTGCGGCAATTACTAGTCGGTTTAGATAATCATCCCGATGAAGTAAGCAAGGCACTTTTAGTTAACCATTCCGTTATAGTTGCAACACTTACTAGGCGTATACAGATAGCATGAGATAACCCAAAACCCAAAGCTTGTTGGTACTTTTATTCACCATTCCGCTAGAAGTTGCAATACTTACTATTCAGGTACAATGGTCGCAAGCGACACTCCAAACAAGCAATTGTGGGCAGTATTATTTAGCCATTCCATTATAGTGAAGCTGATTACTAGTCATTATGAAGTCAAGTTTATAGCAATAAACTTTAGTTATGCTTGTCTATGGTCGAGATATCGGCTCCAAGTCGTCCATATCCGCGACACGGCTTTCGTAAAGTTTTACCCGCCGGTGCACCAATAGCAACACACGCCGATCAACCTCGGAAAAACCAAAACAAAACCCAACGAGGCTTTCACGACCGAACAATCACAGGATTCAGAAATATTTCAGGGCCACCCTTGAGTACACCAAGAACGGCAAGCAAGCTCGAGACGGACTCAAGGTTTGACAATGGTCAGAACGAGCAGATCCCCAAACGGGACCGCCGACATACAAAACACTCGCTTACCTAAACAATACAAAGGTGCTCTCGCACAAACGTAAATACATAAGTAGCATGGCATAAGTACAGATCGTAAATAAAACCTCAAACTAGTTTGTGGCCCCAAGAAATAAGACTCAATCAAGCTCGCTCGGGTCCCATATACCTCCGGATGTGGATAGCGATAAATCAAGGAACAGTATCAAGTACTCGGGTCCCACGGACACAAGTGGGCGCTCGAAACCAAATATTTTCTATCACCCACCGATGCCTCGCTTATTTCAATTTTAGTTGTTAAACAGGAATTAAAGTGAACGATAAGTAAAACTAGGATCATCCCCAACAAAGAACATGCGGCAATTCATCAACAATCGTGGCACTTGACAACACGCAACCGTATTTGAGCAAGCGATCGCGACGCCGCAAGTCCAACTATCTACCAAACAATGTAATAGGATGTGTCCAAGGCAATATAAGGTCATAGGATATCACGGGTACGAAAACTAGAGCATCGCAACACAGATAGCAATAGATCAACATGAGGGAATAAATACTATAAAAGTAAGATAGGTAGAAAGGGGGAGATGCTCGCCTGAAAACATTGTCGAAGGTTCATCCGAAGATCGGGCGAAGCTCACATCAACTCAACGACCCAATCCGCGAAGAAGCAAAACACTAGAAGAAACATCGGATGCACTATTTAATACAACGGCAGAATATCGGCATGATGCATGTATGATGTATGACATGGCAAAGGGTGCGATTCAATTAGGTCATATTAAGCGGAACCAGGGTCCCGACAATTAATTAGATGGTTCAAGTTATTTAACCACCCCGCAAATTAAATGTTGTATTAACATGACAACAGTGAACACCGGTTCGATGCACAGATTTAAATGAGGCCAATATAAGGCTAGGTTTGCCCGCATATGGGCCCCATATTTAATTATTAGGTGAATCGGCATAAGGCCCCCAAACCACATGATATGCATGCGAGATGAATGATTTGATATGCATCAATTGTATTATATTATAAAATAGGGCTCGGGAGGGGAATCACACATTAGGGTTCGGCAGATCTTGGTTAGGGTTTGACGGGGTTCGGGGTCCAGGGTTCGACGAGATCGTTCTCGGACTACGGGGGTAGATCTTGTTGCGTCCGGAAAGCAGGTCTTGGTTCGGTGTCGGGGCGTGTCGGATTCTGCCGGGCCGATGCCGTTCTTATCGTCGCGAGGATCTCGTCGGGTCCGCGCCATCGAGTCGATCTTGGCGTCCGGGGGTTCGTCGGGGTTCAGGGTTCCGTGTCGAAGGCCTTGGCGTTTCGCCTCCTCGTGATGGTCTCGGGCCGAATCCGGAAGGAGAGCTTGGTGGTCTTCACGTCGGACTTCGCCTCGAACGGGCCTTGGCGAACTTGGTTCCGAGGGTCCGGGTTCTAAGGGTACTTGGCACGGCCGGTTCAGGTTCAGATCTTCGGATCCATGACGGTGGAATCCTTCGATACATCTTCACGCTTGGTCTTGGCATGCGTGGCAAAACTTGGTACGCAGGTTACAACACCAAAGCGAAGGTCTTGAGTATCCATGTCGATGGCCTTCATGGATGGACTTCCTGTCAGCTCAAACACAACTAGTAGAAAAACTGGTACAAGCAGGGACACGTACAACATTACAAACACGAGCACACATAGAAAAAAGGGATCAGTGGAATAGGACGTGAGGACGCCATCGGGAAGAACCGTAGACGGGGTTCCGGGTAGAGACGACGCAGAGCCGGGAGGGGTCAGGAGGTGGCCGCGAGCTTGCAGCGGCACGCTGCTTGGTCGGCGAGGACGCCGGGAGGCGGCCCGGCAGGCGAGGGCGGCCCGGGCGAGGAGGATCGGGCTGGGGAAGGCGACGGCCACGGACGCCGGAGGCGGACGGGAAGCGCAATGAGCGGAGGAGGAAGGTCAGGAGAGCTCATGCGAGGCGGGCGAGGCCGAGGTGAGGAGGCATGAGCGCCGAGGTTGCGAGGTGGGGGCCACCGAGCACGGGCGAGGTGCAGAGGAAGGTGGGCTCGCCGGGAGGGGCGTCTGCGGCCACGACGGCAAGTGGGCAGCCGCAGAGGGGAGCCGGGCTCGCGAGACGGGAGGTGGAGGCGGAGTCAAGGCGGTGGATGGAGGCGAGGAGGGAGGCGGCGAGGGGAGTGGCTGCGGGGCAGGTGGGGAGGAAGGGGCCGGCGAGGCGAGCCATGGCGCCAGGGTGGTGGCGGACGGAGGGAGGTGGGACGCGGGCGGGCGTGGGTTGCGTGGGGATGGGCTGGGACGCGCGGGGAAGAGAGAGGGAGAAGAGAGAGAGGGACGGGGCGTGGGTGGGTCCCAGGGAGGTGGGACGCTGTGGGGTGGACCGTTGGGCGTGTGTGGCGTAGAGTGTGTGGTGGGTTGGGTTGGGAGAGAGAGGAGAGGAGGGGTGAGAGTGATGTGGCAGATCTGGTAGGCTAGGGGAGGAGAGGTGGTGAGGTGGGGGATTGGGTGGGGTGATGTGAGGGGGGTTTGGGTAGATTAACTGCTAGCTTTAGGATTAAGGGGTGGACCGTTTGTAAAATCCTGGGGTGGTCGTTCGGGTCATTCGGCCCGTTCGACTGCCCCCGCTAAAAATAATAAATATTTTTATTGATTTCAAACAAGGCTTTTGCAACCCGATATCAGGCAAAACAAAATAATCCGGGGGCACGGTTTTGACGTTTGAATAAAGAGGGCGTTTTAGAAAACAAAACGGGCTTTGCGAAAATAGTTTTATGCAAACAATGCATGATGATGACGATGCAATGCACAAATTCAACGCGATTTTCTAGTAGTGGTTTGCGGGATGCCACAATTCGACACCACTAACAATGGATCTCGCCCTCGAGATCCGCCTCATGGTACCGGAAGGAAGGTCGGCGATCTGCGTCTTCTTGACTCGTGTAGATCCTCGCGACACCACTAACGAGGGGTCGTTGTCCGTGATCGTCGAGGGAACACTCCGGGGAACCAAAGGACGAAGGTAGAGGTATCAAACGATAAGGACACCTCTAACTTCCATTAGAAGAGGAAAAGTTACATTGATCCACCAGCTCGATGTACAGAGCGAACAGTAAGAGTCGGTTAGGGTGATCAGTCCATCCCGTACCCAAACTATCAACTCTATACATGAGTAGGAGAATCAGGCAACTCAACTCTCGGGATTTAGACTGAAGGTCTTCATAGGCGGTATCCGAAACAAAGGGATGATGCCAGCAGAAATCGTATGAAAGACACAATGATTAGGTTCCGCGATGGTTCCATTGGCATGAACAACACATGCTCAAGGTATACTCCAACTTCACCAATGCTCGTCCTTCTCATATGTTCCTCAACGACACTGATATCCAGCAAGGAACACACATGGATAAAGAGCTCAAGAACAAAGATCGGATGAAGGGCACAACATACCAGTTGCGGATTGATGATCGTAGCACCTCCGTTACAAAAGGGAGAAGGCGAAACCCTGAAGGTACGACGGAAACCCAACCACGAGAAATCCTGGACTCGAAGAGAGAGAAGAGAGTGGATTCAAACACGTAGAGGTAAGAGAAGAATAGCAAAGGGTAAGGAGTAAAATCAGGCCTAATCAGAACTATCCAACCGATTTTTCAAAAATAGTTTTGACACTCTACTTCGGCCGTTAGCTAGGTTATCCTACAGGCTGGACTTGTGGGGTATCGCAATCACGAGCTCGATACCACTCTGTAACACCCTCGAGAATCGGACCTATGCAAGTTTTAGCGAAACCCGCCAAACCCGCATAGAAACGATTCAAAGGTGCTCACCAGCACTTTAAATGCGGGTGGAAAACGGCAATAACATTACACAACAGTCCTCGATGGGACCACGTAATGCAGATATATATAACATCGACTCGAAGAGTCAAGAATACAAATATAATATACAAAGATCCAAATCACCTTGAAAAGATGGAGCGTCCGACTACGGACAAGATGCAAATGGGGCTAAGAGCCCTGAAGAATAACCAATGGCGTCCATAACCCGCCTGTGCAAGCCGGAAGGGTAACCTCGCTAACGACGCCGATCTCAAAACCCGCTTAAACAAAAGGTGCCGACAAAGGGCATAGGAAAAAGAGGAGCGCCAAGATCTTGAGGCCAAGACACTACGAGACTAGAATTCGCGGTCCTCGCCTACATAGGTATGGTGGATCAAGCGTGGCAGATGCACTAAACAACCTATAGAGACTCGATACAACCGGCGGCAATCGAGAGGGGTAAGAAAGACCTATTCGGATCCAACTCAAGCTAACACCAAACAAACCCATCCTGGTATTTCCTCGAGACCAAACGAGGAAGTCAACCGAGGAACTCACACAGTTGGCGCTTTTATTCGCTATTGTTGCGGCAATTACTAGTCGTTTAGATAATCATCCCGATAAAGTAAGCGATGGGCACTTTTAGTTAACCATTCCGTTATAGTTGCAACAATTACTAGGCGACATGAGATAGCATGAGATAACCCAAAACCCAAAGCTTGTTGGTACTTTTATTCACATTCCGCTAGAAGTTGCAATACTTACTAGTCAGTACAATGGTCGCAAGCGACACTCCAAACAAGCAATTGTGGGCGTATTATTTAGCCATTCCATTATAGTGAAGCTGATTACTAGTCATTATGAAGTCAAGTTTATAGCAATAAACTTTAGTTATGCTTGTCTATGGTCGAGACATCTTGGCTCCAAGTCGTCCATATCCATGACACGGCTTTCGTAAAGTTTTACCCGGCGGGTGCACCAATAGCAACACACGCTCAATCAACCTCGAAAACCAAACAAAACCCAACGAGGCTTTCACGACTGAACAATCACAGGATTCAGAAATATTTCAGGGCCACCCTTGGAGTACACCCGCAACGAAGTAAGCAAGCTCCGAGACGGACTCAAGGTTTGCGACAATGGCTGTAAACGACAGCAGATCCCCAAACGGGGACTGTCGATACCGCGAAAACACTCCTCTTACCTAAACAGTACAGTGTGATCCTCGCACAAACGTAAATACATAAGTAGCATGGCATAAGTACAGGATCGTAAATAAAACCTCAAACTAGTTTGTGGCCCCAAGAAATAAGATCAATCAAGCTCGCTCGGGGTCCCATATACCTCCCGGATGTGGATAGCGCGATAAATCAAGGAACATGTATCAAGTACTCGGGGTCCTACGGGACACAAGTGGGCGTTCGGAAACCAAATATTTTCTATCACCCACCGATGCCTCTGCTTATTTCAATTTTAGTTGTTAAACAGGAATTAAAGTGAACGATAAGTAAAACTAGGATCATCTCCAACAGCAACATGCGGCAATTCATCAACAACTGTGGCACTTGACAACACGCAACCGTACTTGAGCAAGCGACTGCGACGCGCAAGTCCAACTATCTACCAAACAACAGGTAATAGGATGTGTCCAAGGCAATATAAGGCTGCAGGGGATATCACGGGTACGAAAACTAGAGCATCGCAACACAGATAGCAATAGATCAACAGGAGGGAATAAATACTATAAAAGTAAGATAGGTAGAAAGGGAGATGCTGCTGAAAACATTGTCGAAGGTTCATCCAAGATCGGTGACTCACATCAACTCAACGGCCCAATCCGAAGAAGCAAAACACTAGAAGAAACACGGATGCACTATTTAATACAACGGCGGAAGATCGGCATGATGCATGTATGATGTATGACATGGCAAAGGTGCGATGCAATTAGGTCATATTGCTTAAGCGGGGTCCCGACAATTAATTAGATGGTTCAAGTTATTTAACCACCCCGCAAATTAAATGTTGTATTAACATGGCAACAGTGAACACCGGTTCGATGCACAGATTTAAATGAGGCCAATATAAGGCTAGGTTTGCCCGCATATGGACCCCATATTTAATTATTAGGTGAATCGGCATAAGGCCCCCAAACCACATGATATGCATGCGAGATGAATGATTTGATATGCATCAATTGTATTATATTATAAAATAGGGCTCGGGAGGGGAATCACACATTAGGGTTCGGCAGATCTTGGTTAGGGTTCGACGGGGTTCGGGGTCGGGGTCGGGGTCCAGGGTTCGACGAGATCGTTCTCGGACTACGGGGGTAGATCTTGTTGCGTCCGGAAAGTAGGTCTTGGTTCGGTGTCGGGGCGTGTCGGATTCTGCCGGGCCGATGCCGTTCTTATCGTCGCGAGGATCTCGTCGGGTCCGCGCCATCGAGTCGATCTTGGCGTCCGGGGGTTCGTCGGGTTCGTGGTTCCGTGTCGAAGGCCTTGGCGTTTCGCCTCCTCGTGATGGTCTCGGGCGTCAATCCGGAAGGAGAGCTTGGTGGTCTTCACGTTCGGACTTCGCCTCGAACGGGCCTTGGCGAACTTGGCGGTTCGGTCGGGTTCGGAAGGGGTACTTGGCACGGCGCGGGTTCAGGTTCAGATCTTGGATCCGTGACGGTGGGAATCCTTCGATACATCTTCACGCCGTCGGTCTTGGCATGCGTGGCAAAACTTGGTGGCGCGGTTACAACACCAAAGCGAAGGTCTTGAGTATCCATGTCGATGGCCTTCATGGATGGACTTCGTCACCAAACACAACCCAAGAAAAACTGGTACAAGCGAGGACACGTATAACATTACAAACACGAGCACACATAGAAAAAAGGGATCGATGGAATAGGACGTGAGGACGCCATCGGGAAGAACCGTAGACGGGGGTCCGGGTAGAGGCGACGCAGAACCGCGGGGAGGGTCGAGGCGGCGAGCGAGCTTGCAGACGCGGCTCGGGTCGGCGAGACGCCAGCGAGGCGGGCGGCGAGGCGGCGGCCCGGCTGGAGGAGGATCGGGGGCGGCGAGCGCCGGCGAGCGGGCGGAGGCGGCAGCCAGCGTCGTGAGCGGAGGAGGAAGGCAGTGCGAGCTCATGAGGGCGGCGAGGGGGTGGAGGCGGCGGCGCATGGAGCAGCGAGGTTGCGTGGCGGCGGCCCGAGCACCGGGCGGCGAGGTGCAGAGGAAGGTGGGCTCACGGGGAGGCGTCGGGCCGGCCAGCAGCGTGGGGGCAGCCGTGGGGAGCCGGGCTCGCCATGAGACGGGAGGTGGAGGCGTGAGCTGGGCGGCGTGGATGCAAAGGAGGAGGCGGAGGAGTGGCTGAGGCGGTGGGGAGGAAGGGGACGGCGAGGCGAGCCATGGCGCCAGGGTGGTTGCGGACGGAGGGAGGTGGGACGCGGGCGGGTGTGGGTTGCGTGGGGATGGGCTGGGACGCGCGGGGAAGAGAGAGGGAGAAGAGAGAGAGGGACGGGCGTGGAGGTGGGTCAGGGGGTAGGGACGCTGTCAGGTGGACAGTTGGGTGGTGTGGCAGAGAGTGTGTGGTGTGGGTTGGGTTTGGGAGAGAGAGGAGAGAGGGAGGGGTGAGGGAGTGATGTGGCAGCATCTGGTAGGCTAGGGGGAGGGGAGAGGGTGAGGTGGCAGGTGGGGATTGGGTGGGGTGATGTGGAGGGGGGGTTTGGGTAGATTAACTGCTAGCTTTAGGATTAAGGGGTGGACCGTTTGTAAAATCCTGGGGTGGTCGTTCGGGTCATTCGGCCCGTTCGACTGCCCCCGCTAAAAATAATAAATATTTTTATTGATTTCAAACAAGGCTTTTGCAACCCGATATCAGGCAAAACAAAATAATCCGGGGGCACGGTTTTGACGTTTGAATAAAGAGGGCGTTTTAGAAAACAAAACGGGCTTTGCGAAAATAGTTTTATGCAAACAATGCATGATGATGACGATGCAATGCACAAATTCAACGCGATTTTCTAGTAGTGGTTTGCGGGATGCCACACCCCCCGAGGGGCGGATTATCCGGTGGGGCCGGAAACTCAAGAAAACTCCGCCTCTTCCGGGCTTGCACCGCTTGAAGAGGGAGGCGGATTATCCGGTGAGGCGGATTATCCGCCCTCCAAATGCAGAATCCTATTCCCTTTTTCTCAAAGAGAGCTGCAACACTTCAACACACATTAAAGAATCCTTGATATTGTTATCTAACACACAAAACACTAGGGATTATAAAATGTTCTTTCACCACTGGCGCCGCTGCCGCCTTGTTGCCTGTCAAAACTCACCGGCGGGCAGTGACGAGCAACACGAAGAGCCGGGAGGCTCCCAGAGCGGCTGGTGGGCCCTGGTCCCTCGGTCAACGGCCGAATCTTCCGCACGCACGTCTGTCTTGGTTCGAGATGCCACGACCTATACAGTCGAAGGTGATGGATTGTTCCGATTGGTTTCCTGCACGGTAAACAAGTATACGTAAAATTCGAGCCGTGATCGGCTCCCAGGTTTCCCTGTAAATCGGCTTTCAGAGCCGATTATCCCCATGTCTTTGCATTGGATCTATGATAACATGGGGTTTTGCTTAATCACTACAAGCTAAATCGATCTACGATAGTTTGGTGTTTTCACCACATAACCGGGCGTCCACGCGTAGTTGAGCCTAATAGATACGAAAAGTAGTAGAAAACCGATCCTAGAGAAGGCCTAAAACCAACATAACGTCAATTCCGGAACGTCCCTCTAAGATCAATAAACCATACCTTCGATTCCGGATCGTTCAACCCGTTTGTGAGGCCTAATCACGTGGATATTAAACTAAACCTTGATGAACAAGGCACAACTATAACGATCAAATCGACTTAGCGAAATTAAGCAAGATGCCACCTTTACACCGGGAGAAGGTGCAAAGACGGCGAGATAGCTAGAGGTAGCATAAATAAGCAATCATAGTAAAAGTATCGATGCTAGCTCTAACAAATTGTGGTAAAGGTGTTACTCGCCATCAACAAGGCTTCAAAGACGAGTAACACCGGATAACGATAATGCGATCTAGGCAAGATGGCACTTACCCGAGAAAAACCCTAGAAACAAGGGGTGGCGATCTTGAGATTGTGTTTGTTGTGACGTGATTGTCCTCCTTTCTCAATAACCCTAGGTACATATTTATAGTCCGGAGACTCTCTACTTTTGGAATAACTCTACAACTCTATCTTTATCTAAACATAAACGGAACCTAAACAAATACGAATCCTACTAAGATACAAGATACACGGGCAATTCAGCCCAAATCTACATAATAGGCCGATCCAACAACACGTTGAATATATGTATCTTCTAAGCCCATCTTGATCACGGCCCATCCCCTTCGTAGGCGAATATGGCGATAACACATGCCCCTGGTTTTGGCAATGATAATTCCAAAACCACTGCGTGTGTTTTTCTTCTCCCGGTTTTCCTCCTTTTTTTTTCTATCGGGTTACTGCGTGACGTAACGCTGTGGCGATGAGATCGCCACGCCACCCCTTCATCATGATGCCTGTCTTCTCAACTCCTCCGTAGTGCATGATTTGACGATTTTGGCGCGCAATCTGGAAACGCTATGGCATTGAACCGCTTCTTCACTATTCCTCTTTATTTAAATCACTGAACAGTTCACGGTCCCATCTTCCTCCGTGGCGTAGCTTAGAAACCCTCTTTCTCCACCGGAAAAACCCTCTTTCTCGCCATGGCCTCCTCTGCTTCCTCCGATCTCTCCTCCCACGCCTCCAATAGCCTCAAGGATGCGAACCAACTCGGGAGCACCCGACAATGCGTACAACACTCTCGCCCCACAATGGTGGGACGAGAGGGTTGGACTTTGCCGTCTGGTCGAGGATGATGCGTCCACAGACGGCGAAGAGAACCTTGATTCCTCGCCGGGAGGGGAGGCGAGCGGCAACGACGCCATGTCCAGGATGGCGTCGACTCCTCGAAGAGGAAGAAGAAGAGGAGGAGGAGGACACCTCCTCCGAGTACCGCCGGTGAAGTACTTCCGTCGGGTCCGAAGACGACGATGACGAAGACGAGGACGAGGAGGCCCCTACCGCTTCCTCGATGGCAATGAAGACGATCTTGGTAGCGGCCGAAGATGACGAGGAGGACGGCGGCGGCGGCAAAGCGACCTCGGCTTCGATTAGGATTTAGTAGTAATGGCGTAGCGATGCAGGCCCCTTTTGTAATCGATCATCTTGTAAGCAATGATCTTTTGAATGAATGAAACCCTGTTTCCCAAATGTTGCTTCCTTTTGCTTCAATTTTGCCGATAACCGAAACAAGTCGATGTTCCATAAGCCGATGACACTGTATCGGCTTTCATCATGCTTCAGTTGAATCACAACGGCCATTTCTTGGTCTGAAACGGTAACCTGCGACCCCTTTTCAAAATAGGCGACCTGTGTCCTTCTTTTTTCAAAACGGGCGATCCAAACCTCCATTGCCCATCGAAAAATGTGCCCCGAACGAACAACTATCGACCAGCAAGGATGATAATGACGGTTGAAATAATCGAAGTTCGTCGACGCTCTCCATGCCCTCAAGGCATTTCCTTAGTAGCTTGTTGTTTTTTTATTCGCCGATTTTCAACGTCGGCCCCCATATTTTATCGCATCGACTCAGCCGATCTCACGTATCGGCCCCTCAAGTTTTATTGTCCCATATCCCACATGCTTGGAAAATACTTCTTGAGATGTGGCCATTGATCACACAGAAATTTTTCACCGTCCAACTGCTCAAGCATGTACGTTCCCTCTTAAAACTTGGTCGATCTTATGCGGCCGTGCCAATTTGGAGACCATTTACCATATGTCAAGTCCTTAGTACCCAAAGGGCAACACGACTTCCCATACCGGATCTCCAACGTGGAACTCCTTTGGCTTCACCTTCTTGTTGTAGGCACGAGCTACTTTAGCCTTGTTCTCTTTTATTTTCTCAGCGACCACAGCCTAAGCTCGGTCACATCTTCCACGTCACTCATCAAAGTTGCATATTCTTCACCGTTAGCTCATTCGAAAAGTAACACGTCTCGATCCAGCCGTAATTTCCCACGGTAGGACGGCTTCTTGTCCATATACCAGATGATATGGTGAGGTTTTTATTGCTCCATGGCATGACATACGATAAGCCCATAACGCCTCTGACAAAACCTCGTGCCAACGCCTTGGGTGCTCATCGACTTTCCTCTTGATCAGCTTGATAAGACTGGTTGGGCGCTCGGCTTGCCCATTTGCTTGAGCGTAGTACGGAGATGACCGTATCAGCTTAATCCCTGTGTCCTCACAGAACTTTCTGAACTCGTGAGAAATAAAAACCGACCCTCCATCGGTTGTGGTAGTCTGGGGAATCCCAAACCTATGAATGACGTGCTCTTTCACGAAATCGATGACATCTTTTGAACTTACTGATTTCATAGGGACAGCTTCCACCCATTTGGTAAAATAATCATGATGGCCAAGATCCACATGTGGCCTTTGCTTGATGGAGGATTGATCTTGCCGATCATGTCCATGCCCCATCCTCGGAATGGCCAAGGCTTGATGATGGGGCTCATTGATGACGCGGGTACCATCTGGATTTTTCCAAATTTCTGACATGCTTGACACCCTTTGTAGTAGTTGAAACAGTCCTCAAGCATAGTGGGCCAATAAAACCCTGATCGCCTGATCAACCATTTCATCTTATGAGCCGATTGGTGAGTTCCACAGGCTCCTTCGTGTACCTCGTGTAGGAGCTGATTGGCCTCGGTGTCCCGTGCACTTGAGCAATAGCCCTTCGAGTCCCAGAAACATGTCATCCCCAATAAGCACGTACTTCATGGCTTTGTACCTTATCCGTTTAGGTGCCCCGAATCTTTCAAGTAATTGAAGATATCGGCTCTCCGATCGTCTGCTTCTAGGAATCACTGCACTGACATCGGCTCCTTCTACCATATCCTTGTACCTCAAGCTATCTGCAAGATCGTTATCCTCGCCCTGTATTCTGCGCGTGGGATCCAAGTGAAGTTGATGTACCGGAATGGTCATCACCGCGGCAAGGCAGCCATAACGGAAGAGGGACTCGCCTCGCACTTGTAGTCCTCCGTGAGCCGGGAAATCACCAACTTGGAGTCTCCAAAATTTCCACGCTTGCCTCCGGCCGAGGAGTAACTCCATCCCTCGCGTTGCCTCGTACTGCTACATTGTTAGTGGGAGAGGTAGACAATCTGATGGAGAAGGAAAATGTTGCCATACACGAGAAAATGCCGATGCCGCAGCCATCGTCACAAACCGATCCGTCGAAAAACATAGCCCATGCTTTTATGGCGGATCTTGCTATGTTAGTGTTGATCCTCTCGGCAATAAGATCAGCCGGCCGTCCCTTAACAGCTTTCGCGATACCGGATGTCAAACTCGATAATGCAAACATCCATTTGCCCAATCGGCCTTTTAACATAGGAGCCGATAGCATGTGCTTTATGACGTCCGACTTGCATATGATGATGACCTCTCACGATAGCAAAATGTGGCAGCTTGGTGCATGTAAAAACAAACAGAGGCACAACTTGTCGATATCTCGGATACCGCGTCTCGGCCCAAAGATCCTTCGCTTATGTAGAATACGACTCGCTCTAGCCCATCATGCACTTGTACCACCATCGAGGCGATGGACGTGTCACCATCGACAAGTAAATGTAGAACGGTTTGTCCGGCCGGGTGGAACTAACATCGGCTTTGTCGATATTCTTTGATCTCGTCGAAGGCCCGTTGTTGTTCTCGCCCCGCCGAATTCCGTCGCCTTTAATTTTCACGAGCCCCATGAACGGCTCTATCCTTCCCGACAGTTAGAGATGAATCGTCCGACGGTTGATCTTGCCAATGAGAGACGTAGCTCTTTCTTTGTAGTGGGTGGCTTCATTGTTCGTCTTGCCTCGACTTTTCAGCCGATCTCAATTCCGTCCATGGACCAAAAACCCAAGAACCGACCGTCACTCCAAGGCACACTTCTTTGGATTCATCCTCGGCCAAACTTTCTTGTTCGGTCCAGACGCTGCAGATCGCCCATGCCCCCTTGCGCTAAAGGCACTTGACCACCACGTCATCGATGTAGATTTCCACCATTGCCGATCGATCATGGAAGATATAATTCATGGCCCTTTGATACGTGGCGCCGCATTTTTCAGTCCAAACGTCATGACTACATATTCAAATAACCCCACGGACCCAGGACTCAATGCAGTCTTGTGTATGTCTTCGGAGCCATGAAGATCTGGTTGTACGCATTGCCGTCCATGAAGCTCAAAATTTTATGACCACCGCTGCATTGATCAATGTTTCGCCACGCATCGGATATTCATCCTTTGGGTAGCTCGTTGAGATCTCGAAAATCTATAGCAACACGCCATTGGCCGCCTTCTTCTTCTCTACAGCACGATGCTAGAAATCCATTCAAGATACCCGCATGGTCGATCAACTTGGTCAACATTTTCTCGACCTCTTTCTTGACTTCTTCCGCATTTCGCCTTCATTTGTCGTGCTCACGTTGAAATGGCGAAATCCTTTTTGAGCGGAGCCGATGCTCGATGATGCTCTGTCCAACCTGCATCTCTGTAGTCCCAGCGATCTGGATATTGTTTCAACAGGCTATCATCGGGCCCCGCAGACTTGGCTCTAACTTTCGCGATAAATGTTGGTCGTGGCTTATCCTCAGACCAATATCGATCTCTTCTAGATCGTCACCGGATGTAAACCCGCATTCTAGCTTTCCGTCACCGTCAAATCGACCTGAACACAGTGGCAAACGGTGGTGAGGACAAAAATAATTGGGCCGATCGCTGAATCGCCCCTTTTGCTTGCATCAAGGACGGTTTACACTTTATTATTTTACAGTGGCGAGCATCTCTGCTACGACTACATGAACCGCTTGTCGATGATCGCTTTTTATTTTTGTGGCCGATCGCAGGATCGGCCGCACTAATGATCGTGGGCTTTTCTACTGTAAGGCCGTGGATAAGACCAGCCTCACCCGCTTTTTGTAGCTTCACGCCAGCCGTCTAGATTGATTCCGAGATCGCTCTTGGTCTTCCGCTTCCGGATGTTCATGCGCCAGAAACCTCGATAGAATCGCCTCGCATGGATGACCTCCACTTCATCCCCGTCCCATCAGACAGGCACCGGTGCATCGTGGATGGAATGCAGATTAGCGTGGATCCAATCCTTCCTAGCAAGACGGCGTAGGTACTTTTGCTGTTCACGACGAAAAATGACGGGTATGGTTTTCCTGCCCACGCCGATCCACGCTCGTAACGCATGCTTCAAGACCGGCTGAAGTCGCTTAGCGTGACGTTGGTTTTGATCAGTCCGCAGTGAGCGCCCCAAACGTCGTAGCATGGAGTATGGCATGATATTAATCGCCGCCCGGTGTCCACCAACATCTTGCCGACGGTTGTCCATTGATGTAGCCCAGCAGGCGCTTTCAGATGTTTGTAACCCTTCTCACGTGGCTTCAAAGATAACCGCCGTGGGCGCGATCAAGTTGTGCCACGAGTAGCTCATCGGTTCTGGCGCCAGAATTCGACGGAGCACGAACACCATGTTTGTGCGGCCGATGCCTGTGCATCGGCTTTTGGCTTGGGGCGCCACTCTTTCCTTGTCGCCCTCCGCCTCCGTAGTCCGCTTACTTTGACGGCGGATCAGCCGTGCTTTTAGCGTGGAGATATCGCGCTTCTTCTTCTAAGTTACGCAGCACCGACTCTACGCTCGGGTGTGTCTCGAGTCCATCGGGCACCACCTTGGACGGTGAAACCTCTTCTTCTTTGTCATCCTGGCCTCCTAAAGCCCTTTGCTCGAGCGGACTCCTTAGGACGGCTCGAGGTTGGAGAGGTCCTAGACGCTCGAACACCGACATCGGCCTCACGCCTTCTTTTGTTGTCCACATTCGGCGCAGTTGTCAGTAGGCAATCGGCTCATTCCCACGCCCCAAAGAATGCTTGAAAAAGGCAATCCCAATGTTTGTCTGCCTTCTTCTTTGGGTGGTCTCCCGAGGTGCCCATGTCCTTCATTGCCTCCACTTTGTCAAGGCCATGATCATGCTGACGCTCATACTTATTAAGGAGATGCGTGGAATGTGGCTTCTGATACCGCACCCTCCTCACATGTTCCTCTGATAAGTATCTCCCGTCATCATGGCCGGGCCGGTCGCGTGGACCAGCCTTCTCTCTTTCTTTGCCCCGAGAGTGATCGCCTCCTTCCTTGTACGTGTCATGGTGGTGCCCAGACCCAGTCATGTTGACACCGAACGAAAATTCCAGTTGACGTCTCGCGGAGCGACTGAGCTCTATCATGTTGACACCGGGGAACGGGTTCATGTCCACTTTCATGGCGAACTGGCCGAGGATCAGACGGCCTTGTTCTATAGCCATCTGGATTTGGCGGCGAAGCTCCTTGCACTCGTTGGTGGGGTGAGTGAACGAATGATGCCACTTGCAGTATGGTCTCCCGTTCATCTCCTGAGCCGTAGGGATTTTGTGGCCTTCGGCAACCTCACCGCTTCTCCTTCAGAGATCGAATATCCGCCAGCTTTGCTCACATCAAGTCGAACCTCTCGCAGGCCTTTGCTTTCACCCATTTACAGTGCCACGGATCGCCCCGAGCCCATTCAGCCACGGCCACCTCCGTCCTCGAGGATCTTCCTCTTCGTGATCGACCGGGCTTATCGGACGTCTGAATTTGTCTTGGTACAACTCGGTGGCGCTGCTCATACATCGCCGGTTTACGGGCCATGTGCGCCAATGAGTTGTATTCTACCCGAATGCCACGCCCTGATGGGTGCCGAGAGGCATATCGCCACCGATTGCTTCCTTCTCGCTTAAACGAGCCGAGTAACATCCGTTCTTGATGGTCCCGGTTACCGGATGTATTCGCCAGCTTTCTCGCTTCGCCGTGATTTGCGCCAGTTCGCAATGCCAGCCTGTAGCCTCCGAATGGTATTGGATGTGGAACTGTTCTTCTAGTTGCTTCCAGTGAATTGAATCAGTGGGCGAGGTGTACCACCCAAAGGCTGGTCTTAGAGATTGTGCAAAAAATCTCACGCATTTGATCCGATGTAAATTATACCTAGCTGTGCGGTATTGGCTTACGTGCTCGATCGAGCTTGACCCTCTCGACCATGAATCTTGAGAACTCAGGAGCTTATATTTGGGTAGTGGAATCAGGTCAAACTGGGGTACGGCTTTGAGTAGCCGATTAGCGCCTTTTCGCACGGTCGAACCGATCTCTCGGGATGGTAGTGATTTGGTCCACGTTTGAGCTGCAGGGCTAGACTCTCATGGCTTGTTCCAGTGGCATACTTGGCTAGCCACCGCTTGTCGGCGTCCATCCTGCATATCGTTGCTCCAGAACGCCTCTCAAGATCCTGCAGAGGAACCCCGCCGGACACCTGCGGTTGCGATCGGCCGGTGCGCCAAGTTGTTGCAGTCCAAGACGTAGGCACATATGTACCCATGGGATCTCCTTGGGTGGCTCGAACAGAATTGGCAATCACCGGATCGCCTCGGGCCTTGTAGACAATGTATGCGCTGATCCGGGCCTCGAGCCGCGAGTGTGAATGGCGCTTCGCCCGGTGTGGAGCGGTCTTTCTCCTTGGTGGGTTCCTAAAGTGGGCCCCGACGGAGAGTACGATGTTTCATGATTTCGACCACGCGAACCGCGACCCGCCAAAGCGTTCACCGTGCTCTCGAGTGGCGGTAGATAATGAGCCACCATGTAGTTGACCTCCGTCAGAGCTCGGAGCGTTCCTCCCGAAGGAACAGATCCACTTCATCGAGAGCACCCTGGGAGAATCCTTCCACCGATGCCACGCGACGGTCCTCTCGAAGAGCCGATGAGGTCGGCAAGAGCTCTTTGATCTCGCCATACTTCGCTTTGTGCTCAGCAGAAGCTCGTCAGACGCGGACGCCTGTTCTCCATCGCAGCGCCGACATTGATGTAGATGTTGTTGAAGGTCCCACCGCGTGCTGAATGTGTTGCTGTCAAAACTCACCGGGCGGCGACGAGCAGCAACACGAAGAGCCGGAGGCTCCAGAGCGGCCGGTGGGCTCGGTCCTCGGTCAACGGCCCGCAATCTTCACGCACGCCGCCCTGTCTTGGTTCGAGATGTGCCACATATACCTGGTCAGGAAGGTGATGGATTGTTCCGATTGGTTTCCTGCACGGTAAACAAGTATACGTAAAATTCGAGCCGTGATCGGCTCCCAGGTTTCCCTGTAAATCGGCTTTCAGAGCCGATTATCCCCATGTCTTTGCATTGGATCTATGATAACATGGGGTTTTGTTTAATCACTACAAGCTAAATCGATCTACGATAGTTTGGTGTTTTCACCACGCAACCGGAACGTCCCACGCGTAGTTGAGCCTAATAGATACGAAAAGTAGTAGAAAACCGATCCTAGAGAAGGCCTAAAAACCAACATAACATCAATTCCTAACGCCCTCTAAGATCAATAAACCATACCTTACGACACGGATCGCTCAACCCGCTTGTGAGGCCTAATCACGTGGATATTAAACTAAACCTTGATGAACAAGGCACAACTATAATGATCAAATCGACTTAAGGTAAATCAAGAAGATGCCACCTTTACACCGGAGAAGGTGCAAAGACGTGAGATAGCTAGAGGTAGCATAAATAAGCAATCATAGTAAAAGTATCGATGCTAGCTCTAACAAATCTGTAAAGGTGTTACTCGCCATCAACAAGGCTTCAGACGAGTAACACCGGATAACGATAGTAAATCGCCTAGATGCGATCTAGGCAGCATGGCACTTACCCGAGAAAACCCTAGAAACAAGGGGTGGCGATCCGAGATTGTGTTTGTTGTGAACGTGATTGTCCTCCTTTTCTCAATAACCCTAGGTACATATTTATAGTCCGGAGACTCTCTACTTTTGGAATAACTCTACAACTCTATCTTTATCTAAACATAAACGGAACCTAAACAAATACGAATCCTACTAAGATACAAGATACACGGGCAATTCAGCCCAAATCTACGCAATAGGCCGATCCAACAACACGTTGAATATATGTATCTTCTAAGCCCATCTTGATCACGGCCCATCCCCTTCGTAGGCCAGAATATGGCGATAACACGCCTCTAGTCTCCTCGCCCTCCCCCCTCCTCACCGTTGCCGGAGGGTGCCTCTGCACAAAGATCAGGAGGCGTCGACAATGACGGCTTCACCTCTCCTACTCGCACGACGGTTGGCAGCGCATGACGTTCCCGCCGGCGAGGGCGCGACGCTCGGGAGGGACACGACGACGTGGTCTTGCAACAGCAGCAGTGCAGAGGCTCAGCCTTGGCGGCGCAGTCTCGTAGTTGTTGCGTGGTGACGACCTCCCCCCATATTCGTGATCAAGGGGTTTGCGCTGGCGGCAGTCGCCTCTGAGGCGAGTCTTATGGAGGAGATCGGGCGACTGACTCCAGTGGCGGTGGGGATGCTCTCACGGCTGGGAGGCGAGGATCCGGTGGAACAGACTTGGCTGCAACCGTAGACAAAGATGGCCATGGCGGATGCTCGCCAATCGTAAGCGCGGCGCTGCTATCGGGATCTTGGTTGTCTCAGTTTGATCTACTCGTTCGATCGCCGGAAGACGGCCGACCTTGTAGGGACTGCTCCATCGACATAAATAAAGGGGGTGGTCCTATGGTTTCCCTCGTTGATCTGGTCTAGAGATGTGAGTTTTGGAAGGCTCCGTCGGTGAACTTTCATGGTGTATCATGCCTGAAGATTGCTAGATCAGAAGATATTTGGTCGTGCGTACCCATATTTTTTTGGCCGTTTGGTTTTAGCGGGAGCGTTGCAAAGCTCCGCCGTCTGTTACCATCATGTGTCTTCGACGATCCATGGTGAAGTCAGATGCGGACAATGTCAGGAAAGCAAAAACATGAGGGTAAGTGATGGTGATTTGTGTCTTTGTGCTGATGAAAAACTGGTTGCGTAATCTGTCCGTAGCAGCGACTGTTTGTGGGGACGACAACACATGAGGAGTCCATAGTATTACCTTGTAGGGTGAAAATCCAAGGCCTAACATTAATTGGTTGTGACAATAGCCTTGTTGAAGGCATTATTTTGTGAGTGAGAACTTTCTCTAGGGTGAAAATCTATGATACTTAATCGGACGATAACCGCGCTTGTGCACTATTTTATTATTGAAGATGTTGCTATTAGAGTGGTTGAACTACCGGTGTTGTCCTGATGGTGTTGGTGTCGTTAGTACAAGGAATCATTCATTGTAGCGTGACTTTTATTTTTTGCAATTCTTCTTCTTCTTTTAGTCTATATATACATAAAGCCGCTAGTGCATGCGTTGTTATAGAGACGATGTATTATTGATATCTTCACGATATTAACACACTCTTTGTAAAAAAACACTAGCAAAGTGCACGGTCTATCAAGACGATGCCCCCGTCGCCAAGGTTCCATCCACGGTAGCTAAAGAACCTATTGCACTTGAATATCACTTGATTGCCTATAGGCTATAGCCATAGGATTAAGAATATCCCATCTGTTTTGTACGGAGTACTTTATAAATCTTTCTACATCATACCACTCTCAACAATGGTAACACTCTACAACTTTTTTTTTTGAGAATCAACACTCTACAACAATTTGCACAATAGTTGAATAGTAATACTCCCTCCGTGCACTAATGGGCCTTATAGCTTTTTTTTTAAATGTATCTAGACATATTCTATCGTTTAGATTCATCTATTCTAGTCTGAATTCAGGCTACTTTGAAATAACTAGAAGATCTTACATTAGTGAATGGAAAGAGTACTACTCAAAATTAAGCACAAAAGTTTTATGATTGATCATGAGCACCGAGGCGCCGCTGCAACTAGTACGCGTCCACACCTCGCCACCTTTCTCGGGCTCTGGCCACGGAGGTGCACATCAAACTTCGGCACACCGCTGCCCATGTCCAGAGTCGATCGTGATGGAGTAATGGGGCACCTAGTAAATGGTCTGAGACTGACGACTGTCGTAGAAGCTCATGGCAGAGATGGGCCGGGGGTAACCACGACCATGATTACCACCGTGAGCAGCACCAAGAAGGCACACTTTTGCACCTCTTCCTCCGACTGAACGGCGGAGCTAGCACCTGCGAGCTGCGAGTGGCGCGCCCATCGTCGTCTCGCCGATCGATTTTGAGTTCTTTGGTTGATGCTGTGTCGCTTAGCTGCGTTGTTTGCTGCTGGTTAAGTCGGAAATGGGCTCGATCTTCCTCACATGATGGATGTTGATTAGTCTCCTAGTTGGATCGGACCGCACGGAAACGTGTTGGACCTGGGGAAGACCACCGCAAATTCGAATTTGTGTATCCGTTTTAAAATATAAAATGCTTTAAGTTTTATAAAATAAATGTACATAGACTTTTTTATATGTATGTTCACTTATCGATCCCTCGATGCTTCAATGACATATATGGATGGATGTTAATAGTCGCCTAGTCAGATCGGACCGGTGGAGGTTACTCAAGTTTAGTCCCATCTCACTCACTTGAGGAGGCCACTCACCTTTTAAGAGAGAGATTTTTTTTCTCTCACCGGTATAAGCTTTTTGGATGGGATGAGCTCTCCACTAAATGTGAGTTGTATACGCATACACGTTCAAAAAACGGATTGAATACTGTGCTAGTATGAGTGGACGCTAGCATATGATATCAGAGCCAACATCACCATGCATTTCTGAGGGGCTTCTCAGGCCTTCCACAACGTTGTAAAATGGCGATGTCCAGTTTTTTTCCCGCATCGAGTCTGCACGTTGTACGCCCGGTGCCTGCATCAGAATTTCAAGGCATCAGAGCAGGTAAGTGCTCTGACTTCCCGTTTCAACCGCCAATAAAATATGCATGTTATCAAGAGTGGGTAGCAACCCTTCTTAGCTGAAACCTGGACGTTGGCTTGATATGAAGACCGTTTATCTATATGAGTGGATCCCGCATTTATTTCACAGGCATCGACACGCTGTGAGATCGGTGTCTGAATTTTCTCTCACAGCATAGCCATTGACTTGGCAATATTTTCAGACCGTGGGCATTGACCACGCTGTAGAGGGCCTCATGGATATGGAATATTTGGTCGGCTGCGGAACCGTAGAGGCTACTCAAGTTTAGTCCCAACTCGTCCATGAGAGTAGGCCACATCCATCTTATAAAAGAAAGATTTTTTTTTCTCATCAGTCTACTTTTTGGAATGGTGTGGACTCTCCGCTAAATATTAGACTGTGTGCATATAAACATTTAGAACGTGAGTTGAAAGTGGGATAACCTGAGTGGACGCTAACGATGTTCTAGGTGTGTGTCTAACCTGTCCAACACGTGAGACAAGGAGGCTAGGGATACACGATACAAGAATATGGAACGCAGTTTTTTTCAGCCATACGTGGGTGTTTCAGGCTTATCCTAAGGTCCACACAACTTTAAGATTCGTGTTTACAAATTTACACATACAACCTAGACATTGTATAGCTTCTCCCCTCTTAGAAACGAAAGTGGACACGTGCGCTTCGTTTTCTCCACCACATCCTCGTGACTATCTCTCTTTTCTCCTCATCCACCTCATGCACCTCGACTATTTCGCCGTCGCCTCTCTAGACAACCACTCCTCCTCCGGCAGCACTCCACCGTAGTCTACGACGCCGGATCCAGCGTCCTCGGCCATGCTTCCGCCTTGATCCCGCCCACACAACGGTCGCGACGACCCCTTGATCCAAAGCGCCTCTGCCCCTGTCCCCCACACTAGTCTCGATGAAATCGACGGGAAGGACGACGACCGGAAGTTTTCGTTCCTCAAATCGACGGGATTTCTGATTCAAATTTCATGGATATTCTGCTCTATGGGAAGAGGAACTGATATTGCAATTTTTTCTTTGATGGGTCGTGGATTTTTTACTCAAAGATCATGGATGGATCTGGATGCTTCTTAGTTTTCTTTTGCGATCTTTTTTTTTTGCTTCCTTTCCCCATTTGTCACGAAACAATTGTTTTAGTAGGAATGTTTGACATTATTACTAATCACCAAAATTTCACAGTAATTCATCTATTAATCAGTTAATCTTAGCTGCTAGAACTAACGGGAGTTTCTGGGCATGTGCTTTGATCCGCGTAAGAGTTCATGCTATCGTTCTGTTTTGTTTTCTTTTCTCCCAAGTACTAAAGTGCCAAGAACAGAAATCATAATTTAATCCGTTGCTTAATTTTTTAAGCAATAATCTTTTGATTAATTAGTTTGGTCTCCAATGGAAAATTAAATCGTTGCTAGAGAGGGGAAGGATCTCGGAATGAGCAGGAGTAGCTTAAAGGTGTTTCTTACAATGTGCACGGTACATGTAGGAGGTTGCTTTTGGCAAAAAGGTTGGCACCAATCTCAGAGCATAATGGACCGGTGGACGTCCCGGATAAGCCCAGGACGCCCACGTATATGTAGAATTGATTGCTAGGATTTAGTTTATATCTAACTATGAGACTAATGAACTAAATGTGTATTTGTCTGGTTAGTTAGACTCATTTAATCCGATTATTTTAATTAAGAAGTTTACCATATTCTTTGTCATATCCGTTGGATATCTGCATGACCAATATCTCTCATATTTCTTAAATTATATATCATATTCTTAAAACGGATGTGGGTGCGGATTCGGAGCAGAAATTATCCGTACCATTTACATCCTTCCGTATGATGATCTAGTATGACATACAAAATACTTGATTTGATGTAATCATGTGAAAACAACCTACCGATCTGCACAAACAAAAATACATGCATGCCATTTCACTTAAGCCTCACAAACCTACCATTATTTATAATCTCAATTTACCGAACTGGATAATATCATGTAGAAATGCATCTGGCGTTCTAGAAAAGATATACAAATGCATCTAAATGTTAAACTGATGATCTTAAATGTCAATTTGAAGTTTATAAATTTGTTAAATACGATTAAAGATGGTTATCGTACAAATTGCGAAGGCAAGGTACCGTATTCCACATGATAGTCACATAAGTCCTAAACTCTATACGAGTAAAGTTGTACGTAGTACACCAACAAATGCAAATAACCAAAACGTAGTACAACAACAAATGCAAAGAATCAAAAAGTGGATACAAATTAAAATTTCATACATAATTCTCAAGAGAGAAGGTAATATAAGGCAACTGAAGAACATCGATCCCTTTTATGACCACCACACGAGAGGGACTCATAGTTGTTCTTTTACAAAACCATACAGTATTATGGTGATCCATGTCCGAGTGCACCTACCAACATAGGATCCAAAGCCATCAGGAATGACACCTTCACGAAATGGTGTTGATACACACTGTATATTCTCCAATAACCTACGCATCCATATGCATAAGTGCCCATAGTACATAGCTTCCCTAGCTATAGCTCAAGAGTTTGACCTCTGGCAGATAAGACGAGGATACAAATCAGGAGTCTGACTCGTTGAAGACGAGATCAATCATGTTTGTATAAGTAATTTTCCTCTTCCAATCCCTCACGGAGAGGCCGAGGGAGAAAGTTCGATAGAATCAGGTGTCCTTCCACAGTTTGAGCTTTGTCTTTTGGCAAAAGATCACCATGTTACAATCTTTGCAAACACTAGAAAATAAGTTGTAGTAGCATGCTACTAGCTAAGAAACTCACTACCAAAATCAATCCATCTTTTGGTCTTGTGCACAACTCCCAAAATGGTCCGTATTATGTCTACCAAAATATATATGAAAATGTATGTATTGCTTCTCCATATGGCTTGTTTCCTAAACTCTTGAAACTGAAAAGATTTGATCTACTATGAGTTTCTATAGCGATAAAGGCACGACCATCCATCATAAAAAGAAAAAATGATAGAAATATTTGTGAAACACGTGATAGTACTACCAAATCTCTCGGGTTGTTATAGTAAACCTATTATCTTAGAAAATACCACTATTGCTAGGCAACTAGTCTAACATCGACTTATTATGTGTCATGAATCTATTATGTTATCCCGTGCGTTTATTCAAAGGGAATTTCTATCCCTAAGTGTTTTGGGTGTTTAGTGAAAATATTATCATGATCCCATTGTGGACTTAAGGCCTTAGATATATTTAATGAATGGACACAAGGCGGTGATCAATCCCTCAAAAGTGAAAGGACCAAAGACAGGTTCCGATGTTTTTCGTTTACTTGAGTCATAGGAAATCCATTCTATCAAGGTCGGGGTTGCATAATGGAAGGTATGTATGAAATCAAATCACATAGAAAAACATATTGTAGCCACCAAACCTTCCTAGTTTGGATGGAAGTTCCAGCTGGTCAACGCCTGAAGTTCCGGTGTCAACCATATCCAACTTCTGGTATGAAATTAAGGTTGATTATTTGATTTGTGCATGAGGGTGTGAATTTTTGTAAACCCATCCAGAAATTTGTCCGAAAGTTAGGTCGGAAAATGCCAGAAGTCTTGGCTAGGTCAAAACTTCTAGCCACTCTAGGTCGGACCTTCTGGTGTAAAGAAACCTCCAACGACTAGAAATTGACGGGACATATAAAAAGCTCCCTTCTTTCCCAAGATGATGCTTCCCCTTCCCACACTCTCTCCATCATTAATGTTGAGCATAAATTCCCTACATCTCTCACTTGAGCCAACAAAGCTTGATGCTCTTCTAGGGTTTGAGTGAGAAGACCGATAAATACAGTTTCATCAAAGGATTTTGATTTCCCTTTTATTCCATCGTGAAACTTGTTACTCTTGGGTGTTTGGGAACCCTAGAAGGGGGAGTTCATCCTTGAAGCTCAATCATCATGGTGTAAATCTTCTTGGTCATATTGGGAGCCTCCAATTGAGTTGTGGTGATTTCCAACTTTGTTTGTAAAGGTCCGGCCATCTCCTTCAAGGGCACCACTAAGTGGATCGTGGCACTTTGCCTTGGTGAGGGCATGGGGAGAATAGGGTGAGCCTTTGTGGTGCTTGGTGGGCTTAATGTCGCCAACGCACCCCTCCAACAAAGACACTCCTCACAAAAGAACTACATGAATTACATAATCGTCTCCACCATTATGGTTATCCCTATCTTTTACTCACTTTGTTGTATGTTACTAGCTTATTCACTTATTTATCTATCTTGCCAATTTTTTCTTAAGCTTGTCATATAGGTTGTCCACCTCGGTGCATATCTAGACACCTTATTGTCTTGTTAATCCATTAACATTGAAAAAGAAATAAAAAATGTTAGTCGCCTATTCACCCCCTATAGTTACCTATGACGATCCTTTCATTCATCTTGTTATTTTTTAATTGACCTAACACTAATAACACATGATATTTGTATATATTTCAAATAGAGTGAACATTCATTCCATTTTTGTATTTGATTAAAATTTGTATGTGCATCCCCATTTGTTTTTTAAACAATATGGAAAAAAGAGTGAATAATGAATTATCGGATCCATTTCCACCTCTATTTAATGTAATATTGTATCCATAACAATAATTGCTGATTTTTTATGTTTATGCAATTGAGATTTAAGAAGAAGTGAGCCTACCTCACTAGGATAGAAAAATAGATGTACAACCTAGCCATATAGGTAAAGTCCTCACTCACGAACTTAGATTGGATCTTATTATTAAAAAAAATTCTAGGGGCTTCGCTCCCGCTTTCCTTTCCAAAAGTTGTGCTTTAAGCGATTTCCTATTTAACATTTTTTTATGTTTCTTCCTTTTCTCTTATGAGGCACGTTGTTCCCAAATTGTGTGGTAGAAGGCTTATAGTTTTGAATAGTGATTAGATTTAGCATGCCATTTTCACGATGATTGACATATGAGGTTTCAAAATCCATCACACAATTTTCCGTGTTAAGCATTATTGAGATTTTTTAACATGACATTAAATCGAGTGATGGAGAAACATTCAAGATACTGAAACATGTGCAAGATATGTGAGTATACTTGTAGTGCATGCAGTAGAGCTATTTTTAGTGTTTCAATTATGTTCTATATGGCAATTATCCTCCTCACTATTGAAATAATGATAGTAGTACAATAGATCAAATAAACCAAAACTAACAACAAACCCTTGCTATAGGCAAAAGAACCAATAAGAATGACAAAGACTCATGATAAAATTGATTTTTTAAAGACTGTGACAAAGACTCATGATAAAATTGATTTTTTTAACAGATCAACAAAAATTGGAAGTTACATCAAGGATTTTCAAAGAAATCATCTCTAGTTTTTACCTTTTGCACCATGTGATGTAAACAAAACCTTTTGCATCATGTTTTCTTATAATGATTTGAGTGAACAAGCTGCTAAACGCCAAAATTGTACAAACAGAACTAACTTCACATATACCTTTGAAAAGCTGCTTAACGGGCTAATCCCAATAGGTAAGATCCTAATATCGTTGAACACAGTATAACCATAGACACAACAGTCTCATGGCATGTCCTCAAACCGCTGATTCATATACATAGCTATGCATCTTTCAGCGGATGAGTACTTTTGCTACTCTTGTGTCGGCTACACCTTTTTTCTATTGCAGTGGTTTTCACATGTTTACACCTTAATTTAAAATGTCTTTCTGTAATGTGTTCGTTTATTTACTCTTCTAATAAAAAAACGGCGCTCCTACCGGTTGTTTCAGAAAAATTATATATACAGATGTGGGGAATTTTGAAACCGATGAATAGTCGCTAGACGTATAAATTTATGGATCCTTGCAATGGAGCTGCTCTTAGGGTAATGTATAATGGTAAAGAAGAAGGATCTTCTCTTAGCCGTCCATATTATCTAGATAAGCCAATAAAAATAAATCGTACAATGGATCATCTCTTATTATTATCTTTAATATTTAATGTGAATTGACTTATAGTAAGAAATTATGTTAATAAGGAAAAATATAAGATATAATAGAGAAATTAGTCTTCTCTTATCTTTAAAAGATTATCCCTTAAATAAGATCTTCTCTCACATATTATTTTCCTCCTCCAACTAAACAAAATCCGACATGAGACGTCACCCTATTATATATGCCTTCGATGTATGAGCGGACGCTGCGGCAAAACCAGCAAGTGATCACGAGGCGAAATGTGACGGGACACGCGCGAAACCGTGGATGCTATATTTATGGGAATTTGATGTTTGTGCTAGGCGAGCTCTATTTTTTAGTGCCAAGTAAACATCAACTTGACGCGCGCTAAAATGCAGCATCCCATGAAACAACAGGTTCTTGCGGGCACTAAAACACGATCCATCATGCTGCACTAAAGGACAATAGTATATCCGGTTGTTGGCTATAAGAAATGTTCACGACACTTATAGTTAAGCTAATAGCCAGCTTGTATAATAGATAAGAATAAATTATAATAATTTATTAGTAGCATGACCTATTTTTCACTTTCATATATGGTCCCTAAGAGCACGCGGTGCAGTTGGCTCTTAGCCAAGAGCCTACTTATTTTCTCTCTTCTCTTCTCTCTCTAAGAGCAAGTACAATAAGATGACATAAACTGATTATAAAAGATAAAATATACTATATTTTAGACGAGTTTGAGGAAAGAGAAGAAGAGCTGTCTGTAAGTTAAGAGCCAGCTACAATACGTACTGCTAGACACTTTGTAGAAGTGACATATGAGCCATGTAATAATAAACTAGTACATGTTTATAGCTAGCTATTATACATGTTGGCTGTAGACTATAGATGATATGATAGTGGCTTACGGGTAACTGTGGCTATACTATTAAACTCGCTCTAAACAAACGTGACAGATGTAAAGAAAGGCTGACGTCACCCCTCATTGCACGTGACATTACGGCGTATTCGAGTGGAGGCTGCGGTAAAACCGGCAAGCGATGACGAGGCGGAGTGCGACCGGGCACGCGCGAACCCGTGGAGGGGATTCAGGTCGGACGGGCTAAACTACGTGCTGGGCCAGCCGCCCTGCCACCTGGTCCCGAGGCTCGTGCCTGCCACGGCACCATGCCCTCATCCCAGCCCACCCTGGTGCGAAGTCCACGCAGAAACCACGCGCGGAGGCGGAGCACCGGAGGGTGCCGCCCACGCGCCCCGCCCCGTCCCCCCCCCCCACCATCCGTCCGCGCTACCCTCGCCCACCGTTCCGCGGGCCACCGCGCCACCCTGCCCCCACCGTTCGGCCACACGACGCGGCGCGTGGGACTCCACACGGCAGGTCGCTTTCTCCCTCCGCCCTCGATCGACTTCTCCCCGTTGGACCCCCGATCCTCCTCTACTTAGCTCTCCCCCTCCCGTCTCTCCCTCCCTCCTCCCGCGCCCACCCCTCGCGCAATCACGGAGAAGAACCCCTCGATTCAGAGCAGCGCATACCTCGGCTCGCCCTCTCGAGCCTCGACCCTTCCCCGCTTCAATCGGAGTTGATCGTCGTCGAGGTCGGGTTCGTTAATTTCTTCCGTGAATTATGAATTATGAATTAATTTCCGCTTGATATCCTCTCTCTGTTGGATTGAAGGGCGCGGGAGGAACTGATAGAGTACCTTGGTTTTTCTTGCAGCCGCAGGGGAGACACCGGATCGAGCTTCTAGGCCAGCATGGTGCCCAGGGACACGGTGAATGCCGCCGCCATCCAAGGGTGAGTGTGGCCGTGTTTTTTGTCTTGTCATCACAGAAATGAACTGGTTTCCCTAGATTGTGATTGATCGTAGCTTTGTTAGGTCTCGGAGCAAACTGAATTGTACAACTGTTTTTCCGAAGAAATTCTAGAGCTACACCTTTACCATTTCGAGTTACAAATGCAATTCCATGGGAAATTGAAAACTCACTTGCTGCGTATATTTGCATCCTACCTTGAAGACAGTCGAGGGACCAAGCATGGATGTTTATCACCAAATAGTGCTTTTTCTAGTAGGAAATTCTGTTCTACTTGGAACATCCATTCAACACGTAATATTGTGTTTGTAAAAGAGCAATTTGGTTGGGCCTCTTCTGTTTTTAAACACCATAAATTTTATTCGTGCAATAGTGTTAACAGCCATAAGTTCTGATACGGTACCGTAAACGCCCGTTGGATAGGTTTTCTTTTTGTTTCATATACAGTACTGAATAATTGATTACTGAAATCATGTGGCTGGATGCACCCACTGATGTTTGAACATGGTGCAGGTCTGTCATGAACCAGAAATGTGAGAAGAAGGCTCCAAAGAAAATCCACAAGTCGGAGAGGGAGAAACGGAAGAGAGGCACACAGAATGACCTCTTTAGTGAGCTGGGAGCCATGCTAGGTATGTGTATTCTACTATTACAAAACATCAATCTGCAGCAACATGATTCCTGGTTGAGTTACAGCATTTGAAAGATTCTTTTCTGATACATACTTAGCTGATGAACTGTATATGCCACCGTCCATCCCAGTTCAGTCCTAGATTGCAGTTCAGTCCTAGTTTGCAGTTCAGCTGACATAAGTTATGCGACCTCATGGGGTGGTTATCTCAATAAAAAAAATTAGCATGATGGTAGAATCCCTCTGGTCATCCAAATGCTAGGTTGATTTTACAATAGAGCAATCCGTCATTTAACAGTCAGCAGATATTTAGCTCACAAATAACCTACTTTTCCACCTTTGACTATGCAAGAAAAATTACGCAAGGTGAAAGCATCTCATCACTTATTAGCATCCCCACGTGTCTCATATTCCCACGTGTTTATGATTAATTGTCTCAAATCTACAGCTGCATCATTTTACATATGCATTTATACTTTCTAAAGAAACAAGGACAATTTCCTTTTCAGAACCAGATAGGCAGAACAGCGGAAAGGCATGTGTGTTGGGTGACACCACACGGATACTGAAGGATTTAGTTTCACAAGTGGAATCTCTTCGAAAGGAGAATATCACTCTGAAGAATGAATCTCACTATGTAAGGTCTTCTGAATCGAGAACCTCTATTTAATCAGCTGCCAACTTGCCTTTGATTAATTTGATGATTCGTGGCTAGTAATACATTGAATATGAACATGTTGTACATATTCTTGTGGCAAGATTTTCGCAGAATAGGAAACCAGTCACATACTCCCATTTACTTATATGTTAATGCCAATTAACCCATCTAACAAACCAGAATTGATTGATGGCATTACCGTTACTCAGAAAATATGCTTCCTTAGCACTTATAATCACTGATTCAGTGTACCACTTTTCTCATGATGCAAAACAGGTCGTATTGGAGAGAAATGAACTGCGTGATGATAACAGTATGCTTCGGGGTGAAATCATGGAGCTTCAGAACAAGCTTAGAATGAGTCAGCAAAGCAACCCTATTTGGAGCCAGGATAGTACAAGATCAGCTCCTACAGTATCATATCCCACAAGCAGAGTGTTCCCAGTACAGCATACGCCACATTTACCAGACATCACCGCGACAGCACTTTCTCTGCAACCTGTAATCACCGAGCAATGCTATGCTCCTGCCCCACCACGAGAGCTTCAGCTCTTCCCAGAAGTTTCATCCGCATCCACTGAAGACAGCGAACTGTCACAGGACTAGGGGATTTCAAACAATGTTGCACGGCCCCAGGAATGGTACCCAACACCAGTGGTGATGTCATCATCAGTAAACCAATTCCCAGTCCTTCCTAGAATGGGAGAGGAGCAACAGTATAGTAGTGGCACTAGTGAGGAACATGGCCTACGCCGGGCTTAAGTACATAACACAATTCACTTTACAATTTGAAAACTTTCTTAGTTTGAGTGGGGTGAGTGTTGTTCAGATACATTTGTCGCTGTGCATGTAAACTCCAATCTTGGTCTTAACTGGTTAAATAGTTGACAATAAAAACAGCGTCTTACAACTGAATTCTGAATTCTGTATATGATAGCTGTACATGTATGGATCACTCTCAGCAAAATCAATCCAGATGATGCATGTCAGTCACCTGCGCGCAGAAGTATAGTTTCATATTTTTGCATTGACATTCCCATCTTGAGATCAGTTGGTGGTGGTTGCTTCAATTTAGCAAGGTTAGGTATCTATCTTAGGAGAACACTTCAATGGAGCTGCAACCCGCTTCTTTCTTGTCGATGACCACACTTCACCCTTCCGAATCTGACTCTGCTATATCATCCCAGCGGCCTTCTAATGCGAACGCATTTGACAGCAAAATGGTATCTGGGCCTGCAACACATGTGTTCGACAGCAGAATGGTATCTGACGGATGGTAATTGCCCATGGCGTCCACCTTGATATCAGTTGATTGTGGTTGCTTCAATCGAGCAAGGTTAGGCATCTTAGGAGGACACTTCAATGGAGCTACAGCCCGCTTCTTTCTTGTCGATGGCCATTTTTTGACCTTCTGAATCCCTGACCTCTGCTATCTCATCCCAGCGGCCTTCCAATGCATATGTGTTTGACAGCAGAATGGTATCTGATGGATGGTAATTGCCCATGGCGTTCAACTGGGCCTGCACCATCCTCCCAAGTTCAACATTGACGTGGACTCTGCAGGCTGCAAGCAAAGTTCTCCACGCCATAGCATCACCATGGGACGATAAACTTCTTATAAGCTCATAAGCTTCATCCAATCGCCCCGCCTTTCCCAGGAGATCGATGATGCAACCATAATGTTCGTGTTAGGAGATAGGCCATACTGTCGGACCATGCTCTCTAGGTGCTTCTTCCTTCAAATACTAACCCACCATGGCTACAAGCATTCAGCACAGCAAGAAAGGTGACCTCGTTAGGAGCCACACCGTCCTGTTCCATTGCACGAAACAGCGACAGTGCTCCACCTGGCTGTCCATTAACCCCCAGTCCCATGATCATTGCAGTCCATGCCATCACGTCCCTATTGCACATCGCGTAAAAAATCGCAGTTGCCTCATTGGGGTATCCACACTTGAAGTACATATCCATCAGCGATGTTCCTAGTGCAGTGTCAAGCTCAAGGCCAAGCTCCAGCACAAGCTCATGGATGCGACGACCGGCTGCCAGTGCCCCAGATGCTCCACACGCAGAGAGCACACCCACAAGAGTCCCTGTATTTGGTCTCAACCCCTCCTGTCTCATCCTATCCACCAAGCCCATTGCCTCCTCAATTTGCCCGGCCTTTGCGCAGCTATCCACCATACAGTTATATAGCACCAAGTCCCTCCTCGTCGCATCTTCAAAGACCTTCTTTGCACATCCAATATCTGATTTCCTAGAATACATCCCCTCCATTGCTGCCGCCACCTTCGCATCCCTAGAGAACCCTGTCTTGAGGCTGAACCCGTGCACCGACTCCCCTCGCCACCCACATCCAACCAAGGCGACCACTGCTGGCACGCTGATATCAACACCACCGCACCTCATAGCACTAAAAATCTCCACCGCTGCACCGTTCTCCCCCGTCCTGACATAGCTCCCGATCATCGTGTTCCATGAAATGGCATCCCTATCAGGCATTTCATCGAACATCCTCCGCGCGGCCACCATGTTCCCGAGGCAGCAGTAGAAGTGGCACAGGACGTTGCCTAGGCTCACGACAGATAGGAACCCGTAACGAAGCACGAGGGCGTGCACCTGCTGTCCGAGCGATTCCGCCGCATCGTCGCAGGGGTTCTTGGCGCAGAGCGCGACGAGCGGCTGGAAGGCGAACTCGTCCAGCGCGGGGAGGCGGGCCCGCGCGGAGGCCAGGACGGCAAGGGATGCAGAGGCCGCGGAGGAGAAGGAGGGTGACGCGGAGAGGACGCGGAGGAGGGCGGTGTGGTGGAACAGGGTGGGGCACGGGATGGCGTCGAAGAGGGAGAGCGCGTAGGGGAGCGGCGCGAGCGGGGAGGCGAGGAGCCTGGCGGTGGGGAACGCGTGGTGTGGGAAGAGAGAGGCCTTGATCATGGCGGCGTGGAGCTGGAGGAGGTGGACTGGCCGCGTCGCCGACCTGAGCAGCGCCGTGATCGTCATGACGAGCGGCTTCACCGGCGGCGACGGCATGGCTCGGCCGGGCGCGCGCGGACGGGGTGCGTTTGCTCGGGTTTTACGGGTTTTCCGGACGTGGGCCGTCATGTGTTTACATCGCAGTTAGAAGCCCACGGGCCTTTCATAAGTCTATAAGGCAGAAGCTCCAAAGCCCGGTCCAGCTAGTGGGAGCTAGGTTTAACCCATATAAGATCTCTCATCTCCCTCGATCGCCCCTCCAGTCACCCTTCTCTCCACACCTCCACCGGCGGCGGCCAGCTTGAAGACCCGTGCGATCCTGCTGCTGCGGCGGCGGCAGCCATGGTGCACGTCAACTTCTACCGCAACTGTAAGCCCCCATTCCTTCCTTCGCACGTCCGTGGAATCCTAACTTATGTTGCTCTTGATGAACCTTGTCTCTCGTGACCGATCCAAATCCGTGCTTCTACTTCCATGGGGTGGAGCGTGGACTATGATGTTTTCTTAAGGATTTCTAAATGGTGAACTTTTGTACTTGCTGATGGTTTTGATCAGGATGAACTAGACACCTAGTTCTTGCTGGCGATTACGATATTTAGTTACCTCAAATTAATAGCAAATTGGGCTACAAAATGAGAGATTTTTTTTATGTTCTGATACGTTAGTCGTTCATCTTAGGTCAGTGTGGCTTCACGAGTCCATCTATAACTTGCTCATATCAGATGGTGGGAACGGTGCATACCTACAGTTTAGGTTGTAGGGTTGCCCAAGAAATTATACGCCGCATACTGAAGTTCGTTATTTGTCTGACTATTGGGCAGTGTGAAACTATTTGGCTCTAGCCGCGAGTTAAGGACAATAATATTTCCTTCTGTTCGTGTTTCAGTGGTTGAGCCATTTCTTTCTTGCAAAATATTTCAATATGGTGTATCTAATTGCTACTTTTTAGAATGTAGAGTTGCTTTATACTTATAACATTGAAGGTTGCTGGGGTGTTGACCATTAGGCTGTGACGGTAACATGAAACTAGTTAGTTTTAGCTGTGATTTGAAAACCACAATATTACTGTTGGTAGCTTGATAGTCTACTGTTGAATTTTCTCGCTAAATATTTTACTCTGTTATGTTATATGTAATTGCTATTTATTTGGTGCTGCATGTAGCTTATGATGATGTTGTGGTGTAGATGGGAAGACTTTCAAGAAGCCAAGGCGTCCGTATGAGAAGGAGCGTCTTGACTCTGAGCTGAAGCTGGTCGGGGAGTACGGTCTGCGGTGCAAGCGTGAGCTGTGGCGCGTGCAGTACGCTCTGAGTCAAGATCCGAAATGCAGCAAGGAGCTGCTCACCTCGATGAGAAGAACCCCCGCCGCATCTTTGAGGGTGAAGCGCTCCTTCGCCGCATGAACCGCTACGGTCTCCTTGCTGAGGACCAAAACAAGCTTGATTACGTGCTTGCGCTCACTGTTGAGAACTTCCTCCAGCGCCGTCTCCAGACCATCGTCTTCAAGAATGGCATGGCCAAGTCAATCCATCATGCTCGTGTCCTTATCAGGCAGCGCCACATCAGGTAAGTTTATCCACCCCCATTCTTCCCTTGCATGCACATCAGAATTTACAGTGGTGTACTAGTTAATCTGCAATCCAGATTTAGATCATGACCTATATAGTCCTTCTCTTGCAAACATTTTTTGCAGTTTCACTATAAAACTGCAATAGATCATATGCAGAAGGATTGTTTGGATGCAAGTTTCAATGCTAGTTTTCCAGATTTTATTGTCAACATTGTTATACTTTTCACCTGTGGATCTCTACAGGTTTTTAGAACACCAGAGTGGTCCAACATTCGTTTTGGATGGGCATATGATGAGATCTGTATGCATACTCATGACGGTCGTCTGAGACACTTTGTGTGTCATGTTGCAATCATATTTTCTCTGATGTCCCTTACTCTTGTTCAACTTGGGGATATGTCATCCTTGATGAATCATTTTGTGTGACGCTGATCATTGTTGTTTGGTTGCTTCTCTTGATTTAATCGCGTCCTTATTTTATTTTGAGCTTGCCATAAAATTCTGGAATCACAGTGCAATCTGAAATTCAGAATTTTGTTCAAATCTATGACTTTATGTGCCATTTCATCTTAGATGGGTTATTTGATTATATATCTTTTCATTGGAGTTCTTGTTTGAGCGATGGATCATAAGTTAGGGGTATTTTCCATATTTAAGTGTTTCTCTTTTATAATCATTTTGATCTCTCTGCCTCTGATATGTTTTTAGTTATAATAAGATATCTACTCCCTCCGTTCCAAAATATAAGACGTTTTAGGTTTGTGAAGAAAACGAATCTAGACTTTATTTTAGTACGTAGATTCATTCAAGAATGAATCTACGTACTAAAATAAAGTCTAGATTCGTTTTCTTCACAAACCTACGCCTTATATTTTGAACGGAGGAGTACATATTTCAACGGCACAAAGAGGAGTTAATTTATCTAATGTATCTTCGAGGTCGGAACACCAATGACTCTTTTATGTCCTTTTCATCCTGAGTGCCCTGTTTGGCTGTTGACCCCTTTATTTCTTTTGATGTTTTATTCTGTTCTTTCCTTTTTCTTCAACTTGATAACTTCATTTATTTTCTTTCTTTCTATACTAGCAAATTTATTGGTTTGTTTCCCTTGTCTACAAACTTTTTTCAAATTCTATTGACATACGCAAAGAAATGGCCACTGAAACAGTTAACCTCTGTGAATGGACATGCCAAATAATGACCTAGAATCTGTTTACAGTTTTTTAATTTCCATTTGTTGATTTACATACGTGTGAACTTATACAACACTCAACACTGGTTGTGCTGAAGGTTTGAAGAACACAGTTTCCTTGTGGTAGTTTAATTACGTGTTCGCATTCACCTTGCTTGAACTGATCCTTATACACTGTTGAATGTTGATGCACCAGATCTATAGATGACGTGTTGTTTAATTATTTGTGAGATGGACCACAGTAGCGGCATACCGTTTGGTTTATGTTAGTCAGATACAACAATCATCATTTGGCGTTTCTTGAGTGCTGTTTTTGTCCTTTGGTCTAACTGTTTGTATGTGTTCTTCTCACAGGGTTGGAAAGCAGCTCGTCAACATTCCTTCTTTCATGGTGAGGGTCGACACTGAGAAGCACGTGGACTTCTCACTCACCAGCCCACTGGGTGGTGGCCTTCCTGGAAGAGTGAAGAGGAAGAACCAGAAGAAGGCCTCAGGTGGAGGTGGTGGCGATGGCGAGGAGGAGGAAGAGTAAGAGCTCATCCTTGCTTCGAAGGACTCCGTGGCAGAAATTATCAAAAACTTCAGTTTAGATCGCCTCGTTGAACTTGAAACCGGATGTTGTTGAAACTTTGATTTGAGCTTATGAACTTAGTGGCGAAGAGATTTTGTTGCCTCAGAATCTAGCATTGGGTACCAAACTTATGGGTGTCGGTTTTGCTTTGGTTAAATCAGCTGGTGAAGAAACCAACTCAGTGACACTCGCTGTGCTTCAAATGTACTCCGTATGTTGGTATCGATCGAAATGTTCGGGCCTCACTCTGCATGAAGTGTCAGTTGTGTTGTCTCTGTCTATTGTTTGATTTTATCAATCAATCACCGGGGTTAGTACAGTCTTCGTACCGAACTCACGACATAGAACATTTGCAAGACGTGTTTTATGAAGCAAGAAACTCATAGCATAGTTCCATTAGTTTTCATACCGAACTCATAACATACAATCTTCATGCCGAACTTGTAACAATTTTTTAATTTACCAATCACCTTAGTGTAGTTACGGATCCAAAGGTAGAAATCTCATCACATCTACTATGGGGTTTGATTTCGATCAGCATGACAATTCCCTTAGAGGAAGTTGCAAAAGAGAAGGCAAAATGGGGAGCGGTGGGCCTTGCCGCAGAGACAGGGGCTCGTCTTTGGAGGATGTGATGCACCCCTACGCTGCACCGCATAGCAAAACGCTTTCAGGAAATAGCATTGAACATCAACCTGAATATGAACCCTGGCCACTTCGGCCTGTGTCACCAGCTAGCTCGGAAGGCACAATTGATTCTCGTTATGGAGCTTTCTCGCCTCCTCCAATGGCTAGGGACTACTATGTGGCTCCCTATGCTGGTATTCGCAGTAATGAAAGAGGAAGCTCGCAAGAGAACAGAGGTGAAATACAACTTGGAACCAGTTTTGGAGAAGATGTGGCAACTACTCCCTCCATTTGGAAATGGGAAAATTGGTTATTTACCCAAAAGTTCACCGTCCTTGTATCTTCTACCCAAAGTTGATCGTAACTTGGTAAAATACCCATTAAGGACTTCAAGGTAAAATACGAGTTTAGCAGGCCCCTTAACCAGAGTTGGTGGAAAGGATCGATCTTTCAGCTATTAGATCGCAAAACCTACAGCTCCCAATCGTGTGCGCCTCCAGGCAGCGTGGCGGCGCCGACCGGTTAGCAACGTCGTGGCAGCTGTGCTAAAGTCGTCGCCCTTCATCGGCATCGTCTGCTCGTGACCACCGTCTTTCCGTTCCGGCCGGCCGGCACCGTCAACCAGTACGTCCTTCTCGATCCATCTAAGTACCTTTCTTCTGGTCTCTTTGTTCCCATACGTACAGTACATCTAAATAATTAAGCATCTTTGCCCGGCTAGAAGTCACAATGGAGTAGATTCAGCTTGATCACAATGTCTACAACAAGCTCGTACTGATTTTCTTGTAGGTAATAATTATCTGCATGCATGCATTTATGCATATAAATTTCAGCCCACGCATGAATGAATATTTGCACGTAACAAAAATTCTATTTGGAACGAATGTGTTCTTTTATTGTACTCCCCCCGTCCCAAAATAGATGTCTCAGATTTATCAAAATTTAAATAAATCTAGACACTATTTAGTATATCGATTTCTCCAAATTTTAGAAAACTTGAGACATCTATTTTAGGATTGAGGGAGTATATAAAAAGGATCATATCTACTGTCATCACAAAAAATAAAAATTAGTCTATAAATGGTTGTCCTTTAAATGGTACAAAAAAAAGGTACAAGGCTCCAATTATAAATATATTTGTGCTTTTACTTAAAGAATACACGTATGTTCAACTTACACTGCTTCTTGTGGTAGGAAAAGTAGAAGCAAGAGAAATACAGTACCATGGGATCATGCAAGCATAAGTAAAAATAGAAATCCTTCTACACCTACGAGTCCTGGACCATTCACAAGGAGGTTAAATTTTACATGTCAACTATTTCAGTTTTATCACATACAGCTTCTGACATATTTTTCTTTTCACTAGTCAATCTGTACGTAACCATTCAACACCTATAAGCACCAATATCCTTCGCCCACTATCAACAAGTCCTGGACCAGTCACAAGGAGGTGAATATATTTCGCCAACTCATTTATTTTTAAGCATGCATGTTGTAACATCTTATGCTGTTTTTTATAGCCAATCTGCACGTATTCCTTCTACACCTATCTGGACGGATATCCCTGTCCAACCATCGATGAGTCCTGGACCTGTTACAAGAAGGTGAAATGTTGCATCGTTAGCTTATCTTTTCATAGCATGTGCTTTATTTATGACATTTTCCTTTTTTTAAAGCCAATCCGCTCTTTTTGGAGATGGAGGATCCCGGTTAGCATTCACAACATCTCCAGCAAAGACTCCGACAAATTCAACGACAAGAACTGCCAAGAAGATTACTCCAAGGAAGAGGAGAATAGATTAAAACTTATTGTTTCTTTAATCATCATATGATGTGAACCTGACTATATTTTGGATTTTCTTGTGATATACACTTGTCCCGACACTATTTTCCATTATGGTAAGCTTGTTTCTACAGATATTGATACATATATGTGCCTATGAATATAATCAATGTTGAACACTTTTCGTGTGAATTTACTTTTCTCCACTGAATATACGCTGGCCGTTGTTCTTTGTATACATACTTCCTAGCTTAATGCGTGTCGGTGAGCCACATGTGAACAAGCTCTAACAGAGCTAACCGATTGAGGTTTACATGGCCAGCTCTAATTACTACGTCTGTGCTGGCGGACGGTGCCGGCCGGCCGGAACGATGGCGGTCAGAAGCAGACGATGCAGATGAAGGACAGATCGACTGGTTATCGCCGTGCGCCGCCGCATTGGTTGAATTGCTGCAACACTACCTAGAGGCGCACACTTAACTGTACGTGTGTTTGCCATCTAATAGCTAAGTGAGCGTCTAATAGCTGAACGATCGATCCTTTCCACCAGCTCTGGTTAAGGGGCCTGCTAAACACGTATTTTACCTTGAAGTCCTTAATGGGTATTTTACCAAGTTACGATCAACTTTGGGTAGAAGATACAAGGCCGATGAACTTTTGGGTAAATAACCAATTTTCCCTTTGGAAATATAAGATGTTTTAGGTTTATAAATGAGATGTATCTAGACACCTTTTAGTGTCTAGATTTATTTGAACCTATACACTAAAACATGTCTAGATACATATCCTTCACAACATAAAACATCTTATATTTCTAAACGGAGGGAGTAGTATGCAAGATCACCACCAGGAGCAACTTGGAAGCAACATGGAACTGGATGAAGAGGCAATGGCGCCAGTCTTTAAGGCGCCACATGCGCCTGTTAGATGTATATATCTGTATATTGTATTTCCCCCACATGTTAGGGGGCTTCCTGCATATTTGCCATGTACCTGTACTATATATTGTGGCCTTTGGCCCCCAGAGGAATATAACTTTGTCTATTCCTAACATGGTATCAGAGCGGTTTTAGGGTTTGTGTGCCCACCAATCTGAGCCGCCCGGCCATCCGGTCATCCGGTTCCGTTACCATAGCGTCCGTCGCCTATTTCGATCTGCGCGCCTCCCACCGGCCTCCAACCTCCCTCCACGTCGCGCGGGATCCCACCGGCCTGAAGCCTGGCCACCTGTTGAGTTCGTCACCAGATCGGTTTCACTAGATCGATATTCTTTCGATCCAGATCCCGTCCTCTCTCCAGATCGATCGACTCACCTGACAAATTGATTCGATCCCGTCCACGCGCGGGCCTCCCACGCGCGGGACCTGCTCGATCGCAAGCCTCCACGGGCGGGCCACCTCCACACGAACGGGCACCGCCAGCTCGCGCGATCCGTACGGATTGATTGCTCCTCCACGCGTGGGACGCCTGCTTCCACGCGCCTGCTTCCACGCCTGCTTCCACGCGCCGACGACCGAGGCTCCCACGCGCGGGTACCGCTGAAGCCTGACCGCGCGCGTGCCCTCCAGCGGGCCTCCACGCGGGCCTCCGGTTCTCTCCTAGTCAGCAATCCTCCACGCGGGCCTCGTTGTGCGGGATCAGCGCGCGTCGTGCTCCTCACGCTGGCCGGGGCGTGAAGCCTGCCCAGCGTCGCGCGGCCCTCCTCCGCCCGCGTGCTCCCTAGCGCGGGCCCCACTGCTGCTCCCTGTTCCCTGTTTCCCTGCTGCTTCTATTAGATCTGAGTCTAGATTTGATCTAAAAAAAAAAAAAAAAAAAAAAAACGAGAGAGAGATGTCTTCTTCATCGGGTTATGTTGCGATTCCTCGCTGCCCGGTGGTCTTTGATGGCGCGAATTACCCTGATTTCGCTGCTTTTATGCGCGTTCACATGCGCGGTCTCCGTCTTTGGGGTGTGCTGTCCGGCGAGGTCTCCTGTCCGCCGTGCCCCCCTGCTCCTGTGGCTCCTATTCCGCCCACGCCGATTGCTCTTGGTGCTGATGCTTCTCATGAGGCCAAGGATGCCGCCAGTCTTGATGATAGTGTTGTTCTTTGTATGACCAAGTTCAAGCACTCTTCCGATCTCGAGGCCTATCGACACGCTCGACCGCTACACTCGGTGGATTGATGAGGATGCTCGTCTTCTGCTGTTCTCACCTCGAAGTTACGCCTCGATGTCTTTCTGAGTTCATGAGTCTCCCTCTTGTTGCGCTCGGTGGGCTCATCTTCGTCGCTTATCACCGGTCTGGGATGCTCTTTACTGTCGTGGTTCGCCAGAGCATGCTCTTCAAATGGTGATTCCACTATTGATGAGTTCTATACTCGAGTCCGCTATCTGGCGTCGCCTTGATTCTCTTCAATCTTTGCTGTGGCACATGCTCGTCTGCCAGATTGTGCGCTTCGGATATGGAGTTTCACGCATCTATGAGTTCTGTCTCGCTTCGCCAGAGTTTGAGCGGCGTGCTCACCGAATGCTCGTGGTCGTGTTCCGCCTACGAGGTGTTATCGAGCTTGGTGAGGAGACTCGTCTTCGTGCTGGTCTTCTTGCAGTTCCTCTGCTTGCTACTCGTGGTGCTCCTCTATCGCTGCTCCTCGACTCAGCGGTCCCTGTCAGCCACCGCCGCCGATTCGCCCACTCCTCCAGTCGGGGTCCCCTTCAAAGACCAGAGCCTCGGTCGAGTCAGCGGGCTCGTGGTCGGTCGCCGTGGTTCTCTTCGTGCTCTTCTTTCGCAACAGGATGGCCACACTTGGGCCACTGTTATACCCGGACCCGGCTTACGTCGGACACCGGGCTCGTGGGCGGTCGGCTCTTCCGGATCTTCAACCGCTGCTCTCTCGATCGGGACATTATCGAGTCTTCGCGGTCGCTTTGCTCTGGGCTCTTCTTCGACGGGCACGCTGGTTCTCAGATCGACTCTTGAGCTGTCAGGCGACCTCCACCTTCTACGATCAGTGCGTCCGTGGTATCCGGATTGGAGCTTCTTTTCATATGACCTCGAGTCTTCTTTCTGTCCGCTCTTCGTCTCTCCCTTCTCCTGCGTTTTTTTACGGTGATGGTACCTCTCTTCCTGTTTCTAGTGGGCACCCTTTCTACTTCTTCCTTTTTGTTCTGATATTTCTCATGTCCCTCTTCTTAAGATGAATTTGTTCTCCAGCTTGACTTCGACTCGTTGTCGCGTCATTCTTGATGTCGATTCTTGTGTTATCCAGACCGTCGCACAGCCTGGTTGGGCTGGCCTCGCAGTGACTCTTCGTGACTTTGGGAGTTAGACGGCTTCAGGTTCCTTCCGCGCCACTTCATCGCCAGTTCTTTCCGGTTGTCGCCTACTACCAGCTCCTTTCAGCGGTGGCATCATCGTCTTGGTCACCTCTGTGACTCTACTTTGTCGTCCTTAGTTCATCGTGGTCTTCGGGTCATCTCAGAGATGGGTCTTTGCATTGTCGTAGAGTAGGTTGGGTAAACAGATTCAGCTTCCTATCCTACTAGCTATTCGTATCTCAGCGACCTTTTGATTTAGTTCATTCCGATGTTTGGGGTCCGCTCCTTTGTTTCTTGAAAAGGGGCCATCGCTACTATATCTTATTCATCGATGATTTTCTGGTATACTTGGTTGTATTTTATGCGCCTCGCAGTTGAAGTGCTTTCTATATATCAGCGTTTTGCGGCCATGGTCCATACTCGATATTCTACCCCCATCCGTGTTTCAGGTTGATTCCCTGGTGAGTATATCTCCAGATGTTGCGAGGTGTTCTTGGCCGAGTGACGAGGCACCTTGCTCGATTCTCTGTCTCAAGACATGCCCGTAATGGTGTTGCGAGCGAAGCATCGCCATCTTCTTGAGACCACTCGAGCTATGATGATTGCTTCTTCTCTCCCCGCATTTGGCCGAGGTCACTACGTCGGCTTACCTCATCAATATTCAGCCTTCTGCCGCCTTGCAGGGTGGTATCCCTCTTGAGCGCCTATCTGGACAGTCTCCGGATTACTCCATGCTTCGCCTGTTTGGTTGTGTTTGCTTTGTTCTCCTTGCTCCTCGCGAACGCACCAAACTGACTGCTCAGTCTGTTGAGTGTGTCTTTCTTGGATACAGTGATGAGCATAAGGGCTATCGCTGTTGGGACCCTGTTGGTCGTCGGATGCGTATCTCGTGATGTTATTTTTGATGAGACGCGTCCTTTCTATCCTCGGCCCACACCGGTACTTACCCGGTGGAAGATATCTCTTTCTTCTCTTTCCCGATTCACCTCCTTCTACCCTCTTGTGTCTTCTTCGGATCTCCTCCCTACTATCTCTTCTTCGCCACCGTCTCCTCCTCTCCGCCTAGTTACCCTAGTTCTCCTCGTTCTCCGAGTCTTCTTCTACTATTTCCTCTTCTTCATCGCCGCCCCTCGCTGCCTTCCTCCGATGATCTTCCATCTTCTCGTCTATTCGTCGGTGTGCCCCGACCGCTACTCTCCTAGTCAAGATGGTCTTTCTGTTGCCTCTGAGCCGACTTCTTATCGGGATGCCGAGCATCATCCGAATGGCAGCTGGCCATGGCTGAGGAGATCGCCGCGCTTGAGCGCACTGGCACCTGGGAACTTGTTTCTCCCCCTCCCGGTGTTCGTCCTATCACATGTAAGTGGGTCTATAAGATTAAGACTCGCTCTGATGGATCTCTTGAGCGCTATAAAGCGCCTTGTGGCTCGTGGTTTTCAGGAGCATGGTCGTGACTATGATGAGACCTTTGCCCTCGTGGCTCATATGACCACCGTATGCATTTCTTCTTGTTGCTTCGTCACACCGGTCCGTGTCCCACTTGATGTTCGTAATGCCTTTCTTAATGTGGAGTTGAGTGAAGAGGTGTATATGCAGCCTCCTCCTGGGTATTCTGTTCCCGAGGGGATGGTTTGTCGTCTTCGACGTTATCTTTATGGCCTCAAACAGGCCCCTCGTGCTTGGTTTGAGCGTTTTGCTTCTGTAGTGACTGCTGGTTTCTCCCTAGTGCTCATGATCCAAAGACCTTGTTTGTTCACACTTCTTCTCGTGGACGACTCTCCTTCTTCTCTATGTTGATGATATGATCATCGGTGATGATCCCGAGTATATTGCCTTTGTTAAGGCTCGTCTTCGTGATCGTTTCTTATGACTGATCTTGGTCCTCTTCGATACTTTCTTGGGATTGAGGTTTCCTCCACTTGATGGCTTTACATCTCTCGTGAAAAGTATATTCGGGATCTTCTTGCTCGTTGCTCTTGGGGATGAGCGCACTATTGAGACCCCTATGGAGCTTAATGTTAAGCTTCAACTCACCGATGGTGACCCTCTTTCCGATCCGACGTTATCGCCATCTTGTTGGGAGTCTTGTTTATCTTGTCACTCGTCCGACATCTCTTATCCTGCTCATATTCGAGTCAATTTGTTTCGCCCCACCACTGCTCACTATAGTCATCTTCTCCGTGTTCTTCGTTATCTTCGTGGTACGATCACTGTCGCCTTTTCTTTCCTCGCTCCAGCTCCTCCAGCTCCAGGCTACTCGGACGCTTATGAAAGTGATCCTTCTGATCGTCGTTCACTTTCTCGCTTCATCGTGTGTTTCTTGGTGGTTCTCATTGCTTGGAAGACGAAGAAATGTATGTTTCGCTCGAGTGTTGAGGCTGAGTTGCGTGCTATGGCCTTGTTGATCACTGAGGTGACTCGGTTACGGTGGTTACTTGGATTTTGGGGTCTCCATTACCACACCCAATCTGGTTTTGTCTGACAAGATAAGTGCTATTAGTGTTGCACGTGATCCGTCAAGCATGAGCTTACCAAGCATATTGGTGTTGATGCTTTCTATACACGTGCTCAGTGCAGTGTCAGTTATTGCGCTTCAATATGTGCCTTCCGATTTACAACATGGATTTCTTCACGAAGGCATGCATAAGAGCGCAAAGATGATTTTCCTCTCCAAACTCAGTGTTGTGGATCCACCATGAGTTTGCGGGGGGGTGTTAGATGTATATATCTGTATATTGTATTTCCCCCACATGTTAGGGGGCTTCCTGCATATTTGCCATGTACCTGTACTATATATTGTGGCCTTTGGCCCCCAGAGGAATATAACTTTGTCTATTCCTAACAGCGCCATGAAAGCTCTGGGGTGGAACTGCCAAGGCATGGGCAGGAGCCTTGGCAGCCCTAAAATGGTATATCTTGGCAAGTTAACTCAATATGGTTTTCCTTCGCAATGTCATTTACAAGCTAATAGCAAAATCTTTGGCCAAAAGACTGAAACCTCATCTTCTGGACTACATTCATCCGGCCCAACAGGCTTTTATAGAGGGTAGAACAATCAGCAACAACATCATCATTGCTCAAGAAATTACTCACTCCTTTGCCCTCTCTTCTTGGAAAGGAAAAGATTTTATGTTAAAAATTGACATTGCCAAGGCTTTTGACAGAGTTGAATGGAGATTCATCGTTCGTTCTCTGGCACGCAAAGGGCTGCATGGTCATTTCATAAATTTGATCCATGCGTGTATTTCCTCGCCGACATTCTTGGTCATCGTTAATGGACAACCTTTTGCAAGATTCAGAAGCAACAGAGGTATACGACAAGGATGTCCCCTATCGTCGTACCTTTTTGTACTATCCATTAATGAATTATCAATTGAACTACATGAAGCTATGGCAAGGGCTTCTCTCAGTGGCATCACTCTTGGACCAAATTGCCCTCCAATTCACTCTCTCCTCTTTGCAGATGATCTGATAATTTGCGGCAAGGCGGATTTTCAAGAGGCTCTTGCTATGAAGAAGATTTTGGATTCCTTCTGCAAAGACTCTGGTCAAACACCAAATTGGTCCAAGTCGGGTATTATTTTCAGCAAGCATGTTAGAAAAAATACCACCGAAGCTATAATGCATATCTTCCATGTTCCTTTTATAGACGCTTCCTCCATTCATCTTGGGCATCCTCTTATTCTTCCCAGCAAAAACAGATCCTCAGCCTACAACTTTGTCATAGACAAATTCAAAAGCAAGCTCACCACTTTCAAAGCAGATCATCTTTCTCATGCCGCACGTCTTACTCTTATTCAATTTGTCTTTGCCACTATTCCTGTTACTATATGTCCAACATCATTTTCCCAAAAACTTTTATTTCCAAGCTCAATGCTATTGTTATAACCTTCTGGTGGAAAGGAGTAACTAAGGATGGTACAAGTAAAAGCCTCTGTCTCAGAGCTTGGAAAGATATTTGTGCCCCCCAAAAGGAAGGAGGTCTAGGCATTAGAAACTTCCAAGCTATTAATTATAGTTTGATACTTATGGCGGCCTGGCGCATTGCTCAAAATCCAAATAATTTTCTTCACATAATTCTAAAATCCAAATACTTTCCAAATTCCTCTATTTGGTGCCCAAATCCTAATTCCCCAAAATCAGCTTTCTGGACCTCAATTCTCAAAGTCCTACCCATCCTCAAAGCTCACTTGCACTACCAAATAACTCAAGGAGACATTTCTATTTGGAACAATCCTTGGTGTGAGAGTTGGGAAAAAATTCATGAATGTCTCATTATTCAAGATTCTAACTTCACCTATCCTCTTAAAGTCAAGGATCTTTGGATTCAGGATGAAAATAAATGGAACAAACACCTCATTGATAGTCTATTTAAGCAGCCTCTTACAGATAACATCAAAAGAACTATTATCATTCCTTCACAAGAAAAAGACATTCTCTGCTAGGACTTAACATCTATAGGGAAGTGCAACTTGAAAAGTGCATAATATGCTTGCTACCAATATTTGCAAGAGAAAGGAGATCCTAACCAAAGGAAGTTTCCATAGAAGTTCGTATTCTCCTCAACAAAATTTGGAAATCAAAGGAGATGCTTCCAAGAATACAGACTTTTGCCTGGAGGCTCTTGCAAAAGACTATCCCTACTGGTAAAATAATAGGAGGATATACTGAGCGCATTAGTAAACTATGTAGCAGATGTGGTTTAGAAGAAAATGACAGACATCTCTTCTTCACTTGCAAGTTTGTCAAAATGGCTTGGTTTTGCTCACCTTGGTGCATCAGAATAGAGGATATTGTGCAAAACAATCATTCTACCATAAATATTCTAAACTATCTTATTAGCATGAATCATCCATATGCTACTATTCCAAACCTTTTTACTTTCTTGTGGTGCATATGGAAATCAAGGAATGATTTCCGATTTAACAGGAAACAGGATAAGCCATATCACATCAGTATGAAGACCCAAGCTATTGTCAAATCTAGGAATCTCTTGGACACACCAGGCAAAGATACTGGTCTCGTGAAGAAGCAAAAAGAAGACAATCAGAATATGAGTACTGTGGAACAGAAGAAAGAAGAAGAAAGAGAGAAGAAGTATCAGGACACCATTATTCACTTAGATGCAACTTGGAAAAAAGAAGATTATCTTGATGGCTCGGAAGCTGGTTTCACAGGAATTGGTGTTTATGTTCGAGGTATAAAAGAGAAGGATCACTTCAGGTTAAAAATTCAAGCTTCCGCTCCGGCTGCAATCTCACCACTTCAAGCATAGGCAAAAGCAATGTTATTAGCAACCGAAATAGCAGAAAGACTGTCCCTGAAGGAGCCCATGCTGTTCACTGATAACAATCTTCTGGCAAAGGCAGTAAACAGTAGCATAGATTCTAGGGAAACATTAGCTAGAATACTAGGGAAACGTTAGCTAGAATATTGAATTCTGTTAAAGAAACTAATGCCAATGTTTCCCGTATCTATAGAGAGGAAAATAAAATTGCTCATAATTGTGCTCAGAAGGTATAGAGAAGTTTCTCTACTGTACCTATCCTAGATTGCTCCTCAACAGACCACAATAATTTCTCCTGCCCCTGGCTAGAATGTTTTAGATCTTTAGTTTGGCAGGATTATGTAATACACCATGTAACCTGTTGTTGAGTTAATCAATGTATTTTGATGCCACTGGCACCACTGGTTGCTTAAAAAAAAGTTAAGAAGCTAACTTTTGAAGTCGACTTATTTAGCTTAGATGTGTCGCCACGTAAAATATTTCACAGGATGCAACATGAGCTTAACGGTTGACGTCTACCACACTGACCTTGCTCGGCAATATATTTTATGCACGTGAATTTAGGGTTGGGTGAGAGATTTTTTGGGATAAACGATTGAGCGACCTAGGTCAATTCTCAAAACAATGAAATAATAGTCGTGGTCCTGGATGATTTAGCTGGGGAGTTGGGGACAAACCAAGAAAGGCCCGCCCGAGAGAAAACACCATTGTGTCTCCCTCTCCCCCTCGAAGGCGACGGGCGTCCTTCCCCACTCCGGCCACCCCCACCCCCTCCTCCTTCGCCGCCGTCGACCTGGGTCACAGGCGAAGCCCTGACGATGTCGGCGGCGGCAAAATTTCTTTCCCCGTGCCAAGGAGATGGGGTCGGTGTTAGATCTAGCCTGACCTTGGTAGATTCACTGTAGTGGTCGAACACGTAGATCTGAGAGGGAGAGAGAGAGAGAGACTACCTGCGCCCTGGCTCGACAAGCACGAGTCAGAGGGGATGACGGAGCTAGTCCCAGAGCTAGATCCGCCGTCGTTGGCCATGGGGAATAGGAGTGCGAGAGTGTGGCGGCGGTGGTGCTTCCCGTCGGCGCAGTACTAAGCCTATATCGGTAGGGCTTGTAGGTAGGGCGGCTAGGGCACGGCTAACCTCGTAAGGCGTGCTGTCGGCCCCCACCTCCTTTATATAGCGCTGGCGACAGGGGCCCACCAACCAGATAGGTTGCGTGCCCCCGATCGAGCTGGATAGGCGTGATCGGCCTGGGCCTCACGTTGAGATCAATCTAACATTCTCCCCCTTGATCTCGACTTTACTTTTAACTTTGTACTTTACTCATTTCATCACAGATCGATACATAGAGCATGTTTCATCGTCTCAGCTCAATTGCCGATAGAATCAGACAGCCACTATATACATTTCTATTTGAAACAAATCCTGTTACTTTTGGACCTCTGTAGTCCAGGAATCATAGGCTTTCCATTAAACCCATGCCGGCTATGTGTTCCCTGAACACATTGGGTGGTAAGCCTTTCGTTAGCGGATCCGCAAGCATATCCTTTGTCCTTATATGCTCGAGTCTTATAGTTTGATCCTGGACTTTGTCCTTCACAACATAGTACTTTATATCTATAGACTTTGTAGCATTACTCGACTTGTTGTTGTGAGCATAGAATACTGCGGGCTCGTTGTCACAGTACATCTTTAGTGGCTCGCTAATGTAGTCAACCACTTTCAAGTCGGGTAAAATTTCTTTAACCATAACGCTCCCCATGGCATCATAACATGCTATAAATTCTTCATACATCATAGATGATGCAACTATCGACTGCTTGGCGCTCCATGAAATAGCACCTCCTGCGAGTAAAGACATATCTGTCGTGGACTTTCTGTCGTCTTTATCTCCCGCAAAATACGCATCTGAATATCCTTTTATCTCTAGGGAATCAGATCTTTTATATGTTAGCATGAGGTCTTTTGTGCCTTGCATATAACGCAAAGCTTTTTTACCATCTTCCAGTGCTCTATGCCTGGATTCTCTTGATATCTACCGAGTACCCCGGTGATAAAAGCTAAGTCGTATGGTGCACACTTGCATATCAGAAGCTTCCAACAGCCGAAGCATATGGTACTGAATTCATTTGATCTATCTCATATTGATTCTTCGGACATTGGGATTTCCCAAAACTATCGCCCTTGACTATGGGAGCAGGTGTTGCATTACTCGCATGCATATTGTATTTCTTTAGAATCTTTTCACAATACGCTTTCTGCGACAGTCCTAACACTCCATTCTTTCTATCTCGGTGAATTTCTATGCCCAAAACATAAGAAGCTTCACCAAGGTCTTTCATGTCAAAATTTGATGACAATAACTTCTTTGTCTCTAGTAGTAGACTGAAAGGGTAATTGCCCCTATGTGTGGTTTTGGTGATTAATGACAATCCCTATGGACTAATGTTTTCAATGAGTTTTATATGAAGGTATATTCCATAGGTCATGCTTGTATTCCATGTGTTTGATTCAAGTATGGATGCCATGAAGATAAAGATATACCTTGAGTATTGCCATCAAAATCATCGAGTTGAAGAGAAGAATATGATATGATCAAGATCTTGAGAGTGTGATCTCAATAGAAGAATTCAAGATATGGCTCTAAGTCGGTGTCATGATAGCCTCATTAGTTGAGCTATGGTTGACTAAGATTTAGAGAATGTAATCAAATGAAGAGTTCCTTATGTACCTCAAGATATTAAGATGGAGCACGAGAAGATACTTGGTTGACCAATACAAAGAGTGAAGAGTGATTTCAAGTTGGTCAACACATGAAGCATAAAGAATGTACCACATGGTATTGTGGTATGGTAAGCCTTGTCAATTATGCATCATGAACTAATCCATTATATATTTGCCTTTGTGTTTTCTATATGGACAGGTATCTTTCCATGGGCATGTTTCAAAAATAAAGATATTATATAGCCCATGAGAGGATGACATCAAGTGGTGATCGTCATCAAGGTTGAGAAGGGCAAGTTCAAGATAATCATCTCGAGAAGATCATTTGCTTGAAGCTTTCCATCCATATTGGTGATAATGGACATGTGAAGACATATATTAATGAAGCTATCCCATAGTGGTGTATGGGGAGCAAATTAGGAGTCTTCACGAAGCAACAATGATCAAGTGTTGCATTCTGACTTGGGTGGAGCTTGAAGCGTTGTCATCAAGATCAAGCGATTTGCGCAAGGAAAAGGTATGGCCTTGCTAGGTTTTCCTTTTACCGGTCTCAGGGTGGTTGTTGGGAGACCGGGTTATAGGATAGATAGCCGCACTATCAAGAGGGGCTTTCGGTTGTGTAACTTGATAACATCGTCATAGGGAGCTCAATACTTTTCATACTTTGCATATTCCTATTTTGTTGCTTCTTGGTGGTTCTCCATGTGATGTTCTTGATCTTGTTGCTAGCTCTTCAACAAGCCCAAGTTCATCGAAAACGGAATTCGTATGCATCTTCTATGGCATTTTCGAGTTTGAAGGTTTTATCGGTTCTTATTTAGGGAGGCTTCTTACCTTTCTTCATTTTGTTCTATCCTACTTTGTTGGGCTATGATGTTTCTCCACACAATTTTGTAAAGCTTGTTGTCCTCGTCAAAACAAGCCCAAGATCATCGAAATCGGAGTCCGGATGCAAAAGTTATTGCGTTTTTCGTGAAGCCTGGTTCATCCTTGCCAGGATTCGGTTCAACTGCCCTCATCGGTGGTCCGGTGTCAGGACCGGAAAACCGGATCTGAAACCGGGATTTTCGGTTTTTCTATACCGAGTCTATCCGAGACTATGTACTGATCCTAATTCTGGTTTTCCGGTCCAGGAACCGGACCGTCCGGTTCTGGAGCCGGTCCAACCGAACTTTCAAACGAGTTCGCACAGATTTCTTCCAACGGCCATATTTGCTTTCCACTATAAAAGGGGGTTCTTCCCCAACGTTTTAGGTTGATCTTGACCACGAAATTGACCTCCATTGTTGAACCTCTTGAGTTTGCTTCCTCCCCCTTCCCTCCTATGATTCTTGCATCTTTTGAGGGCTTTGGAAGAGGAGATCTAGATCTACAATCCCCACCAATCAATTCCTCCTCTAAGTGAGGGGAACCCATTGGATCTAGATCTTGGAGTCATTGGTTGACTTCCACCATTGTTCTTCCTCTCTAATTCCTCCCTAGCACTTGTTGCTTTGGTGGGATTTGAGAGTGAAGGATTTGAGCACCCTTGGTGGTCTTGCTTTGCATTCTTGCATAAGTGTTGAGCTCTCCATTACGATTTGTTCGAGTGAGAGACCGTGAGCTTGTTACTCTTGTAGGGTGACCTCCTAGTTGGCTTGGCGGTTGGTACCGCGGTGTTCTCTTTGTGGAAGATTGTGAAGAGACCCGGGATTCTCCTTCTTGGAGCTTGTGAAGTGGTTGTGGAGCTTGCCATATCCGGAGTGGAGGAAAAGCTAGCCATAAGGAAAGGGCCTATTCCTTCGTGGGATAGACTCGGAGAAGAAGGTGAGCCTTTGTGGCGCGTGAGGAATCCTTCGTGGAACCTCACACCTCTCCAATGTGACGTGGCCCCCTTCCCAAAGGTGGTGAACACGGGAATACATCTTCGTCTCCGCGTTCCTCGGTTATCTCTATATCCGAGCTTACTTTCCTTGTGATAGCCATCGAGCTTGAAGTACTTATATCTTGATTATCACTTGTGGTATATTTATCTTGTGCTATCTTGCTTACCTTAATTTGTTGTTGCTGCACTTAGTTGAGCCTAGTGTATTTAGGTTTTGTGCTTGTAAAATAAACGTTAGTTTAATTCCGCATTCTATCAAGCCAAAACCGTAATAGTTTTGAAATTGCCTATTCACCCCCCTCTAGGCGACATCTCTATCCTTTCAACAACCTCAGGGGTTGTAGATGATGGCACCGACTTACTTGGTACTCTATTGAGAATGTGGATGGCGATTTTAAGCGCCTCCATCCACAAACCCAATGGGAGGGTGGAATAGCTCAACATGTTGCGCACCATATCCATAAGGGTACGGTTACGCCTTTCAGCTACTCCGTTTTGCTGAGGTTCGCCCGGCATAGAATACTGGGCGACTATTCCATTTTCCTGTAGGAACCTTGGAAAAGGTCCTGGTACTTGACCATATGGAGTATGCCGACCGCAGTACTCCCCCCACGGTCAGACCGGACTATCTTAATTCTTTTATCATGCTGATTTTCTACTTCAACTTTGAAAATTTTAAATTTATCCAATGCTTCAGATCTTTCTTTAATTGGATAAATATAACCATACCGGGAGTGATCATTCGTGAATGTTATGAATGAATCATAGCCATCCACACTTTTCACCGGAAACGGTCCACAAATATCGGTGTGGATTATTTCTAGTGTAGCTTTACTTCGGTTTGCATCCTTTTTAATTTGTTTGACATACTTTCCTTTGATGCAATCTATGCATTGCTCGATGTCTGAGAACTCTAACGGAGTAAGAATGTCATTTTTAACGAGGCTTTCTATTCTTCCCCTCGAAATATGGCCTAATCTGCAGTGCCATAACTTCGATGAGTCAAGAGTTCGCTTTCTTTTCTTTTGTTCTTTGTTTGACAAGGGAACTTGTTCATTCACATCACACACAGAAAATACTTTCTCATGCAAAGATAATAAATAAAGCTTGTCATGTAGTGTAGCAACACCCACACAAGTATCTTTCAACCAAATGGCACATTTGCCATGTCCAAAATAGCACTCATTCAAGTCTTTGTCCAAGCACGCCACATTTATTAAATTTCTATGAATGGAAGGAACAAATAAAACATCCTTAAGCAAAAGAGAAGAGCCATCAGCCAGCCCCCGAGGGATGTCGCCAATAGCCTCCACTTCTGCTTCAATCCCATTCGCCACTTCAATGAGTCTTTCTATTTTTGGCAAAATCCTTGTCGAATGGAACCCCTATAAAGAGTTGGAAACATGCACAGTTGCACCAGAGTCAATCCACCAAGTAGATTTAGAAAACTTTTCATATAGAGATTCATTAACAAAAGAGACTATATCTTTACCGTTTTTGGCCATTATGGACTTTAGCCATATTGGGCAATCCTTTTTGTAGTGGCCAACCTTTTTGCAATGGTGGCACTGGTCTTTGTCCCCAGGGGTAGACTGCTGGTACTGATGCTGGTGCTGTAGTGGGCCCTTGCCATGTGGCTTGGAAGGTGAGCCACCATGGTTACTGTTGGTGAAGTTCCTCTTCCTATTGTCCTTCACTTAGTTCAAGGAACCACCGCGAATGGACTTTAGCCTTTCTTCCTCTTGAGAACACATCCCTATGGTCTTTTCAATGTCCCACTTTTCAGGGGACATGTTATAGTTGATGACGAAGTTCTCGAACTGTTGGGGAAGAGAGGCTATGACAAGATACACCAGAAGAGAAGGCTTGAGCTCGAGGTCCGCATCCATGGGCTTCAACTTAGCCGCCATGTTGGACATCCTCAAGATGTGCTCTCTAATGCCATGTGGCCCTCCCGTATACTTTTTTGTCACCAGCTGTTTGAGCAGCTGGGTTGCATACATCTTTGAAGAGCTAGTAAACTGGCTCTTTATATTTGCAAGGTACTCACCAACAGAGGCACACTCTTCAATTGAGCCCACTATTGTGTTCTCAATTATGTTATTTACAAAATCCAAGCATTTTTTGTTTGCATTGACCCACTTTTGATTGTCTATTGAGTAGGCCAGCTCCAAAGGAGCATGGTCCCTCTTTCTCTTTTCAAACGCAGCACTTTCCTCAGCATCACCCTCACTGGGTCCTCTGGCTTGACTGGTTGTTTAGTGTCAACCACTCAGTCCACCTCGGCACAGACAAACGCCAGATCAACCTTTTTCCTCCATTCGGAGTAGTTATCCCCCCTGAGCAGTGGGATGTCCTACAGGCAGCTCATGAGGTTGAGACCTCCTGAAAACCACAAAAGATGTGAGATAACCAAAAACAACTGTATGCATTAATCCAACGTTGGTATAAATTAAGCATGAAATTCTTTGTGCCATTTAAAGTTATGTCACCGTTGGGTAAAAATAAAATTAAATGCACCTTTAATACATAATGAAAGGGATCATGATCATGTTTATTAATAACATTGGTCAATTAATAACATGGAGCATAATCAACTTTAAATTACTTTATCACATCTTTTATAACAAAATTTAACACACTTTTATTGCATTCTAGCAATTTAAAACGACTATTTGCAGCGGAAACAATTATTACATTATTCATAAAACTTTGAACTTTGCAGAAAAAATCTGCCTTTATTTCATTCTCTACTCAAATATTCAGTTGAAATAAAATGACTAGAGAAAACTGTTTAAAAATTGCTTAAAAACTAAGCAAAATAAAGAAAAAACAGCTTCTGAAAAAAAAAACAGAAAACTGCACTGTACAACCTATTGGGCCTTTTCACGGCTTAAGCAAGAACCTCATTCTCAAGCTACCGCCGCTATCTCTGTCAGACACCTAGCCCGCCCACAGCCTACGCCCCGCCTGGCGATCATATCTCGACGCTACACAAGGTCACAGCGTCTTCAGAATAACGGCTCGGTGCGAGACCTCGCGCCCACATGGCCCAGAGTCTGCGACCGCCTCAAGATCCGCAGCCCACCACTAACCGCCTCACCGCCTGATCTCGACCGTCAGGCCAACCTAGATCGGACGGCTACCGATCTGGAACAAAACCACCCGCAGCCCCTCTAACCCTAATCCCCATTTTCCCTCGTCACCCCGAGCTCCCCACTCGCTTCTCTCCGCGGCGCGCCAGGAGGATGGCGAGGCGGCTGCTGCCGCCGACAATGCCGGCGGCGAGCCCCTTCCCCACGCCTCTTCGCCTCCCAGGCAGTGGCGCTTAGCCCCGCGCCGGTGAGCGGTGGCCTCAAGGCTATCTCTCTGGCGGTGCTGGGGAGGCGAGGCGACCGTCCGTCCGGCGACTCCGCCGGCGACGGTCCCCTCCCTCTCCTACGCTGCCACCCTTTCTTCTTCCCCTCCTTCTCTGTCCCATCCACCTCCCTACCGAGCTCAAGCAGCGGTAGAGAAGAACGGACTAGGGCCCTTTGCCCCTTGCGGCAAGGCCCACCCGGTGGGCGGGCGACGACCGCAAGCTTGCTGTGGCCGGTGTTCCCTCTCTTTTTTTTGACTTTTCCTTTTGGGGATAGAACTATGGAGATTTGGGGTTTGATCGTTGATTCGTGGTTGGATCTGGAAGAAACTAGGATTTTCCTTTTTGGGGCTTTAGATGTGGGGATCTTGAGGAATTTTCTTTGCCCCGTTAGGGGTTTGTTCTTCTTCCCGACCTCGGCTTGCCGATGCGTCGGGATCGAGATGAACGGCGTGGCCAGAGGGGCAAGGCGCACTTTAGGCGTATGATCTAGGGTTTTCTTTCATTTGCTTTTCTACCAAAGAAAACTAGCATCTAAGATGCTCGATACCATTGTTAGATCTAGCGACCTTGGTAGATTCACCGTAGTGGTCGAACACGAGATCCGAGAGGGAGAGAGAGACTATCTGCCTCGGCTCGACAAGCACGAGCGAGGGATGCCGAGCTAGTCCCGAGCTAGATCCGCCTGTCACATATAGGGAATAGGAGTGCGAGTGGCGGCGATGGTGCTTCCTGGCGCAGCGCTAAGCCTAGATCGGTAGGGCTTGTAGGTGGGGCGGCTAGGGCACGGCTAACCTCTGGCGACAGGGTCCCACCAACCAGATAGGGTTGGGCGCCCCCGATCAGGGCGCGGATAGGGGCGTGACGGGCCATTGGGCCCTGTCACGTTGAGATCAATCTAACTTCGGGGCCCTTCTTATTCATGGTGACGGCACTGGAGACTCAAGTCCGACGATCCGGAGGCCTTGGCGGTGGTGCTTCCTACGCGGCGAGCGCGATGTCCGGAGTGCCATTGGTTCTCGCCCTAGCTGATCTAGCCTCGGCCCTAGATGGGCTCAGGCGGGCCAGGTGTTACCTCCATGGGGCTCTTTGAAGGCGGCGACAACAACTAGCTAGTGTTGGGGATGCGGAGCTATGGCCTGCCCATTGTAGTAGCGGTGGCTAGGGCTTCACAGGCCTAGACGGACCCGGATGGGCCTGCCTGGGCTAGCTATGCACCGGCTGCTATGTCTGGTCGATGACTGCCTCTCAGTGGTGGAGGTGGGTTCCTCCTGCGGACTGCAAGGTATGTGTCGGTGTCCATGAAGAGACGACGATGGTGATTTCAAGGTCGTGGTGGCGCATGCTGGTTGGTGGCGAAGCTGGATGGCGATGTTATGTTGCGCCACGGTTTCTGTGGGTCGGAGGTGAGGAGAAATCCCCGTCGGTTTGTACGATTTTGACATGGTGCCGCCTCCTGGTAGCACCATTCCTCCTGGAGGGCGTCGAGGGAAGCCTTTGTCTCCATTTTACTTTGAGTAATGGAGGAAACCCTAGGACCATGGTCTGGGTAGCAATAGAGTGTCGACAGTTAGCGCCGACCCTAAGCCTGTGCAACCTGTGCGGCTGCACAGGGCCCCAAATCACTAGGGCCCCATCCAGCCAAGATACATTACGTATTTACGTACAACTGCTAGGTAAAATTTATTTAGAAAAGAAATTAATTTAGTGAAATTCAGCCCAAGCAGCTCGGGCCTTTGAAGACGCACGCACAACCGCACGTGGATGGACCGTCCGCATGCACTCAGTCGAGTACTCCAAACTAGGTCGCTCGCATGTCGCATCCAATTCTCGGTGTTGTCCGCTCTCACCTAGTTCTCTTCTATCTGTCGAGATTTCTTGCAGTTTTAACAGAATTTAGGAAGAATAATATTACTCCCTTCGTCCAGAAATAACTGACTTGGGTTTGGTTAGATTCAAATGTATCTAGACATATTTTAATATATAGATACATTTAAATTTATACAAAATCAAGTCAGTTATTTCTGAATAGAAGGAGTAGTTTTTTTGCGAAAGTTGCTATTGAATTATCAAAGAATAAACGTCCATATTTTCTTATGATAGGGAACCCTATTTTTGTTCTTGCACCGGGCCCCTTACATCTCAGGGCCAGCCCTGTCGACAGTGCTTCTCTCGGGAAGGGCTGCTAGGTACTCAGTGCTTTGGTTTGTTGGTGCGTGGTGGGCCAAAGTCGGTGTGATTTGTCTTTATTTTTATTCCTTTCTTTTTGGGCATGTATGTGCTGTTGGCCCAACATTTTCTTCAGTTAGAAAACTCATATATCGGTGCGATTGCTATATTAATAATATAGCGGGGCGAAGCCTATTTTGGGGATGATTTGGCTGGGGCCTGTGGAGGCCACCAGGAGGAAACGAATCAATCAGCTTAATTTCTTGCCACTCGATTCTGTTTCTACAAGATTGGCAGGCCACTACCGCTGCTCCAAAATCTTCAGTTTCGCACAGGAATGATCTTTCCTCTCCCTCTCGAGCTCTCCAATCAAATCTGTGCCTACCATAATGCAGCAAGCTGGCAATCAGCAGTCCCTCCTATCGAATCCTGACTTTCTCTTTTCGTCTACACGCTTTTAATTAGTTACTTCGTTTATGCTTTACTAATCCCCCTATTAATAGGCTCCTCCATTAACAAGCGCCTGCAAACCCCTATAGTACTGAGAAGTCGAGTTAGGAGACAATACAATGGCAGGTACGGTATACCGCGCACTGTTGCTCGTTGGCGTCGTCCTACTGACGGCGCAGTTGTGCGGGTGCACGGCGTACGTCGTCGTAGGCAGCGGGTTCAGCGTGGAGCTCATCCACCGGGACTCTGCCAAGTCGCCGTTCCACGACCCCTCACTCACCGCGCACGCCCGCGTGCTCGCGGCAGTGCGTCGTTCAAAGGCGCGCGCCGCGGCCCTCGGGCCCGCCGGCGGCTCTCCAGACGGCGCCGTGTCCGAGCTCGTCCCCAGGCCGTTCGAGTACCTGATGGCCGTCAACGTCGGCACGCCTCTCACCCGGATGCTCGCCGTGGCGGACACCGGCAGCGACCTCGTCTGGCTCAAGTGCAAGAACGGATCATCAATCCCGGCCGATCATCCTCCGTCAGCCGCCGCCTCCGCGTTCGACCCGTCCTCCTCATCGACGTACGGCCTCGTGGGATGCCAGTCCGGCGCGTGCCACGCGCTCTCCGGCTCCTCCTGCGACGCCAGATCCAACTGTCAGTACGTCTGCTCCTACCCCGACGCGCCCCAGATGCCCGGCCTCCTCTCCACGGAGACCTTCACCTTCGACGACGCTCCAGGCGGCGGCTGCGCGGGGTGCCGCGATCGTCCGCAGCTGGTAGTGCCCGGCGTCAACTTCGGCTGCTCCTCCATCGATACCGCCGTCCCGACCGGCTTCGTAGGCCTCGGCGCAGGGAACCTCTCCATGATCAGCCAGATCAGCGCCGCCACGTCGCTCGGCCGGAGGTTCTCCTACTGCCTCGCGCCCTACTCCGTCAACGCCTCCTCTTCCCTCAACTTCGGCTCCCGCGCCGCCGTGACGGAGCCGGGCGCGGTGACCACGCCGCTGCGTCCGACTCCCTCCGCCGCGGCATCCTCCTTCTACACCATCGAGCTCGAGTCCGTCAAGATCGGGAACTCCACCTTCACGCTGCCGTACCGGTCCAGCAACGTCATCGTGGACTCCGGCACGGCGCTGACGTACCTCGACAAGTTGCTCCTGGACCCGATGGTGGAGGAGCTGACACGGCGCATCAACCTCACGAGGACGCCATCGCCGGAGGCGCTGCTGGAGCTGTGCTTCGACGTGGACGGCGTGACCCAGGACCAGGAGTGGGCGCTGGAGAAGGTCGTCCCGGACGTGACGCTGGAGCTGGGAGGAGGCGCGGTGGTGACGCTCAGGCCGGAGAACACGTTCGTGGAGGTGGAGGAGGGGGTCATGTGCTTGGCCATGGCGCCGGTGACGCAGGAGCAGCCCGTCGCGGTCATCGGGAACTTCGCGCAGCAGAACATGCATGTTGGCTATGACCTCGACAAGCGCACCATCACCTTCGCCCCTGCCGACTGCGCCAGCTCCTACCCTTCCCCTCCCGCCTCTCTTGCTAGCTAGTTACACTAATCGCCATGTACTTAGAGCATCTCCAGCAAGACCCGCTATATTCGGGGTTATAGCGCCGTATGTGAATGCAGTGCGTGGCTCCGTCGAGAGTTTCATCGAGTGCTATAAACCGCCGCGCCAAAATGCGGCGTTGAATTGGTCCTTTTGCAGATGCGTCAAAATACAGCGCGCGTGGCTTGGCGGCGGCGCGAGGTCTTCCGCCTGCTGGCGCGTCCAAACTTCTGTGAAGTTCATGGAGGGCCGAGGACGGCCGAGGCGTCAGGCGACCGTGTCGTACACACGCGCCGCCTCGTGCGCCGTCTCGAACATGCCAAGCTCGATGCGCTGCCGCCGCCCGGATCTCGGCGTAAACGTCCCTGCTCGACGCCAAGACGCATAACGCGGTAGCCGTAGCTCGAGTGGCGGCGGGGAGGCATGGCGCAGGAGGAGCGACGCGCGGCGAGGTTGAGGCGGGGGGCCGAGGCGGCGGCGGTGCGACGTGCGGGGAGGCCGAGGCGGAGGGCGGAGGCAAAGCGACGAGGTCGAGGCGAAGGCCGGAGGCGGTGGCGAGGGGTGGCTAGGTGGTGGCAGAGCGATGGTGAAGCGGCGCGATGAAGGCGGGGCGACGCGCAACAGTTTTTGTGAAAGGACGCGTGGGGGCCGATGAATGTTCCGAGCGGTTGGGTGTGCACGGACGCCTCGCTTTATTGCACGTGTTAAAAGCGGCGTGCAAGATTTCCCACGTAGGATGCCGCAGAAGCCCACGTGTGGCAAAAAAATTAGCACGCGTCGTGTTTTCGCGCGTCTGCTAGAGCTGCGCGCGTCCGCTCCCGCGCTTTATTTCGGCGTTTTAGCGCGCGCTCTTAGCTCTTACTTAATAATCACTACCGAGTCTCTAGTTCTAGTGTGTTTCAGGATGCATCCCCCGCCAACTATATATAGGAAAAGAAAACCGGAAAAATCTATCGATAGGCGCCGCACCAGCTCCTCTTCCGTGTGGCGCGCTGTGATTTAGAAAAAGCATAGGACGCTGCCACGAACCGCTCCTATATCTTATCTCTTCATCCCCTTATCCTCCTACGAACCACACGTTCCTCTCTCTCTCTCTCTCTCTCTCTCTCTCTCTCTCTCTCTCTCTCTCTCTCTCCAAGGAGCGCCGCACGGAGAGGCGTCGGAGAGGAGGTTGCCGCCCCTGCTGAGCGTGAGGAGGCGCATGTCGGTAGCCGCGGGAACACCACCGCAACGCAGCACGGAGGCCGCTCCCGATGAGCCCGCCGTGAGGAGGCACCTGCCGGTAGCTGCAGGGGCGCCACCGCCAAGCACGCAGCGCGGAGCCGAGACTCGCTGCTGCCGACGAGCCCACGGCGAGGAGGACAGGAGCAGGAGGCGTCCGTCTCTAGCGTCAGGACGCCGACAAGGTGCTCGTGTCTCCATGTGCTCATGCACTGCCGTCTTTGCTGTAGGCTCGCTACGGGGCGTTGCTCTCGCCTGCCACGCGCTCGAACACCTCGAGGCTATGCTCCTTTGCTGCTGTTTTATGCGAGTTGATTTTGTTGTTGCTTGCTGTGCTTTTCTGTGGCTGACGTGTGTTGAGGTCGATGTGCTAGACGAGGTAAGTAATCACATATAGAACCTGGTAGTTGTGACTAATTAATCTGATAGTTGTCGCTAGGATAATCTGGTAATTGCAGTAATTTTGCAACGTCAGGACAACTTGATATTTTTGTAGTCCGACAACCAGGTAATTATGATCAACTAATCTGATAGCTGCGACTAATTAAACTGGTAGCTGCTATTTTGTTAAACAATCTGGGTAAGGAAAATTTGATGTCTACATTAATCCGGTAACTCTCTTAGAATAATCTGTTAGCTGTGAGTATTCAATCTGGTAATTGCTAATGGGATAATTTGAATAACTACTATTGAGTGATTTTGTACGAGAAATCTGATACCTAGAATAATCTGGTGGTCATCATGAAATAATGAGGTATTAGTGTACATAAATGGCAAGCATGTATTAACAATCTAGCAATTAGTGATCAAAAAAGTTCTTCAAGTACCAATATGTGATCTAGTTTGGTAGTAACCTAACTATAAAAGTGAATTATGCGATTGAGTTGAATTCAAAAGAATGGTGATGCTTTATGCATGGAGCACACATGGTACTCTTTATGCATGCAGGACACAGGATACTAGAGAAAGCGACGTGCCACGGTACTTGAGAAAATGACGTGCCACATCGTTCTAAGCATAAGAAAAGTCAAGTCGCCAATCATGAAAAAAAATCAAAAGCGACGCTTTTGGGGAGGTGCCGCACGGTTCGGCCGCCACACACGGGTGGGTCTGGTGCGGCGCCGCGCGTTAATCTTGTCCAAGAAAACCATAGCGCCGGCCAGCATCTTTTCTAGTCCATCCATTCCATAATATATGATGTTTTAGCTTAGTCTAGATATTTTTTTATAAAACTATAAAATATTTTATATTTTAAAACGGAGGGAGTAGTTTCGTCTTTGTCTCTCAGTTGATTGAGATTTTCATATGTCCAATCAAACACCCTAAGTTGCCCGACGTGTCAACCGTCTTAGATTAATGCAGGGTGTGAAAATCGATCATAGTACGTCATCGGTCCATTACTGGTTAGATTCGTCTTCTTTGTTCCCTAGACTTAAGGAAGATCTTTTATGTAGTTAGTTTGAATCCTCACACGTCCCATGGTTTGAGGACCGTAACCCACTAACTTCTCCTTACGTCACCCCGTAAGAAAATTTAGTAACTTACATCCCATAGATGACATTCAGTAACTTACATCCCATAGATGACAGGGCGATGTAGCAAATACTCCTTCCGTTTCAGAATATAATTTGTTTTAGCTGAAGCTAATGAATCTGACCCCTTTTAGTATGTAGTTTTACTCCGATCCTATCTAAACCTAAACACTAAAAGGGGTCTAGAATCTAAACACAAAGTTAAAACATCTTAAATTTTGAAACGAAGGACGTAGCTATTAGCGAGACATTATACTGATTGAGAAATGATTAGGCTCCCCGAGGATAATTGCGCACCCATCGTTCGGGTCGCACGCGTGCAACGCGTCCGCACCGCACGGGTGTGGGGACCACCCACGACCCTTTCCTCTCCCTTATCGTCACGTTAATTCTATCTCTTTGCTCGTGGACTCCAATCGCTGCCGCCACCAAGCGCTGCCGCCACCCTCTATTCACTGCCGACCTTCTCCGTGCTCCCTCCACCTCCTTGCAATGCCGACCCGGCTCCCCCATGACCTCCCGCCTCCTACTCTCCAGGGGACCTGTCGGCCGGCTCCCCAACGACCTCCCGTGCTCCGCCACCGTGCGCCGTCGGCCCGGCTCCCCTGACCTACCGTCTCCTTCCACCACGATACCTTTTCTGAGAGGTGGGAGCTCTACCTCCACCCTGGAACCTCTGTTCCCTTGCCGAGCTCCGTTGTACATGGGGAAGACAAGGACTTCTGTGCTGCAGCTGTCGAGGGATGTTTGTGCCGCGTGCATCAACCAATGATGCTAATTGTATATTTTTTCTACCTCCACATATTGGTTTTTCTACATACTCCTTTTTTTTGCTACTTTACTCTTCTCATAATGTTGTCGTAGTATTTGTATGTCTTTTTAACCCACCACGAGAATAACACTACAATGATGCTACAATGGCATAAATATTTTTGCTACAATCGTTATGTGATTTTGCTACAATATAGCTAAATTTTTGCTAAGCTATCTCTGATGGAAGTCACCGGTGAAGTGGGTTTTGCTATGGTAGGAAAAAAATTTGCAGAGACTCCGGCGATGTACCCGGCGAAGTTGGTTTTTTGCTACGGTTGTTGAATTTTTTTGCTACTACCACTTTTGGTTTTGCTACTATAGCGTAAAGTTTTTGCTATGATGTCTCCGACGAAGTCTACCGATGAAAGTCTCCGGTGAGTCTCCGGCAAAGTCATTTTTGCTATATTACAACAACCTTTTTGCTACAGAGTCTCCAGCAAAGTCTTTGGCGAGGCAATCTTTTTGCTTCTATTTTTGGACCGAATCTTTTTTTTCTATAAGCAGGATATTTTATAGCAAAATCGGATAGTTTGTTCCAAAAGCGGGATTAAAGCCTGTTTTGGGGACACATGGCGGCCTAGGAACTCGGGGGCAATTATCCCATCGGGAGCGTCTAGCGCCTCTCATGATTAGTTTAGCGTGGGCTCTTCAAATATTCTATAGCGTGATATTAGCTAGCGCTACAATATTTTTCCATGGTTAAATGTAGTTTCCCTCACTAGCGTTTGACCGTATAGAATGGTCATTCTCTCGTGATAAGCGCTATCTATTTCCTTTTTTGTCTTCTACTTCCTCCGTACCAAAATATAAGATATTTTAGCTTTTATGAAACGAATGTATTTACACATCTTTTAGTGTGTAGGTTCAAAGTGAACTTACACACTAAATGGCATCTAGATACATTTCACAAAAGCTAAAACATTTTATATTATAGAACAAGGGGAGTATTTTGTTTGGAGACAAAATGTACCAGGATGGGAGACCGGGAGCTCCCACTCTACTCAATAAGACGATGACGCAAGGCACCGGGTCACCAAGGTGTTTGTCTAGTGGTCGATTTCATGCGCCGACAATAGGATATTTGGGGGTTGTGCAGTGGCGCGGAAAGGTCACGATGTGGCTAGGGATTAGGCAATCTGGACTGTCGAGACGGATTTGCGTGTGGTAAGCTATGATGGCTCTCTGGCATGCTCATAGGCAGACCCAAGGTCCATCCAGCCTGGGCATCCACCCAGACTTGACGCTGGTGCAATAGCTTGCATTACATGCTTGATTTCTTACAACAATTTTGTCTGAAAAATGGCAATTTAGATCTAGATATGTTTGTCAAGCTTCAACAAATTTCTAGATCTGCCACTAGGTAGCCCGCTGGTGGTGGGATGGTTGTGGGCTCTATAGGAAGAACAAAGGGGAAGGAAGGAGAAGAACTAGAGGCCTGGTTTGTCCACCTAGTCTAGGACAACCCTGAGTCAGTTTTAGGGGGAGGGAAATAAAGGGTGAGAAAATCATTTTCAACTCGAATGAACTATCACTTTTAAATAAAATAAACTACCGCTTTCATCTCAAATGATGATGTTACTGAGGTGTTGGTGAGATAGTTAGCAATTACGGTCATAATATTGCTACCAAAGTGCTAATGATTTACTCCCTCCGTCCCAGAACTTAAGGCTTATATTTTTTTTTAAGTCAAGCTATGAAAAGTTTGACAAGTTTTTTAGAAAAAATTATCAAGAACTATGATATTATATAGATACCATATAAAAATATATTTCATGATGTATCAAAGGGTATGAATTTCGTACTGTAAATATTAATGTTTTTCTCCAAAAATATGGTAAAACTTTACGTACTTTAACTTTTGAAAAAATATAAACCTTAAGCTCTGAGATGGATGTAGTAGTTATCAAGGTGTTTACTATGTGTTTACCAAAGTGTCGAGTAACCAGTATCAATACGAGTATTATAAAGTGTCCCAAGGTATCGAGTAACTAGTCATCAACATAGTGAGTATGTAGTTACCAATATGTCGAATACCTAGTCACCAACACGATACTGATTTAGTCATCAAGGTGTTCAATAAGAAGTTACCAACATGATACCAAAGTTAATTAGCAAGGTGTTGATTATTTAGTTACCGATGTGAATGGTGTTGTTGTTTTTACCTAGGCGTTAAATAAGAAGTTATTAAAGTGATGTTGATCTAGTTACTCAAGGTGTTGAGTGTGTATATATACCTATGTGGTGTTGTTGTAGTTATCAAGATGTTTAATAAGTAGTTACCAATGTGGTGTTGACGTAATTACCAAGGTATTGAGTATGTAGGTACCAACATGTCAACACCCGGATTTTTAATCCCAGATGCCTGTTATGCCATACATCGCAATCCCAGGATTACCATTTTTGCGAGACATAACATAATTGGATACCACAGTACATCATCCGTTACAAACTATATATAAGGTCTTACACAAATAGGGATCTCATGATCCAGTTCTTAATACAACTTCAAGCGGAATACGTAATAATAACGGTAGCGAGGCGTAAGCTCGATCTTCGGGTTCACAGCAATGCGACGATGGGAGATGATCCTAGTTGTCGAACCTTCCTGGGTTCCATCTTCCAGGTACTCATCTTCATAGTCTGGCCACGGGAATAGCCAGGGAAAAAGCCATGAGTACTCTTTAAGTACTCGCAAACTAATACTAACAAGTGAAGGTGGTTTTTGATAATAGGACAATAAGCTCTAGGGTTGTTTTGCAAAAAGCCAGATTTATCTCTACTAAGTTCAGAAAGAAACTAGTCACAATTTTATAACTCCTAAAGGGGGAACTTGTAACTCATGTCACAACTCTGTTATGGTCAAGTCAAAATCTCAATTCATTTCACAAGTCATTTTGAAAACATCTGACGGAAAACAGTATGGCCATCTAATCCATAATCATGACGCTATTCGAATAGTTTGACACTGCAGAGATTGTACACTTTCACCACAACATTCGATACATCCGTCAGGAACAAATCCTAAATTCACCATACTCAGTATGCGGATAAACCTTTCAATTACACGCCCTAGTATAAGCACCTCTCATGTGAGTTTGGTCTCCCAACCATGACCAACTGTCATCTTGGGTACCGCAGGTGGACAATCTTCACAAGGTAGCCTCACTGACCTTGGCCGTGAGGGAACTAATAGTAAGGTATATAAGCTTCCAAATAAGCCCTATCCAATCTTCGGGTATTGTGGTTGTACGATAAAATTGGAATGGTATCGCATCCAGACAATCATCAGTTTTATAAAGGGCTAAGGCTCATGCCTCAACATTTTCATCACCCAAAATCATCTGGTGTTCAGAAACATATGTCAAAACATCTCAGTAGAATGATCCATCATTTTAAGGTTTTCATAACCATTTTCACCAAGTATTCCCATCTAAAGTTGATCAAATTTTATGCTTAGCACTAGCATCTACAAGTGGGGGTAGCACTAATGAGAGGTGGTAAACTAGTGGAGTTTCAACTAAGTACAACCTTATATCTTAGGATGATATCAAGGTTTCTAACTTAGGACAAATTGTATGCTCTTTATGCAACCTTCAAAAATATCTGTCTAGAATCTACAAGTCACTTAAATCAACTCTAAGCTAAGGCTTTGATAAAGGAATAAAGTAGAAGCTTGCAAGTAAAACTAGGATTGGGTTAACAAGTGAGTATGATCACATATGCTTAAGGCATATGGTTGCCATGGTAATAAGTAAGGTTTTGCTTGCATCAGTAGAGTATCTTGCAAGTGTTAGCTTGCACAATCAACTAGTAGCATTAGGCTTGCCTTGTGCAGAGCAGTGGTTGAAGTTCTCCTCGGCTTCTTCTTCGTAGAATCCTCCTTCCTCCTCGTATCCTTGGTCGGTATTTAGCGCCTATAAAAATAAATATATACACAATCACCAAGAAATACTTAACTACTTGCAATCATCACACAAAAGGTTCCTATAGGTGATCTAGCATCATCACTAACATTACAAGATTTGGGTTTGGTTTAAAATCCCTTTTATTTTTAGAAAAGTAATTTCTACTCATTGAAAAACTACTTAAGCTTTAATATTCTCCAAACCAAACATGGGATCATGTTGATCCATGTCATCACCACATATTTTAGTCCATGGGAATGTGATTTAAAGTGGTGTCACAATTTAATAAGGTTTTACCCTTTTATTTTAATTAATTAAAGTGGCTAGAAATGCCTTAGTGGCATTCTTTTATTATTTGAACAATATTTCTGTAAGTAAACCTATATATTTCTATATATTCTGAAAGGTATAGTTTAATGTGATTTTTGAGAGTTGGAATCAACTTAAAAGCTATTGTGGTTTAACTTTGAAAAATGTTTGAATGCAGAAAAGCTTCTGCCTTGTTATTTTTCCCAAGGATGATCTACAGATCCAAATGACTTGAATCCAACGGGCTTGGATTCATCATTTCCAGACCTTTCTAATAAAATTGGTTTCATTCAAATTGGTGCACTGAGTCGACCTGAGTTGATTTTTGAAAATGGGTACAGAAGTGTGTTTGAAATAAAATGAAAAAGGTTTAATTCAAATAACTGGGCTATGCGGGAAACGATACTGGGCCGGCCTACTAAGCACAGCGCTTTCGCGGGCTGTTTAAGTGGCTGTCCCCACGCGTCAGCGACATAGGGGGGGCGAAGCGGTATGTGGCGCTGTGGTGCGTTCGATCTAGTTCTAATCCAACGGCTGAGAGTCATCGTCGACGTTGGGCAACGCCAGCGAGACAGAAACCTAGCGCCGATGGGGTCGTTGGGGCTCACCGGGTGCAAAGGGTCGGCGAGGTGAACGACAAAGTCGATGACGGCGAATCTCCTAGTACCGGTGGCTCCTCTTGGGGCGACTCCAATAGCTGGCTCCCTTCTTCTCCAGAGGCGACGGGCTCTGATGAAATTCTGACGAGGTGGTGCTCGCCTTGCTCCGGGAACGGTGTGACACGATCAGTGAGGAGAGGGGAGTAGAATGGTGTGAAGAATTCGACTAGGGGTGGCCTCTATTTATAGTCGAGCGAGGGGACCGACGGGGCGCACGGTGAGCTCGTGGGGGGCGGTGGTACAAACGGATATTGGCATGGGCGAAGGTAGGGGACGGTGCGGTGTTCCCTGGCGATGCTCAACGATACGGTGGCGAGACGTGGGGCGGTGCGGGTTGGTCTGGAACACGCGACGCTCTACGCAGCAGAGGCGGCGTCTTCGACTGCGAGCGGTCGTGCGACATGGGGCGCGAACGGGATGTCCGCGATCTCAGGTCGGTGGTGATCGTGTATTCATGCGGCGAGGGCGCGCGCTGTGGTGGGCTTCGGCCGAGGGTGGCGCTCTGGCGCATGCTCGGCACGGTTGGCAGAGGCATGGGCGCGGCGTTCCTGGGTGCTCTGGTCGGTGTCCTCAAGGCAGGGCTGGTCGAGAGGGGGCGGTGAGGCATGGGTGATCTTCCAGACAAGGTTGGCATGGCTAGTTTCTTTCCTAGCTTGTTGTCTACACTGGGGTGGCAAGGATGCACTCGGCTGTTCACCATTGATGATCTTGGAAAGCTCACAGTGGTGCTAGTGTTGGGTTAATCTTGCTAGATGATCTACTGAGATGGTTGTGAGCTAGATAGGGAACCAGTTAGGCTCAAAACACTGCACACTATAGTGTTTTGATTTTGTTTGATTTGTGTCTGCCAAGTGTTTGATGAAATGGCCGCATGAATTCAAGTTTTGAATTTTGAAAAGATTTTTGGTGGGTGTTCTAGGTTGATGCTGGTGAGTCTGCAGATGCTTGGGTTTTGAAAGTTGAGCTTGTTTGAGTGGTTTTTGAAAAAGTGGGATCTTCCCATATGATATGGATTCAATTTTTCATTGTCATTTAAACTATGCATTTGAAAGTTTATGGATGATCACAAGGTGGGCCTTGATACTTTGTTATGAGTAAAATCAAGGGGTGCAAAGATCCAGAAAGGTTTCTGTTAGGTTCTGAAAGTTTGAGACAGCCAAAGTAGGCATGAGAGTTAAATTGGTCAAAATGACAATTTCCTTATTTTATTTGTTTTGATTTACTTGTCTTTAGGAAAAGTGTGGGAAATGTTTAGATGATGTTTATTTCACCTAAGCATCCAATTACAAGCAATGGAATACACAAACAAGGTGGTTCAAAAGAATTCAAAATGAAATGCATACTCACATGCATGTTTCCATAATTTTATTTAGAAAAGTTTTTGTTAACCCTAATTTTGATGATTAGTATTTGATGATCCAAGCTTAGTATTTTTGGGATGTTACACAACATGATGTTGATATAGTTGTCTAAGTGTTGAGTACATAGTTACCATAATGATGATATAGTTACCAAGTCATTTTTACTGAATAGTTACCTTGCACTGTGTTGATGTAGTTAGTACGGTGTCAAGTGAAAACTTATGATATCAATATGTGATCAACATGGTAACTCACATAGTATTTATGATCTTAAAAAAGATCGTCAAAACATTTCAATAGGTATTAACTTTTGGGGTAAATAACTTATTATGCTTACCATTGATAACTCGTTAGAACGACGATGAGGCTGGTCCCTCCGGTGGGAATGGTGGCGCTTATTAGATTTAGTTTCTACTTAAGTTTAGTTAAATTTCATCAAGTTTGTATATTTTCGTTGTACTTTTAGTATATTTCGTTTGGTTGAACGACAATATTTAGGGTACGCGTCTAGGAACAGACGTGTCTCAAACGCGATGGTTCAAGTTGGCGTGACTCAAGCAACCAATTTGACGCTTTCGTTGAACATCGTTTGGGACACCAATGGAGATCATCTAAGTCCATGATCCGGTTAAGTTTCATTTCTATAATTGTGAGGATCGATTTGGCTCGCTTTTCTCACAGATTGTATATGTGATTCTTGTTCACACATGAAAGGAAATCATGTAAGTATTCTTTTTGTCAGATTGGATATGCCATGTTTGCATAAGTGCACACCGTCTCTTCGCACTTAACCTTAGACCTGGTGTGGGATCATCTTTTTTAAAGCAATCTGGACTTGCTCATTCTGAAAGGAATTTCGTGATGGCAATGTCATGCTCCAAAAAGTCTATATTCCCGGTTCACATTCATGATTCATCCTGATGTATAGGGATGGCACCCGCAGGGTATGAATATGGGTGGAGCCATCCCATACCTTTACTCATCCCCTCTGATCTTACTCATTATACATACCTATACTCATCAACATGCATAACTTTTTTCCATACCATCACCCGACAGGGTAAATGGGTCCCTGCAGTTAAAGGTACCCTGTTTTCAACACATCAAATCAAGAAAAATAGCAGGACATTATAAACATCGATACAACTATCAAACCTGGAATAGAGGCACCAACAGTCTAGCGTTAAACCTGGCGGTGATTCATGAAGTTGCGATGGATAGGATAAATACGAGATCGATACTAATCGCTTGAGAATTAGGATGTAATCACATAAAAATATATTGACTATGGTAGTGACGTGGTGGGATGTGAAGCGATACTAGCTAACCTACGGACAACCGTGGGACTAGGAAGCGTGTGACGACCTTTCTAGTGTCAATTCATAATTAGGAAAACATTAAGTATGATTAGATATTACAAAGGCCTCACTTGTCAAATTTGGACGGATAGATGAGTATGTGAGTATGGGTTCTACAATCCCAAACACGTACACACTCTAGCTGATGGATATAGAATTTTTCTTTTTACATATCTATGAGTATTTTTTGTCCCATTCTCGTACCTTTAATGGGTTTTACCCGACGGATACACGGGTCATGGATACCCATTGCCATCCCGATTGGTGTATTCTATCTTTTTGAACAGCATTAAGAACAATTGTCCCCAAAATAACATCGGATGTATACTTGTACGTTCTGAACGATTTGGAAAAAGATTATTTCTTAGACAAAGTCTGGGAGAAGCCCGACTTTAAATTAATAAAGCCGTGTCGACAACATCATGCAAGGTTCTACGGTAAGAACCACAACAACAGTCCAGGTTTTACATCACAAAAATCAAGATAGATACAAGGCTCGACACGGCAATCGACATCGAGCAGAACTAATAAGCTCGTGTCATCCCTGGTGGTGCCGTGGAGAGTTCGAATCTTACCAATCGCATCTTCCAGCGCAGGCTTGTCCTCCTTTCTAGCCACTAGATTCCACACTCTAAAGGTAGACATGCATTTTGTACAGCAGGTTAGTTAGGGAATACCCCTTCTATGCTACACTTGTTTCTAACATTCCAAAGTGTCCACATAAGTGTTGCCACACAAATCCAGAGTACCCATCTAGGTTGTCCAGTATTGGTGTTGACTAAGAGTAAACACATTTGCATGACACAAAGGGGTCACATTCGCACTCTAGCAGTTCCCTACCTGCGCTGCACATAAAGCGGGCAAGAGGACAAAGGAAGAAGATGTGGTATGTGTCTTCATGTTCACCACATACGGTAAGAGGACAAAGGAAAAAGATATGGTCAGGTGTGGTCTGCATCTTCCTTAGAATCGTACTCCTTAAACCCTCCGCCTCGGCCACGACTAGTAGGAGAGTCCCTTCCACATCCTCTACCTCGACCAGATGATCAAAAGGCCCAGATTGCTTTCAGGTCTTTAAAACCTAGAGAAGAAGCAGGAAGAATCCCATCACCGTGCATAGTAGTTAGATGCCCGATCATACCACATAGTGCACACCAATCATGAAACCTCTCATATTTTATAAGAAATATCTCGACACACGATTCTTCAAGGGTTTAAGGACATCAATTGATACTTTAACGTGGAAAAAATTCCTAGAGAAGTCACGTGTTGTTGGTTCCATCTACACAAACTCCCCCACTTTTTCGGTAAGCGCCTCTACCATAGACTTAAACCCATCTAGAAGATCATGAATTTGAATCCAAATCTTAAATTCATGCAGAGCAATTTCAGATGGTTTAGTGAACCCATCGTATGGAGCCAAAATTACTGGGTGACCTCTGAAAGTCCATGGTACGCCTTCCATCACCTTATCCCAATCCCGAAACAAGAAAATTGCTAGTGTATAGATTATTTTCCAATGATCTAAACTCCTCTTGAGAAAGATCCCAAGGTGATCGCATATCCTTGTAGAACCAGAAGTCGTTGTAATCACGATCTGTATGCACTCTTGCAATCGCAATCCATCTGGTTGCATCTGCCGGCGGCGGAGGTTGATCCTCGAAAACCACGTCATAGAGATCCTCCTCCTACAACCCTAGATTCCTTATCATCGCCTCCAGATCGTCCTTAGCAGCCTCTCCAGATCCAACCCCACCAGGACTGGCCTTGTTTGGATCCATCGCCAAAACCCTAGCAAAACTCTGGTCAATGATCTCCCAATCCGCCACACCGCCAGCGAGACATACCAAGGCCTGCAGTAACACAGGGTTACCACTAGGTGGGCCCGAGCAGAGGCACCGGTGGGAAGGGCGGTTGAGGGAAAAAGAATCTCGACGCCGTCAAGGTCAACGCGAGGACGAGAGCCCTAACGTGAGTGAAAAAACTCTGCTATTTTATATTTAATAGTGCAAGCTGCATAATTCTTTCACGAAGAACATCAGTAAGTGCTATTTACATGAATCTCTGACCTTGAATGTAACCTGAGACTGTTGCACGCATTAACTATGCTCACTTGAGCAACAAAATGCATAATCTGAGCATCAGGTCAGGTTATTCGCAAAAAAGGAGAGTGATCTCAGACTAGAAATAAACAACTGATGTTAGCTTTCATGTGAACACAAATCTGAGCGGCGGTGTCCATAGCATAGCATGCACGAGATCAAACAAACACAGACTTCCTGGGCATCCTCGCTTGTGGTGTTGTGGACCTGGGGCTGGGAGTGGGAGCAGCGGCGGCAGGTCGGAGCTGATCAATGCGGATGCAGAGCGCGAGCATGTCGCCGTAGAGCATCTCCTGGGGCACCGCCAAGAACATCCCCTGGCCCGGCGGCGGCGCGCCACCGGCGAGCGCGCTGATTCCCACCGTGGATGCCATGAGAACGAGCTTGTCCTTGTCGTCGCCCGGGCGCTCGACGGAGAGCTTGCACCAGAACTGGGGCGCCGGGGCGCCGTCCGCCCTGACGCACACCAGCGACACGGCGGTGGCCGCGCCGAGCGTGCCCAGGGACAGGAGGAAGACGTTCTTGTCGTCCTCCCCGACGAGGACGTGCCAGCGGTGGGACAGGGGGAAGCTGAGGTTCCAGGAGCGGCCGTACCGGACCGAGGTGGCGAGGCGCGAGTGTGCGGCGGCGAAGTGGTCGAGGAGCATCCCGCGGGAGCCCATGTAGGCGCATCCGGGCTCCGGGCAGGAGCAGGGCGCGCACTGGCACGCGCGCTGGTGGTCCGCGTTGTCGTGGTACACGACGTAGCGCTCGCAGCCGAACACCTTGTAGGGGCAGGGCACCTTGGCGGCGCCCACGACGGCGTCCAGCTCGCCGCAGTGGGTGTTGGCGCGGCTGCAGATGTCGCCGTGGCCGGCGCGGCAGTAGCAGCACACGACGTGCCCGGCGGCCTCGCACTGCGATCGGTACATCAAATCATCTTACATTTCCGTAGCAAGAACACGAAATAAATTTGTGATCCATCCTGGCAAACAAATCTTGGATCACTCCAGCGAGATGAGATGAGAGACCGTACCTTGAAGACGGGGGGTTTGAGGGGGAGGAGGCAGGCCTGGCAGTGGAGCAGCGCCACGTCCATCCTGACGTCCATCTGCGGCGGCTGATCCGCCACGGGCGCCTCCGACACCACCAATGCGGTCCTTCCTTCGTCGCCGTCCTGCATCACGACCTCTCCTTCCTCCGGCTTCACCTCCTCTTCCCCCGTTCTCGCCCTCTTGCCGCTGTGATCCACGGCCTCCATTGGCGAGATCCTCATGTTCGCTCGGGACTCGGGGGAGAACATTTGATTTGAGGGGACCGATCGAGCGCTCCTCTTTTGGTTGCGGTTAGAGGAGTGTGGAGGCCAGAGGAGAAGGAACACCGAAGAGAAGTGGACACGACTGGAGAACAATCCAGTCTGGTACTAACTACTGGATTCCCGTGTACTCCGGCGTCCCAACCAGGGTCGCCCTCGAGTACATGCCCCGGCGCCGCTTTGGTCCCCAGCCCCGCCGGCGTCGACTCGGTCGCTGGAGGCAAACCATGCCACGGCCGGTTCGGATCTGCCACACCTGAATTCCTGGTTAACCGTAGCTGTTGTAGGTGTCTCCAATGCAGCTTCCTTTAGAGAAGAAAAAATCCTATGAGACCCGGTCTATTGCTAGACACTCTTTTGGTCAATGCATTTCTCCCGTAAGTTGGGCCTCGTATCATCTTTGTCATTGATTAGTTGGAGATTCGTGCTAGCAGTTTTATAGATTGCCCCTCCCACCTTCTTCAGATCCATTTAAATTTTGCACAACGCCCCCTCACCTTTTAAGGTTTTTCACATTCTCGTTTTTGATTCACAGATGAATCTTCAAATGGAACTTGATAAAAAACTTTCAACAAACTCATTTGATAAAATTTATTTTGATACTATTTATTTAATTAGCCAATTTAAAAACTTACACCATAGATTCATACAATAAAAATATAGTTTTATGTCTGAAATTAGCATATTTATTTTAATTTCTAAAAATTTCATCACAGATTCATACATGAAAAATTATAGTTTTTTAACACCTTTCTTTTTATCTTTCACCACATTTCAACACAGATTAATACCAACAATGTTTCATACAAGATTCACACAAGATCCATGTTTCATACATGTTTTATCCTAGACTCACACAAGATCCATGTTTCATACATTTTCTTCATACACGGTCCTCATACAAAGAGAATACATGCTTCATACACGATCATGAGCTTGCTTTTCTACAACTCAAAACATATCTATTTCATACATGGTTCACAAAAAACATGTAAGATTTTACGGTGGAACTTGAAAGAACCATAGAAGATTTAAATCTTGACACATACAAGATTCGTATTACAAATTCTTAGGTTTTTTCAAGTGAATCAAGATTCACACAAGAACCATACATGATCCAACAAAAAAGTTGACAATCCATATAAGATTCAGAGAGATTCCATGCACTATCTGATCTAAAAAACAAGATTCAAAGGAAAAATCGTACTCCCATCACCCAGATTCATAGAATTTCCATCAAAGATTCATACTCAACATTTATGTCATATAAGATTCATACATAGATCTAGCAAAATCCACATCGAACACTAGGTAAAAATATAAACAAAAAAAAGAAGAACGAAGAGGGGGAGCCAAATCGGGGTGGGCAGAGGTGGGGTGCGACAGGGTTGGGGCGACGAGGTGAAGGAGAGGCCAGAGCTCGACGGCGCCAAGCGCGTCAGTGGCGTCAGTGGAGGAGCTCGGGGAGGGGTGGTGGAGGCTGGAGCTCGAGGTGGAGGAGGGGTGGTGGAGGCTGGAGCTCGAGGTGGCGTTGATGGAGGAGGGATGGGGGAGGCGGCTAGGTGGATGAGAGGTGGGGGCAACTCAGGGTTGGGGAGGTGGAGGCTCCATGGCCGGAGCTGGGGAGGCGCCATGGCCGGAGCTGGAGGAGAGTTGGGGGCGACTCGGCGCTGGGGGTGTGGTGGCGGGATGGGAGAGTAGGTGTGGGTTAGGGTTTGTGCTGGGAGGGCTCGGGGGTGGGTTGTTGGTTGTTTGCTCTTTTTAAATGGGGTCTAAGTGGGCATAATTTTGTATATCTGCAAGGATTAAAATGCAAAAAAATTAGACCCTTTGCCCAGTGGACTTTTGCACGAATCTTGAATCAATCAACGGCTATGATGGTGCCGGGGGTCCAACTTAGGAGGGGTAAATCCATGTTCCACTTTTTTATGTCTGGCACGTGTCCATTTTCAGTTTTCTATACTTTTTTATGTGTTAATTAGTCTTTTTTTCTAACCACTATGCATGAAGGCGGGTCTATCCTTCAGGAATATAGACCGGGTTTCATAGGATTTTTTTTCCAAATTGGTTATTTACCAAAAGTTCATGAGCCTTGGATCATTTACCCAAAGTTGGTTGTACATTGGTCAAAAATCACCTAAAAATTTAGTCTACCTATGACCGGTTTGGTTTAAAAACCACCCAGTTGACCGGTTTTGTGATCACGGGTGCACGGGTTCGCAAGTTGTGTGACTTGTTAGTTCAGTTTACAAGTTCTCTGACGTAAATGCACATGCAAAACACGTTGTGTGACTCCTATTACCATTTACTTAATTTAAGCCATCCTTCTCCATCTACCTGCCAGCATTATTCTTCCTTTGGATTGAAAATCTCACATACACCTCTTCGAAGAAGATGGAGAAAACTATGTATCCTACGACCAAGTCAAAAATCAAAAAGGCGAAGGCGAGGGCTAATTACCTGTTGTGCCTATATATCTCTGCCAAAATATTTCCATGAAATGTGTCGAAATTAGCTCACATTATTTGCTTGTACAAGGAGATAAAAATCAAGAAGTAATCACAAACTGAGCATTTGAAGTGAAACTATATACTCCCTCCGTCTCAAAATAGATGTCTCGGATTTGCTAAAATTTAGATGAATCTAGACACTATTTAGTAAATAGATTCATTCAAATTTTAACAGATCTAAGAAATCTATTTTAGAACTGAGGAAGTACTACCAATTAACAAATGTTGCGACAGCTGTAGCACTTTATTATACTACCATGCATCAATCAAGTGGTTAGTTTAAGCTCCAAGGAAGGAACTGACGACAGCCGCCGCTTCTTGATCGGCAAAGGGCTCTGCACCTCCTCCTCCTCTCCCCATCTTCCCATGTTGGCGGTGGCCCTCTCCCTCTCCGGCACCGGCGTCAGGTTGAGGTCGAAATCCGTCACGCATGATCCGGAGCCTGTGGCCATCGACGCCGACGCCGACAGCCCGTCCCAGTAATGGCACCTCTTGTGCCCTCCGAGCGCCTGCCCCGTCGCGAAGCTCCGGTGGCACACCGAGCACTTATGCCTGCCGCCGCCCGAAGACGACGCGCATATTTGCAGGGCCAGCAGAGGCGTCGCCGTCCGTTTCCGGTGGCTAGCCTTGTGGCCGCCTAGCGCTTGGTGGGACGGGAACGCCTTGCTGCAGACGGAGCACCTGTAGAGATCGCAGGCTGCTGCTGGCGCCGCCGTCGACAGCGGCGTAACCTGTAGCCATTGGCCCTCCGCTTCCCGGCCGCCGCCGCCCGATGCCGCGGAGGCGAGCGCCATGATGCACAGTTGGACGTAGTCGTCCTGAGTCATGTTTGTGATCATGGCGTACGTGAAAGCTAGCTAGAGTCAAGAGATGCTGCCTTGCTTGATCGAAGTGGATAGGATTCTGGTTTGGCGACTCCTGTGTTGTGCGTGTATATATATACTACTAGCTGCGTGCAAGTGTGTGTTCTATATGCATATTTGAATGCGGAAGGAAGGTGTCAAAGGGGTTCGGTAAGGTTCAAAGTAGCACAAGGGCGGAAAGGATACATATATGCATGTATCAGGAGAGATTTCCCGGTTCTCCACACGTGGTAAATATGTTATATTCGGAGGCGAGTTGCAAGAAGTTGCAGGCCGAAGAATGAACGCTGCCATTATGGACCGTATTTTTTTTTGCAAGGACTAGCACAATACTGTATGATCGTTCATTGGATCGAAACTGCTCCATCAACGTCCTCCACCATGACTCAAGTGTGTTAGGAAGGGATCCCATCCAAAAATTCTCAAATCCGTCGAGTGCATGGAGAATAAACTTAAGACAATATATACAGCACTACAGGAATGGATAGATACGTCGATAGCCGGGACTACGCCGACGCGGCGTAGGCCGTGACCAGGTCAGCCCTCCCAAGTCATCGTCGTCATAGAATTGCCATCGGCGTAGCCTAGCCTACGTCGACGGTTGCCCTCGACGTTACCTCATTAAACTTTAAAAAATCATAACTAAATTATTCTAATTTGGAAAAATATAAATAATATATCAAAATTTGCAGAAAAATAAGATCTATCTATCTACACTCAAATATTACATATTTATAAATAAAAATTAAGTGAAACACAAAATATTATATATATATATAGTTTAAAATGGGCATAAGAAATTCAAAAACGATCCAAACAATGCGAAACCTTCGCGTGGTGGCATATTATGTGACATGGTTATAAGGAAAAATATCAAACTTGGTATATTGATTATGTCTAAAAAACCCTTCATAAAATGACCTATCTCATTCGAGGTTTCTTGGCTTTCGGGTCAAATGACCAATGTTATGGCTAGAATAAAGACATAGTTTATGATAATGTGTCCATATTGTACATACATGTGCATCATGGGATGGCGAACAATGTTAAAAGAGAAAGTTTTCCTTTTCGTCGCACCAAAAAGCCATTTTCCATTTTCCGAGTATAAAAAACAGACGGTTTTGTGAAGCAACCACCAAATGGCTAATTCAAAATGCTACCACCATATTTTTTCCAAAATACTATATCATCTTACATGGACAATGTCCTAATAGGGGGATACCAAACCTTTCTGTTTATCCCTGGTGAAAAAGACAAATTCCTGCTGAATCGGTAGGAAGTGGGTCAGATATGAACTATAGATACATGATATGATGCTCATGATTTATTACAAAAATCATTTTTAGGTTCACAATATGCTATTCAAGTTTATCGAGGCTCAGCCTCGAGCTAAGAATCTTCATGCCCGCCGTTCGACAAGTTTGATGATAGTTTAAAACGGGCATAAGAAATTAAAAAAATGATCCAAACAATGCGAAACCTTCCCGTGGTGTCATATTATGTGACATAATTACAAGGAAAAATATCAAACTTGGTATATTGATTATGTCTAAAAAAAACTTCACAAAACGACCTATCTCATTCGAGGTTTCTTGACTTTCGGGTCAAATGATCAATGTTATGGCTAGAATCAAGGCATAATTTCTGACAATGTATCCATATTGTGCATACATGTGTATCATGAAATGGAGAACAATGTTGTAGGAGAAAGTTTTCTTTTTCGTCGCACCAAAAATCCATTTTCCATTTTTCGAGTGCAAAAAACGGACGGTTTTGTGAAGCAACCACCAAATGGCTAATTCAAAATGCTACCAACATATTTAAAAAAAATACTATATCATCTTACATGGACAATATACTAATAGGGGGATCTCAAACCTTTTCGTCTATCCCTGGTGAAAAAGATAAATTTCTGCCGAATCGGTAGGAAGTGGGTCAGATATGAACTATAGATACATGATCTGATGCTCATGATTTTTTACAAAAATCATTCGTAGCATGGAAAACAAAATTTTCTACCGCATGAACACACAATCAAGATCTAATCTATGACCAAGCCAAGATCTATCTACTAGATTGTAGCAACTAGTCGATAGAGGAACTCACCCTCGAAGATTCCAAAGCGGTTAACGAGAGCGATTCGTGGGTGATGTAGTCGACACTTGCCGATCTCAAGATCGCGTAGACGATCCTTCCTGGCGTTAAGCGCAGCGCTTCGCAATCGGTCACACGTTCGGATCGACGAAGACCTTCCTCTCCTTGTTCCAAAGAAATGGAGGTTGTAGCACTATTCTCGCGATTCCGCAAGACGGCGTGGTACGGAAGTAGAGGGAGATCTCAGAGGCTTCTTAAGCCGAGCGAGTATGGTGGACTATGAGAGAGCCTTGGTGATCTAGGGTTTAGACACACCAATTAGAAGGGCTAGGCCGGCTAGGGCAATTAGAGGCCCCAACTCGGCTTGGGAGAAAACCCTAGTCATGGCTAGGGTTTAGGTTTAGAGGAGGCAACTTGTGTGTCTAGGAGGAGCCCTGCCTCCTCTTATAGGTGGAGGAGGCGCCTCGGGAGGAGTCCCTCCCCAACTCGGACCCAAGGTGGGCCGGCGGTGGGAGGAGGAACTCCTTCCCCAAGTCGGTTTCAAACCTCCTCCTCTTTCCCAAAACTAGCCGTTTGACTTTCAAACTAGCTGTTTGACTTTTCAAACTAGGATTTGAATAAACCCTCTATTTGGTACAGCGATGACACCAAGTACATAATGCAATCATACCAACTTGATATAACACATTCATGTACCCTTCCCCTCCGGAGTGCCAGACATTCTGGAACCTTCTAGAACATTCCCGATGAAAACACCGGAATCATTCCCCAACTCCGAAACAGGACTTTTCTTATATGAATCTTATTCTCCGGACCATTCCGGATCTCCTCGTGATATCTTGGATCCCATTCGAGACTCCGAACAACATTCGGTCTCTTACTCATCATTCCATAACTACTCAACAACATCGAATCCTTAAGTGTGTCTCCCTACGGTTCGTGAATTATGCGGACATGATCGAGACAGTTCTCCGAACAATAACCAATAGAGGAATCTAGAAATTCATATGGTTCCCACATATTTCTACGATTACTTTGCGATCGAATGAACCACTTACATACGATACCAATTTCCCTTTGTCTCACGATAGTTTACTTATCCGAGGTTATGATCGTCGGTATCTCTGCATACCTAGTTCAACCTCGTTACCGATAAGTACTCTTTTCTCGTTCCCGTGATATGTGATCCCTTGTGAGCTAGTCACATGCTTGCAAGCTAATTGGATGACATTCCACCGAGAGGGCCCAGAGTATATCTATCCGTCATATGGATGGACAAATCCCACTCTCGATCCATGTGCCTCAACCCATACTTTCCAAACACTCAATGCCACCTTTATAGCCACCCAGTTATGGTGTGGTGTTTGATGTCATCAAAGCATCCTTCCGGTGATGGTGATTAACATGATCTCATGGTCGAAGGAATTAGGTTACTATGTATCAGAAAGCTTATAGCAAATGAACTATATTAAATGACTTGATCTTTATGCTACACTTACTATAGGAGTATGTCCATCACATCATTCTCCTAATGATATGACCCTGCTGTTAATAACATCTCTATGTTCATGATCAGGAAACCATGATCATATATTAACCAACAAGCTAGTTTAACAAGAGGCTTTACTAGGGACTCTTTTATGTTTACAAATCACACAAGTATTAATGTTTCCTGTTAATACAATTATAGCATGGTATGTAAACATTTATCATAAGTATGAAGATATGATAATAACCACTTTATTATTGCCTCTTGGGCATATCTCCAACAGTCTCCCACTTGCACTAGAGTCAATAATCTAGTTTCAAACCTTTGTGTATTCAACACCTATGGCTTTACGGTGTTGTATGTACACGATTGCTAGTGGTCAACTGATCTCCGGATCTGACACTTCTAGGTCCGTGTGTAATTGCATGTCTTTGCGTCCCTATGCATCACTCATTCTCTAATGAGATGGCTTTGTATAATTTTGGTCCTTTGGTGTGACCTTTAGTTCTTTGGGGTTAAAACATGTTGATAATATTGTCGTACAATATATCTTCATAGTATTATCTCTCTGTGAACTACACCTAGTTTGATAACAAACTACTTGACACAAATGCCCTCTTTAGCTGCTATTATAGCAGTCATATACTTAGCCTTTTGTTGTAGTATCTGTCACAATGTCTTAACTTTGGAACTCATCCAAATCCATTATGGAACTTACTTTCCATTATATTGTGCCACCCTTAGTTTAGATTGAGATAAACTTAATTTGTACTTTGTGACAAAACTAGTATCAATGTAATTCATTTACAATGAACTAACCATCTATTTGTCACTTCTACAAATAATATACTCTTAGTTCTTCCAAAAGATCATAAGAATATCCTTACTATTGTCCAATGATCAACTTATGGATCATTCTGGTATATGCTCATAACATTTAGAGTATAGGACATATCTGGATTTGTACATATCACAGCATGATTGATATAAATACTCTTTGTGATTTCATACATCAAGTATCAATCTATACTTGAATCTTTGTTTCACTTACCCAGTGTCAATACACTTGAATATATCATCAATATTAAACTAATTCAATCCTTTTTCTGTGACAAGAACCTTTCTTGTAGTTTCTATATTGAACTCATTCAATACATCATCTATGTACTTTCGGCACAACCATATTAGCGTCTATTGATGCCAAATATTTGGGTTTTGCCTAAGTCTTTCATAAGGATGAAATTCTTAATATTGTGTCAATAAAAGATACATCATTTCCAATCAACAAAATGTCTTCCACATAATGTATTAGAAACATGTCTTAGCGCTCCCACTTAATTTCTTGCAAATGCAAGCATCTTCATTGTCTCTGATGAAATTAAACTCTTTTAACAGTTTCATCATAGTGAAGATTCCAACTCCGCTATGCTTACTTCAACCATTGAAGTTTGCATATGCTTTTAGCATCCTTTGAATTAACAAAACCCTATGGACTGTGTTATGCACATGTCCTAGGTAACAATTCTATTAGAACTTGTTTTGTTTATTCGACTACCACATAACAAAATTATATGTAGTGGTTGCTATATTAATCCGTCTAGACTGAATATCGCTATGAAAGATCAGATCTTGTCATAGTCAACCTTTGAACATTGTTGTGAACTCTTTCCCAACATGTCGACTATTTCATAGATGTGCAACATCCATGTCTATTTATTTTATATATCCAAACACAACTGTAAGGTCTTACACCTTTCTCGAGGGTCCTTCAAGTTCAAAACTTGATTTCTCGTGTATGGAACTATCACGGATTTTATGGCTTCAAGCCATTTGACGGAGTCAGGGCCCATCATCGCTTCTTTGCATGTAGTCCGTTCATTATTCTCAAATAATGATTCAACCCTCAAATCTTGGTATTTGATTGTTTACTCGACCTACTTGTTTCAATAGGAACTTAGATCTCCGTGACCACAACCTTTGAGGCACGTGAGCCATGAGCATTGTTGCTGCCTCCAGAACACTTTTCGGTGCTGCGCAACTCTGCACATATAGCTAAGGTTCTTTTAACCTTATCAAAGTTCTATTGTCCTCCCACTTAACTTTTCACGAAAAATTCCTTCTCAAAGAAACTTGACGTTCTAAGCGACAAACACTTTTTGTCTCCGATATTATGGAGGAACAGTTATTCAAAATAACATACAAAGACAGGTTCATCCGACTTTGGTTGCAAACATCTTTCTTATGTATAGCATACCAATTTTTAAGAAATGACTGCTTGGGTTTTATCCCAAACCATAACTTTATATGGTGTCAATTCAACGGATTATGATGGAGCTCTTTTCAGTGGAAAAACGGTAGTCTCTAAAGCTTTTAATCTTTAAAATATAATGGCGTTTCAATTACACCTTCGATCTTACCATGTCAAACAAGGTTTAATTACATATCTCAACGCCCATACTCTTATGGTGTTTCGGGAAAATGCAAATCCATGGAACGATTCCTTAAATCTTAGGTATTATGCTAAACTTGCAACTCAAATATCTTCCTTTATGATCTTATCATAAACTATTTATATTCTTGTTACAATGATTTTGCACTTCATCTTGAAAGTCTTTGAACTTTTCAAATGTTTCACACTTCATCCTTATTAAGTAAATATTCATATATTCACTTAAATTTTCGGAGAAAGCATATGAAGTTGAAAATCCATCGCTCTTGACTACACATAATGGACTTCGTATAACAATATGTACAAATTCCAATAAGCTAGTCATTCGTTCCCTTTTGGCCTATGAACGAAGTTTTAATTATCTCTAGAAAAGTTTCACAAGCATCATGTGATCAAAAATCAAAAGACTCCAAAATTCCATCTACATGGAGTTTCTTCATGTTTTCTTTCCAATATAATTTAAACGGCGATGTCACTTCCTAAGTGATCTTTCAATCAATTTGTCTTTCGACATTTTTAGCACTAGTTTTATGGATGTGATTTCTCCAACGAGATTTGTGAATCATCCATCTTTTATAGATTACGGCAATTATTTGAACAACCCTCTTGTTCTCATAATACCTGATAAAACAAATCTTGAAGGCAAGCTTTGATGTTTAACGAGCAACACAATAACCCTTTATTTGTTCTTGATGAACATCATCACATATTCTTTTGCTAGTTACTTAGGCCATTGTAGTTCATGAATTGTGTTGTTTCGTATGACGATTCACACCAACAAATTCAGTATCAAATACTTAAGAACCACATTGTTTAATTATCAAAGAATATAGCCATAACATGTATATCATCTATATACTTAAACTGAACAATTCTAGTATTTTCTTTTCTGCCATTTTTTTATGAGATTCTCTTTCAGTATTTATTTTCTGTTTGAAAGAACCTATCAACATCAATAGTGGAGTCATACATATGACACATAGTCCAAAGCGTGTAAAATTAAATACCAATGTCTTTAGACTTGCACTTTGAAGTAGATCACCATCATCAAATGTTTGGTGTGCTTTCAAATTCCATTCTTTAGTAATCTCTTGGTGTGGTAAATATTTTACCTACATCAAATATTCACCCTTATCATGGAATTATTCATGATTAAGCTACTTTTAGCTTATAAAGATGAATCGCGAGTATAATGTTGTTTTCCAAAAAAACTTTTGGTGGATTCGGACAACTAGTGTCTCCAACCTTTTGCAAATTCTCATCAAATATGAGAACATGACTTTTGCCATGTTATACTCTATCATGTTGTAACCAAAACTTCATTTCAGATATCACAATATCTTCCACACATCATGGTTTCTGAAACAACTCTTTCAGATCCTAGATAACCTTGATATTAAGACAATCCTTTGAATATCAAGAATCATGGAGACAAACATGATACTCATACACTAACTCTTGGAATTGTCACTCTTGTTTTAATACCAATTATTAAATTTCATGGAGTAACTGGAACTTACTGAAAGTTTGCAATAGGACTTTTAAACTTTAGATTAACACTTCAAAATAATACGATGCCAGTTCGTAAAATAACTAACCAGAATTCTATAGTTCTATCATCTCAATTAAAGCTAAGCGCAAGGTGGTAAACGGATGCCAATGACTACAACAACTATGCAAATTCACTTTGATTTAATTTATGATAAATAGTGTTCAAATTTTAATTATATTGCCGTTGAACTCCCACTCAAAACAATATCCCTCACATTGTTTTAGTGATCACACGAACCAAATCCACCACATCAAAACCGATCATCACGAGAGTTGATGTAGCTTCAATGGCGAACAATCAACATGTTCATCATATCTACTATATGACTCATGCTTTACCTTTCGGTGATCCGTGTTCCGAGACCATGTCCAGACATGCTAGGCTCACAAGATTAACCTTAGCTTGCATGAGCAAATCTGGCTTGCTCACGTTGTATACCCTCGCAGAATTTAACACACCCGATCATCACGTGGTGCTTCGAAACAACGAGCTTTAGCAACGGTGCTTACTAAGGATGAACACTTTAAAACTTGAAATTGTGTGCTTGAGGGATCATCTTATAATGCTACCGTCAGAACTAAGCAATACAAGATGCATAAAAGGATTAACATCACATGCAATTCATAATATGTGATATGATATGGTTTTCTTCTTGTGCTTCCGATCTCCATCTTCAAGCACGAACATGATCTCCATCATCACCGTGTGGCCAAGGTCAATGGCGCCGCTTCATGGTTGTCTTCCACCAAAGATCAACTATTACAACTACTTTGAATAGACACGCTGGTCTTAACAGAATTTAAAGACAACCATATGGCTCCTACCGTTGCCAACTTACAATAAGGAACATTGCATACATCAAATATAATCACAATCGTGGCCATATCACATCACAAGACACCCCGCAAAACAAAGTTAGACGCCTAATTTTCTTTGCATATTTTACGTGGTTTGGGGCTTTCAATAAGTGTCGCCTAACTTACGAACAAGAACCACAACATTGATACTAGTATTGTCAATCACCCGTTGTAAATTGAATCTTAACTATGTTGGGAGAAACAGCACCATAAAGCCGCTTATGCAACACAAGTTGCATGTCAAGCGTGGAGCAAGTCTGATGAACGATGTCATGTAAGGTTAGCCCGGGCCTCTTCATCCCACCATCCCGCAAGATGCAAAGTACACAAGAAGCAATCGACAACAAAAGCATCAACGCCCACAATGACCATTGTGTTCTACTCGTAATGATCTACATATAGACACGGCTCTGATACCACTGTAGGGGTTCGTAGCATGGAAAACAAAATTTTCTACCGCATGAACACACAATCAAGATCTAATCTATGACCAAGCCAAGATCTATCTAATAGATTGTAGCAACGAGTCGATAGAGGAACTCACCCTCGAAGATTCCAAAGCGGTTAACGAGAGCAGATTCTCGTGGGTGATGTAGTCGTACACTTGCCGATCTCAAGATCGCGTAGACGATCCTTCCGGCCAAGGCTCCTAAGCGCCTGCAATCGGTCACACGCTTGGTACTCGACGAAGACCTTCCTCTCCCTTGTTCCAAAGAAAGCGGAGGTTGTAGCACTCTCATGATTCCCAAGACGACATGTGGTACCTAAGTAGAGGGGAGATCTCGCAGGGCTTCGCCTTAAGCCGGAGCGAGTATGGTGGACTATGAGAGAGCCTTGGTGATATAGGGTTTAGACACACCAATTAGAAGGGGCTAGGCCGGCGTCTAGGGCAATTAGAGGCCCCAACTCGGCGGCTTGGGAGAAAACCCTAGGCTGCGGCTAGGGTTTAGGTTTAGAGGGAGGCAACTTGTGTGTCTAGGAGGGGAGCCCTGCCCCTCCTCTTATAGGTGGAGGGAAGCGCGCCTGGGGAGGGGAGTCCCTTCCCAACTCGGACCCAAGGTGGGCCGGTGGTCGGAGGAGGAACTCCTCCCCCAAGTCGGTTTCAAACCTCCTTCTCATCTTTCCTAAAACTAGCCGTTTGACTTTCAAACTAGGATTTGAATAAACCCTCTATTTGGTACAGCGATGACACCAAGTACATAATGCAATCATACCAACTTGATATAACACATTCATGTACCCTTCCTGTAACACCCTCAGAATCGGACCTATGCAAGTTTGAGCAAAATTCGCCAAACCCGCATAGAAACGATTCAAAGGTGCCCACCAGGCACTTTCGTGCGGGTGGAAAACGAAGTAATAACATTACACAACAGTCCTCGATGGGACCCACAGAATAGATATATATACAACACGACTCCATGAGTCAAGAGTACAGATATACAAAGATGAGATCCAAATCACCGAAACGATAGAGCGTCCGACTACGGACAAGATGCAAATGGGGCTAAGAGCCCGAAGAATATCCAATGGCGCCCATAACTCGCCAGCCAAGCCGGAAGGGTAACCGCTAACGACGCCGATCTCAAAACCTGCTTAAACAAAAGGTGCCGACAAAGGGCAAAGGAAAAAGAGGAGCCAAGATCGAGGCCAAGACACGGCGAGGCTAGAATTGGCGGTCCTCGCCACATAGGTATGGTGGATCGAAAGCGACAAGATGTACTAAACAACCTATAGAGACTCGATACATCGCGGTTATCGAGAGGTGAGAATGACCTATCCGGATCCAACTCAAGCTAACACCAAACAAACCTCTCGGTGTTTCCCTCGAGACCAAACGAGGAAGTCAACCGAGGAACTCACACGCTGGCGCTTTACTTATTCATTATCGCAGCAATTACTAGTCGGTTTAGTTAATCGTCCGATAAAATAAGCAAAGGCACTTTTAGTTAACCACTCCGTTGTAATTGCAACAATTACTAATCGACATGATAGCATGAGATAAACCCAAAACCCAGAGCTTGTTGGTACTTTTATTCAGCCATTCCGCTAGAAGTTGCAAGATTTACTAGTCAGGTACAATGGTCGCAAGCGACAATTCAAACAAGCAATTGTGGGCAGTATTATTAGCCATTCCATTATCGTGAAGCTAATTACTAGTCATTATAAAGTCAAATTTATAGCAATAAACTTTAGTTATGCTTGTCTATGATCGAGATACTGTGCTCCAAGTCGTCCATATCCGCGGACACGGCTTTCAGAGAGTGTTACCCGGCCGGGGTGGACAAATAGCAACACACGCCGATCAACCTCGAAAGCCAACTCAAAACCCAACGAGGCTTTCACGACTGAACAAGCACAGGATTCAGAAATATTTCAGGGGGCCACCCCTTGTAGTCTACCCGCCACGAAGTAAGCTAGCTCCGAGACGGACTCAAGGTTTAGGTGGACGGTCAGAGCGATCGGGAACCCAAACGGGCTTGTCGACACCAGTAACGTGTCCCGATCCTAAACAGAAAGGTGCTATCCGTCGCACAATCGTAAATACGTAAAATAGCATGGCATAAGTACAGATCGTAAATAAAACCTCAAACTAGTTTGTGGCCCCAAGAAATAAGACTAAATCAAGCTCGCCTCGGGGGTCCCATATACCTCCCGGATGTGGATAGCGCGATAAATCAAGGAAACAGTATCAAGTACTCGGGGTCTTACGGGACACAAGTGGGCGTTCGGAAACCAAATATTATCTATCACCCACCGATGCCTCTGCTTATTTCAATTTTAGTTGTTAAACAGGAATTAAAGTGAACGATAAGTAAAGCTAAGATCATCTCCAACATCAACATGCAGCAATACATCAACAACTGTGGCACTTGACGACACGCAACATCACTTGAGCAAGCGACTACGACGCGCAAGCCCAACTATCTACCAAACAACAGGTAATAGGATGTGTCCAAGGCAATATAAGGCTGCAGGGGATATCACGGGTTCGAAACACTAGAGCATCACAACACAGGTAGCAATAGATCAACAGGAGGGGAATAAATACTATAAAAGTAAGATAGGTAGAAAGGGGGGAGATGCTCGCCTGAAAACATTGTCGAAGGTTCATCCGAATATCGGGGCGAAGCTCACATCAACTCAACGGCCTTATCCGCGAAGAAGCAAAACACTAGAAGAAACACCGGATGCAATATTTAATACAACGGCAGAAGAACGGCATGATGCATGTATGATGTATGACATGGCAAAGGTGCGATGCGATTAGGTCATATTAAGCGGAACCGGGGTCCCGACAATTATTTAGGTGGTTCATGTGGTTTAGCTACCCCGCAAATTAAATGTGGTATTAGCAAGACAAAGTTGGCACCGGTTCTCTACACAAGTTTAAATGAGGCCAATATAAGACTAGATTTGCCCGCATATGGGCCCCATATTTAATTATTCGGTAAATCGGCATAAGGCCCCCAAACCACATGATATGCATGCGAGATGCAAAGATTTAATGCAACAAGTTATATTATTTAGCATTTATAAAATAGGGGCTCGGGAAAAAGGTTCACACATTAGGGTTCGGCAGATCTTGGGGTTCCGGGGTTCGGGGTTGGTCTCAGGGTCCAGGGTCCGGCCTCGGGGTCCAGGGTTCTGACGGGGTCGTTCTCGGACTCCGGGATCGTTCTCGGATATCGGGGTAGTTCTTGTCGCGTCCGGGGTCTTCGGGTCATGTCGACGGCCTTGGTGTCCTCGTTGAAGAACTCGGGTATCCGTAGGAGAACTCGAGGTCGATGGCGAACTTGTCCTACCGGGGTTCGATCCGGAAGTAGAGCTTGTCGTTCGGGTCTCGGTGTCCGGGGTGAAGAACTCGGCGGCACCGCCGCCATGGTGCGTGAAGGGTCTTGCCGCCCCGCGTAGACCTTGGGGAGGTTCGGGGTTCCACGGGTTCGGCTCGACAACCGGACTCCGGGAACGGTTCTTGGTGTTCCGGGACGAAGATCTTGATGTGCCGAGGGGAGAAGACTTGTCGTTCCGTCAGGTTCGGATTCCGGGGTTCGACGCCCGCCCGGGTCGGTCTTGATGTCGCCGAGTACTTGGTTACCAAGCAGCGGTCGTGGCGTCCAAGGGGAACTTGAAGTCCGTGGACGGGTTTTGTCGGAAGCCCTGGGCTCACCTTCACACGTTAGCTACCTTCGTCAAAGAGCATGGTCCAAACGCAGAACAACAAGGGCCACTTTGATACACATGCACCTACACAGCGACAAGGAGTTCCACGAGATGTGTCCTAGCACTGAAACAGAAGGATACCAAAACGTCTCCTCCTGCACAGAGATGGTCACGGGCGTGTGCACGTAGGAGGTCGCGGCGGAGCGAGGTGACATGACGAGGCGCCGAGACGACGACGGACTTGGCGCTGTGGCGAGTTTCACAGGCGGCGCGCGAATAGAACAGTGGCGGGCGCCAACAATGGGTGGGCATCTCGGAGGAGGCGCGGCACGGCCGGGCGGCGAGGTCGGCCCGAGGAGGAGGAGACGGGCGGGCCGTCGGGAGCGCTGAGGTGACGGTGGTGGTGGCGAGCTGGCCGGCGAGGCGAGGCGCAGCAGGCGGCGGAGGCCGGGACGCGGCCGAGCGGGCGATGGCGCGCAGTGGCGGGTCGCAGTGAGGAGGAGGCGGTCATGGAAACGACGGCCTTGGCTTGCGAGGAGCGCGAGGAGGCGGGCGCTGGCGGCGCGGCTCACTGGAGACGTGGAGGGGGAAGCGGGCGGCGGCGGCGTGAAGGTGGCGGCATGGAGGTCGCCGGGGCCGAGGAGGGCGGAGGGGGGCCGGGAGGCGAGGAGCGGCAAGGCAGGGAAGAAGACGACAGGTGGGCGGTCGCGTGCGTCGCGATGGGCGGTTCTGGGGGCGCAAGGGAAGTGGGCAGTGGGGCCAAGATGGGCAGCGGGTGGGGGATCTGTGGGCGGTTGGCGTGTGTGTGTGTGTAGTGTGAGTTGGCAGGTGGGTGAGTGGGGTGGGTTTAGCCTAGGTGGAGAGAGGAGTGGGGTAGGTGGCGGGTTTGATTGGTTAGGAGGAGGGTGAGGAGGTGGCGAACGGGATTGGTTGGGGTGATGTGGAGGGAGGGCTGGGTAGGAATATGGGTAGGTTTAGGATTTGGAAGGCGGTGTAGTTGGACTGTTTAATTCTGGGGCGGTCGTCGGGTCAATCGCCTGCCGATCGCCCGCTAAAATAATAAATATTTTTATTTATTTCAAACAAGGCTTTTGCAAACCGATACCGGGCAAAACAAAATATTCCGGCGACCCGGATTTTTGGCGTTTGAATAAAGACGAGGCGTTTGGAAACAAATCGGGCTTTGCGAAAATAGTTTTAGGCAAACAATGCATGATGATGACGATGCAATGCACAAATTCAACGCGATTTTCTAGTAGTGGTTTTGCGGGATGCCACACTTCCCCTCCGGAGTGTCGGACATTCCGGAACCTTCTAGAACATTCCCGATGAAAACACCGGAACCATTCCCCAACTCCGAAACAGGACTTTCCTTATATGAATCTTATTCTCCGGACCATTCCGGATCTCCTCGTGATATCTTGGATCCCATCCGAGAATCCGAACAACATTCGGTCTCTTACTCATCATTCCATAACTACTCAACAACATCGAATCCTTAAGTGTGTCTCCCTACGGTTCGTGAATTATGCGGACATGATCGAGACACTTCTTCGAACAATAACCAATAGAGGAATCTGGAAATTAATATGGTTCCCACATATTTCTACGATTACTTTGCAATCGAATGAACCACTTACATACGATACCAATTTCCCTTTGTCTCACGATAGTTTACTTATCCGAGGTTATGATCGTCGGTATCTCTGCATACCTAGTTCAACCTTGTTACCGATAAGTACTCTTTTCTCGTTCCCGTGATGTGTGATCCCTTGTGAGCTAGTCACATGCTTGCAAGCTAATTGGATGACATTCCATCGAGAGGGCCCAGAGTATATCTATCCGTCATATGGATGGACAAATCCCACTCTCGATCCATGTGCCTCAACCCATACTTTCCAAACACTCAATGCCACCTTTATAGCCACCCAATTACGGTGTGGTGTTTGATGTCATCAAAGCATCCTTCCGGTGATGGTGATTAACATGATCTCATGGTCGAAGGAATTAGGTTACTATGTATCAGAAAGCTTATAGCAAATGAACTATATTAAATGACTTGATCTTTATGCTACGCTTACTATAGGAGTATGTCCATCACATCATTCTCCTAATGATATGACCCTGCTGTTAATAAAATCTCTATGTTTATGATCAGGAAACCATGATCATATATTAACCAACAAGATAGTTTAACAAGAGGCTTTACTAGGGACTCTTTTATGTTTACAAATCACACAAGTATTAATGTTTCCGGTTAATACAATTATAGCATGGTATGTAAACATTTATCATAAGTATGAAGATATGATAATAACCACTTTATTATTGCCTCTTGGGCATATCTCCAACAAAGAAGCCCCCGATGCAGAAACCCTGGACACCCGATCAAAACTCCACGAAACTGTCTGTAGCGGCCTGTAACACCCTCTGAATCGGCCCTATGCAAGTTTTAGCAAAACTCGCCAAACCCGCATAGAAACGATTCGAAGGTGCCCACCAGGCACTTTCGTGCGGGTGGAAAGCAAAGTAATAACATTACACAACAGTCCTCGATGGGAGCCATGTAACGTATATATATACAACATGACTCAAAGAGTCAAGAATACAAATATACGGTAAGATCCGAATCACCTTGAAAACGATGGGCGTCCGACTACGGACAAGATGCAAATGGGGCTAAGAGCCCTCAAGAATAACCAATGGCGCCCATAACCCTGCCTGTGCAAGCCGGAAGGGTAACCTCGCTAACAGCCGATCTCAAAACCTGCTTAAACAAAAGGTGCCGACAAAGGGCAAAGGAAAAGAAGGAGCCAAGATCGAGGCCAAGACACGGCGAGGCTAGAATTCGGTCTCGCCACATAGGTATGGTGGAATGAGCGGCATGAAAGATGCACTAAACAACCTATAGAGACTCGATCCAATCGGCTATCGAGAGGGGTAAGAAAGACCTATTCGGATCCAACTCGATACTAGCATCAAACAAACCCATCCTCGGCGCTTTCCCCTCGAGACCAAACGAGGAAGTCAACCGAGGAACTCACACGGTTGGCGCTTTACTTATCCGATTATAGTTGCACTTTACTAGTCGTGTTTAGATAATCATCCGCTAAAGTATGCAAGTGGCACTTTTAGTTAACCATTCCGTTATAGTTGCAACAATTACTAATCGTGCATGATAGCATGAGATAAACCCCAAAACCCAGCTTGTTGGTACTTTTACTTAGCCATTCCGTTGTAGTGAAGTCGATTACTAATCATATCGAATCAAGTCAATTTAAAACAAGAACTTTAGTTATAGTTGTCTATGATCGACACTCGGCTCCAAGTCGTCCATAACCGCGACACGGCTTCGAAAGATTTACCCGCAGGGTGCACCAAAGTATCCACAGCACTTCGACCCTTTTGCCGATCGCTAACATACACCCATCCAGATGTCGGGGCCTAAGTCACGACGCTCCTGCACCCAAAGCAAGCACGGGGCCACCCCACTAAGTACACCCGCAACGGTCGGTCGGTTCCGAGACGGACTTAGGTTGGGAAGACGGTCAGAACGACGGACGCCCAAACGGGACCGCCGACACCGCCAAATCGTGGCCCGATCCTAAATAAAGACAGTGCTCCTCGCACAAACGTAAATACATAAGTAGCATGGCATAAGTACAGGATAGTAAAAACACCTCAAACTAGTTGTGGCCCCAAGACAATACTTTGAAATCGTAATTATCAATGGGGGCCCATATCTCCCCACCGTGGTTAGCGCTACCGATCTCTAACAGTGTCAAGAACTCGGTCCCACGGGACACAAGTGGCTTCGGAAACCAAATCTTACCTATCACCCACCGATGCCTCTGCTTAATTCAATTTTAGTTGTTAAACAGGAATTAAAGTGAACAATAAGTAAACCATGATCATCTCCAACGTCAACATGCGGCAATTATCCAACAATGGTGGTACTTGACGTCACACAAAACACTGGAGCAAGCAACTACGACACGCGGGTCCAACTATCTACCAAACAACAGGTAATAAGATGTGTCCAAGGCTATATATGGCTGCAAGGGATATCACGGGTACGAAACTAGAGCATCGCAACACAGATAGCAAAGATCAACAGGAAGGAATAAATACTAGAAAAGTAAGATAGGTAGAAAGGGGGAGGTGCTCGCCTGAAAACATGCCGAGGGATCAACCGAAGATCGGGGCGAAGCTCACATCAACTCAACGGCCTTATCCGCGAAGAAGCAAAACACTAGAAGAAACACCGGATGCAATACTTACTACAACGGCAGAAGTTCGGCATGATGCATGTATGATGTATGGCATGGCAAAGGTGCGGTGCAATTAGGTCAGATTAAGCGGAACCGGGGTCCCGACAATTAATTATATTGTTCAAGTTATTTAATTACCCCGCAAATTAAATGTTGTTATAACAAGGCAAGATAAAATACCGGTTCGCTACACGAGTTTAAATGAGGCTAATATGAGGCTAGATTTGCCCGCATATGGCCCCATATTTAATTATTAGGTGAATCGGCATAAGTCCCCCAAACCACATGATATGCATGCGAGATGACAATTAAATATGCAACAAGTTGTTATACTTCATTTATAAAAATAGGGTTTGCGGGAAGGGGTTCACATTAGGGTTCCCGACGATCTTGGTTTCCGGGTTCGGGTTCACAGGTCGAGGGTCTGACGGGTCGTTTTAAGCGGATCGTTCTCTCGTTCTCGGTATCGGGGCAGATCTTGCGCATCCGGAAGGGAGAACTTGGCGCCCCACGGCGAAGTGCTCGTCGTGTCCGTGACGGAGATCTTGAGGGTCCCTGAACTCGACGAGCTTGGCGTTCAGGGGAGCTTCCGGTGTCCCGAGGAGAAGATCTTGTCGGTTCCACCTCGAAGGCCTTGTTGTCCTGCCGTGGGGATCATGGTCATCGGGGTCCGTTCTTGGTCATGTTCGGTAGCTCTTGGTGTCCGTGGGTCGCTCCGAGGTGGATCTTGTCGCCTTGGCGCCATCGTCCCTAGTTTCCGGGCGGCACTCGGGTTCCTCGGTTGTCGGTGTCGAGCTCGGGTGCGGCGTCGAGGGTTCTCGGCTTAACTTGTCGGTCGGGTTCGGCTCGGGTCCAAGGGGATCGGTCTTTGGGGCACTTTCGATCCATGCCGAGATCTTGCCGGATGTAAACAGGTGCCGTGTTCATCCTTATAACCACGCTTCTCCACAAGAACCTTGGCGAGCACCGACGCCGGTCCACGAGCAGGGGTGGCGCTGCGGGCTGGCAGCGAGCCGAGGTACGGGCGAGGGCGCGGGTCCGTGAGCTGCAGCGGGGCACGGCCGACGGCCGACGGGCCGCGGGCGCAGGGCGCTGCTGGAGGAGGCGAGGCAGCCAGGGCGCGGGCGCGGCCGGGCGGCGGGGCGAGCCCACCAGGCCGGGCGCGGGCGCTTGAGGGGAAAGGCGACGGGTCCGGTGGGGAGAACGAGCCGGGCGAGGCTGGGGCGAGCGATGAGGCGCAAGCGATGGAGGAGGCCGGGGGAGACGGTCAGTGGCAGAAGGCCAAGGCGTGTGTGTGGAAGGAAAGGGGCGGGTGGTGAGAGGCGAGACGGCGGCGGCGAGGTTCGGCGAGGTGGCACCGACGACGGGGGCGGGCGCTTGAGGTCCGGTGGTGGGGCGAGCGCAGAGAGAGAGCGAGCGGTGGGAGCGCGGGGCGAGCTCGGGCGGAGGAGCTCCGGGCGCGGGCGAGGGCCCTGGGGCGCGGAGGGAGGCGGCTGGTGGGTGGCGGGCGGCTGGCCTTGGGGACGACAGGATGGCACGCGAGGACGGTGGGTGGGTCCGGGTGGTGGGCCATGGGGAGCTGGCCACGTTAGAGAGGGGTAGCCGGTAGGGGAACGCTGGCCCTGTGGGGAGAGAGGGTAGAGAGGTCGGCCGAGAGTGGAAAAAGGCTGGCATGGTTGGGCCAGAGGTGGGAGGCCCAGCTGTCAGGGGGTCCGGGGGGTGTGTGTGTGTGTGCCTGAGAGGGTTGGGCTGTGAGGGAGAGTTGGTTGAGTGGAGAGGGAGGGCTAGGCCACGTGGCGGCCTAGGAGTGGTTAGGGAAGAGGGGTGAGATGAGGTGGCGTCCAGGGATTGGGTGGGGTGAGGTGTAGGGTGTGTGTGGGTAGGGAACTGGGTAGCTTTAGGATTAATAGGGTGGTCAGTTGGACCGAATCACATGTATACGGGGGTGGTCGTTCGGGTCGGGTTGGCCCGTTCGACTGCCCCTACTAAAATAAATTAAATATTTTATTATTTTCCATTATCTTTTGTAAGTAGTTTTAGACAAACAAAATATCCGGAACAGCCGGGGTTTGCGTTTGAATAAAAGTTGGGGCGTTTTATAAACCAAAACGGGTTTTGCGAATATAGTTTTATGCAAACAATGCATGATGATGACGATGCAATGCACAAATTCACGCGATTTTCTAGTAGTGGTTTTGCGGGATGCCACAATTCGACACCACTAACAAGGGATCTCGCCCTCGAGATCCGCCTCAAGGTACCGGAAGGAAAAGTCGGCGACCTGCGTCTTCTCGCTTCGTGTAGATCTTCGCGACACCACTAACAAGAGGTCGTTGTCCCCGTTCGTCGAGAGAACACTCCGGATAAACAACGGACGAAGTTAAAGGTAAGGCCACCTCTAACTTCCATGGAAGGAGTAAAATTGCATCGATCCACCATTCAATGTACATAAGCGAATGATAAGAGTAGTGGTATGGTCGCGACTCCATCCCACACTCAAAGCATTACTATGTACACGAATAGACATATTATGCAACCAACTCTCAGGATTCAGACTGAAGATCTCGACAAGCGAGGTTCGGAAACAAAGGAGTGATGCGCACTACGGATCTGATGTAGATGATGTCGTCGCGTCGGAAACACCGGAAGGCTCAAACAAGGAACAAGGAATGGTAACACCGTAGACGGATTCATCAGGCAGCTTGAACACCGGATGGTAGAACACCGTTACCAAAGGAGGAAGCGAAACCCTAAAGGTACAACGGAAACCCAACCACGAGAATTCCTGGACTCGAAGAAAGAGAAGAGGGCAGATTCAAAACACGTCGAGGTAAGAGGAGAACAGCAGAGGGTAAGGAGTAAAATCAGACCTAACCGTAACTATCCAACCGGTTTTGCAAAAATAGTTTTGACACTCTACTTGCCGTTAGCTAGGTTATCCTACGTCGGACTTGTGGGGTATCGCAACCGAAGCTCGATACCACTGTAACACCCTCTGAATCGTCCCTATGCAAGTTTTAGCAAAACTCGCCAAACCCGCATAGAAACGATTCGAAGGTGCCCACCAGGCACTTTCGTGCGGGTGGAAAGCAAAGTAATAACATTACACAACAGTCCTCGATGGGACCCACAGAACAGATATATATACAATAGCGACTCAAAGAGTCAAGAATACAAATATACGGTGCGAAGATCCGAATCACCTTGAAAACGATGGGGCGTCCGACTACGGACAAGATGCAAATGGGGCTAAGAGCCCTGAAGAATAACCAATGGCGTCCATAACCGCTGTGCCAAGCCGAAGGGTAACCCGCTAACGCGTCGATCTCAAAACCTGCTTAAACAAAAGGGTGACAAAGGGCAAAGGAAAAGAAGGAGTGTCGATCGAGGCCAAGACACGGCGAGGCTAGAATGCGGTCCTCGCCACATAGGTATGGTGCATCGGCAGACAACATGCACTAAACAACCTATAGAGACTCGATCAATCAAGGCTATCGAGAGGGGTAAGAAAGACCTATTCGATCCAACGATACTAGCATCAAACAAACCCATCTCGGCTTTCCCCTCGAGACCAAACGAGGAAGTCAACCGAGGAACTCACACGCTGGCGCTTTACTTATCCAGATTATAGTTGCGGCACTTTACTAGTCGTGTTTAGATAATCATCCCGCTAAAGTATGCGTGGGCACTTTTAGTTAACCATTCCGTTATAGTTGCAACAATTACTAATCAGTGCAGATAGCATGAGATAAACCCCAAAACCCAGCAGCTTGTTGGTACTTTTACTTAGCCATTCCGTTGTAGTGAAGCTGATTACTAATCATATCGGAATCAAGTCAATTTAAAACAAGAACTTTAGTTATAGTTGTCTATGATCGCATTAATCGTGCTCCAAGTCGTCCATAACCGCGACACGGCTCGAAAAGATTTAACCGCAGGGTGCACCAAAGTATCCACAGCACTTCACCCTTTTTGCGATCGCTAACATACACCCATCGGTATGTCGGGGGCCTAAGTCACGATTTTCCTGCACCCAAAGCAAGCACGGGCCACCCACTAAGTACACCCAACGAAGTCGGGTCTCCGAGACGGACTTAGGGTTGGGAAGACGGTGTGAAGAACAAGACGCCCCAAACGGGACTGCCGACACCGCCAAATCGTGGCCCGATCCTAACAAGACAGGTGCTCCTCGCACAAACGTAAATACATAAGTAGCATGGCATAAGCAGGATAGTAAAAACACCTCAAACTAGTTGTGGCCCCAAGACAATACTTTGAAATCAGGTAATTATCAATGGGGCCCATATCTCCCACCTGTGGTTAGCGCTCGATCTCTCTCGGAACAGTGTCAAGAACTCGGGTCCCACGGACACAAGTGGCTCGAAACCAAATCTTACCTATCACCCACCGATGCCTCTGCTTAATTCAATTTTAGTTGTTAAACAGGAATTAAAGTGAACAATAAGTAAACCATGATCATCTCCAACGTCAACATGCGGCAATTCTCCAACAATGGTGGTACTTGACGTCACACAAAACACTGGAGCAAGCAACTACGACACGCGGGTCCAACTATCTACCAAACAACAGGTAATAGGATGTGTCCAAGGCTATATATGGCTGCAAGGGATATCATGGGTACGAAACTAGAGCATCGCAACACAGATAGCAAAGATCAACAGGAAGGAATAAATACTAGAAAAGTAAGATAGGTAGAAAGGGGGAGGTGCTCGCCTGAAAACATGCCGAGGGATCAACCGAAGATCGGGGCGAAGCTCACATCAACTCAATGGCCTTATCCGCGAAGAAGCAAAACACTAGAAGAAACACCGGATGCAATACTTACTACAACGGCAGAAGTTCGGCATGATGCATGTATGATGTATGGCATGGCAAAGGTGCGGTGCAATTAGGTCAGATTAAGCGGAACCGGGGTCCCGACAATTAATTATATTGTTCAAGTTATTTAATTACCCCGCAAATTAAATGTTGTTATAACAAGGCAAGATAAAATACCGGTTCGCTACACGAGTTTAAATGAGGCTAATATGAGGCTAGATTTGCCCGCATATGGCCCCATATTTAATTATTAGGTGAATCGGCATAAGGCCCCAAACCACATGATATGCATGCGAGATGACAATTAAATATGCAACAAGTTGTTATACTTCATTTATAAAAATAGGGTTTATGGAAGGGGTTCACATTAGGGTTCCCGACGATCTTGGTTCCGGTTCGGGTTCGGCAGTGGTCGGTCTGACGGGTCGTTTTTGGGATCGCTCTCGTTCTGTCGGTCGGGCAGATCTTGCGCATCCGGAAGGAGAACTTGGCGCTAAGTGCTCGCCGTGTCCGTGACGGAGATCTTGAGGTCCCCGAACTCGACGAGCTTGGCGCTCGGGGAGCTTCCGTGTCCCGAGGAGAAGATCTTGTCGGTTCCACCTCGAAGGCCTTGTTGTCCCGCCGTGGGGATCATGGTCATCGGGGTCCAGCTTGGTCATGTTGCGGTAGCTCTTGGTGTCCAGGGTCGCCGCTGGGAGGTGGATCTTGTCGTCTTGGCGCCATCACCCTAGTTTCGGGCGGCACTGGGTTCCCCTCGGTTGCTGTTTGTCGAGATCGGGTGCGCGTCGAGGGTTCTCGGCGAACTTGTCGGTCGGGTTCGGCCCGGGTCCGTGGGGGATCGGTCTTCGGGGCACTTTTCGATCCATGCCGGAGATCTTGTCGGTACAGAAACAGGTGCCAGGTTCATCCCTTGCCATAACCACGTTCTCCACAGCAACCTTGGCGAGCACCGACGCGGCGGTCCACGAGCAGGGGGTGGCGCTATGGGTTCGGAAGACGCCGAGGTACGGGCGACGAGGCGGGTCGGTGAGCGGGCGTCGCTGCACGGGCCGACGGCGCCAGACGGGCGGCAAGGCAGCGGCGCCTGGAGGAGGAAGGCGGCGGCGGCGCGGGTTCGTCCGGGCGGGGGCGAGCCCACCAGCCGACAATGGCGGGGCGCTTGAGGGGAAAGGCGCCGGGTCCGGTGGGGAGAACGAGCCGGGCGGCGGCGGGCGGAGGCGCCTGGGCGGATGGAGGAGGCTGGGAGACGGTCGGGCTTGGCGCGGCAGCCGGCGAAAGGCTACAAGTGAGAGAGAAGGGTGCTGGGCGGGCAAGGCAGGGTGAGCGGGCGGCGAGGGGTTCCGGCAAGGTGGCCACCGCGACGGGCGGGCGCTGTGAGGTCCGGGGGCTGGAGCGAGAGAGAGGGAGCGAGGTGGGAGCGGGCGCCGGAGGCTCGGCGGGCGAGGAGCTCCGGGGCGGCAGCAGGGCCCTGGGAGCTGAAGGGAGGTTGCGCTGGGTCAAGTGGTGGCTCGGGTTGGGGACGGCGCGGGGATGGCACGCGAAAGGACGCGGGGTGGGTCCGGGGTAGGGCTGTGGGGGAGCTGGACGCTAGAGAGAGGGGTAGCCGGGTGGGGGGAACGCGGGCCTGTAAGGAGAGAGGGTAGAGAGGGTCGGGTGAGAGTGAAAAGTGGTTGGGCCAGAGGGTGGGAGGGCCCCAGCCGGGTCAGTCCGTCCTGGGGTTGGGGCGTGCGTGTGTGTGCCTGAGAGGGTTGGGCTGTGAGGGAGAGTGGGTTGAGTGGAGAGGGAGGGCTAGGCCACGTGGCGGCCTAGGAGTGGTTAGGGAAGAGGGGTGAGATGAGGTGGCGTCCAGGGATTGGGTGGGGTGAGGTGGAGGGTGTGTGTGGGTAGGGAACTGGGTAGCTTTAGGATTAATAGGGTGGTCTGGTTGGACCGAACTGTTGTATACGAGGGTGGTCGTTCGGGTCGGGTTGGCCCGTTCGACTGCCCCTACTAAAATAAATTAAATATTTTATTATTTTCCATTATCTTTTGTAACTAGTTTTAGACAAACAAAATATCCGGAACAGCCGGGGTTTGCGTTTGAATAAAAGTTGGGGCGTTTTATAAACCAAAACGGGTTTTGCGAATATAGTTTTATGCAAACAATGCATGATGATGACGATGCAATGCACAAATTCACGCGATTTTCTAGTAGTGGTTTTGCGGGATGCCACACGGCCGCCACCATCGTCCCTAGATCGAGGGATGTGAAGTTCTTCCCGGTACCTGCCGGAAGGGAGATAATCCTGGAGGCCTTCTTCTCCGGTATGATGCGTGAGTAGTTCCACCTTGGACTATGGGTCCATGTAGTAGCTAGTTGGTTGTATCTTCTCCTTGTGCTTTCATATATAGAACTTGTGAGCTCCGTTCATGATCAAGATCTAATCTATTTGTAATCATGCATGTTGTGTTTGCGGGGATCCTATGGATATTGAGATTACTATGTCAGATTGATTAATAGTTTTGTTTTTATGATTCTATCATGTTTGTGTTGTTTGTGACCTTGCATGCTCTCCGTTGTTAGTAACTATCTTGGCCAAGTAGTTGCTAGTGACTCCAAGAGGGGGTATTTATGCTCGATCGTGGATTCATGCCTCTAGTTTCCAAGGAAAGTGACAGAAATCTCTTCGATTGTACATGTGTCGTTGCTACTAGAGAGAAAACAACCGTCTCTTGTTCATAGAACAAGTGGATTGTTTACCTTACACACTTTGCATAAAGCAGTTGTCTGTTGCTTGCAACTTAATACTGTAGGGGGTTCGGATGATAACCTGAAGGTGGACTTCTAGTCATAGATGTAGTTGGATGGTGGTCTATGTATCTTGTTGTATTTCCCAATCGAATCTCATAGGATATTTTTGTCTAGTATTGCATTGTTATGTCTTACCCTGTTCCTGTCAATTGCGCTGCTGTAATTTGTTTACCCTTCATGCCATGTTGTTTAACTAAGGAGAGCACCTATAGTGAACTATGGACCCCGGTCCAATCTTTACCATTGATACTTCTTCCAATGTTACTATTTACTTGATGCAAACCTTCATCACCTTCCACACCATACGTTTAATCCTTTGTTACAACAAATCGGCGAGTTTGACAACCTCACTGATTTGTTGGGGCAAAGTCTTGAGTTTGTGTTGTGCAGGTTTCTGCGGTGACCCAGCATACCACTGCATGTGTAGTACACTATAGTCGTTGACATGACATCTACAGAACACCGTTCCGTAAATATCACATCCCTCAGAGTGGTACAACAGAAACATTGTGGGTCCATATTACAAAAGTATACACTTTATTATTATTACAATACTGGAAGTTCCAGACTTCCAAAAGATCCAACTTACAAACCAAAATATAAGATGTTTAGCGGAATTTTAAAAGTAACAACTCCGACTAGGAGTGGGGCTCAACAGCTTATTTTATAGAGTTCATCTTTGCTAAGCCGTTAGTTACTATTAACTAGACACTTAAGTGGACTCGTCCTCATTGACACCATAGCGGATCTCGTAGTCCACGCCTTCAACTCCTCCGGATAGATCAGGTTCCTCGTAGAACACGTCTTCTTGGCATTCGGCTGCATACATTGGCACATCTTCGGGATCCTCAGAGTCTAAGCAAGGGATCAAAGGAAATAATGAGTAACAGCGTTACCCAACAAGTTCATTATATGCAAGGTGGGAAGTTTGATGCTCTAACTACCACCTCGGATTATAAATCCTTGGCACTATGCAATTTTTGTAAATCTTTCTTCAAAGATTGATTTTATTCTGAAAAACTATGACAATCAGCCTTCACAGGTTGATCGGAACTTTCATGGAGTTCCTTTCCGCGTCAGTAGCTCCTTCGAACAGGAGTAACAAGTTACGCCTTACACTCTCTGAGGTGCGTTACTTTACCCATGAGAGATCAACTCCTTGTTGCATAACCGCATTTTCTCCACAATTCCATGATGTGGGGCCCAATAATTGGTCCAAGCCAATCACTGCCCCCTTCGCGACCCCGCATGCCTCCTTGGTGTACACCATGCCCACATAATGAATTACGACAATGGTTTGTAAAAACCGTTAGATGCCGGAACTATCGTGGGACGATGAGGGTTCCCACCCATATGTTGCATATCCTCTATGAATTACCAATCAATATGCATGCTACGAGGATAACAGCCACGACCTGCACATCCGGCTTCATGCGAGAGGAAGAAGATATAGCTGACTTCCCTGTCCCATTCCAAAACTCATGGCTAACGCGTAATATACGGCGCTAGAATCACTGATGTCAGGGGTTGTTAAGTCCCTTTTTGATCATCATTGTTGCAATTAGAACTCTAAGTTCTATTGCTCCATTATATCACCACTTAGGATGATATCTATGATTTCTTTGTTTATGAAAATAATATTCTCTTTCTTTTATAGCATATATGATAACACACAATTTGCAAATACTTTGATAAAGACTCTTCAAAGGACATGAGCAAGTGATGAACTTGCCTTGTGATGGCAAGGTAGTGATGTCTGATGCTTGCACTGGACCTTGAGCTTCTAGTTCTACAAAAACATCATTATTGTCCGGTAAGGACAATATTTAAAGAAGCAAAATGACTATGCAAGTAATGTAACGAATTATTTAAATTTATATGCATTTACCCCAAAAGTTCCTTTTTGAGTAATAAAGGATTTATAAATATTTCATTTTAATATTTATAACATGTTTTGAGTTATTTTATTTTATTTCCCTTTATTTGACCTTTAATGATTTAATAATTCTTTTAGGAATTATTAATTATACATTAATTTTACTACTAAATATTTATTTAGTATTTTTCAAAAATACTATAATATTAGTAAATAATGAAAGTGATTTTTATTTATTTTTATCACCTTTCAATAATTTTTTAAAATTCCACAAGGAATATTTAAATTACAAAATTCTTATAAAAATTTGAATGTCCAAAATTTGATATCTTATTTTATTTGGACAGAGTGGATTATTGTGAATCCAAAAATATTTTATTTATAATTTTTGGACTATTATTTTATTTTCTATAATTTATTGAGGTCAGGGGTATTTTGGTTTTTTCCAATTGATCAAAAGAGTTATTAAATAATCTGGGCTGACCCCTTGGGCTTAGTGGGCCAAGGTGGCCCAATAGGGCAGGGTCAAATGACTAACCCGAAGGGTTTTGGCCCACCCAGCCCACTCTGCCTCCTCTCTCTCCCTCGACCTTATCTCCTCCTCCTCTGACTCGCCCCCGTGGCCGGCGATGCCGCCACCATCGCTTCTCGCCGTCGTCGGCCGTTCTGGCCGCCGCCATGGTGCGAGTTGGGGTTGTTGACAATGCTTGATCGTTCTATCCACTTGGATTTGACCCTGGGGCTTGCCCGTGGTCAGTTCCACCCCATTCCTGAACCCTAGGGTTCGGAAAAGATGATGTTGTCGTCGCCGCGATCCCGCCTGCGGTGGTGTGCTGGTCTCGTGCGTTGCTGCGGCCGCCGCCGTGGCAGGTGCAGGTTGCAGCGCCCCTCTGGGTGCTCCATGTGCTGCCGTGGTGCGTCAGCCCCTCTGCTTCCTCTTCGATTCGTCAGCGAGGACCTCGGGTAAGTTGTCGTGGTGTTGTTTGTCCATGCTACTCCCATGATTATCCCTGTGTATCTAGTGGCTTTCATGTTGAGTGACTATGTGCTAGTTGAGTTCATCTCTGGATTAGAGTTCTTGCTCTGATTAGGGTTCATAATCCCCTGTTGATCATATCTATGATGCTTTAGATCTAGTTTTAATCATATTTGATCATGGGAAAAGATTGTTTGCTGTGATTGATGATTAATAGTAGCTTTGTTGCTGCTAATTGCCTATCAGATTAATTCTAGTGGTAATCCACCATGATCCATGATAGTGTATCAATGAAATCCTTGATTGGATTATGTTGTTGATCTAAGAGTTTACTCTACTGTCAGATTGGTTATACTGACAATAGTTGCTTACTGCAATTATACTGTTGGCTTGTCTGAGATTATACTCACTGAATCAAATCATTGCTTGCAATGATTTCTGTGGATGTATAAATGAATTTAAGGTTGATTCCTGGCACTTGGCTTTAGGAAAATGATGTTTATTGGTTTATCCCTTTTTATCTGTGGAAGCTAAGTGAAGATTAGTTTTAGCTCATTAAGAACTTGTCCTTGTGATACCACTGTATTCTGGAACACAAGTGATTGGGTTTTTATTTCTTGGCTTAGCTTGATTATGCTTGTGATTAAATATGATAAGATGATATGGAAGCTTTTATTATCTTTCTTGCCTATGATGTTGGTCTGAGGCTCTAGGATGTAATTCCTAGTTAGTTAGGCAATAGTTTGTTTGAAACTTATAGATTTAGAGGTGCTACTCTCTCTCTGAGAGATGTGCCCTGGTCTGTTAGGATAAAATGAAAACGATCTAAGTTGTAAAAAAATAACACTGAACCCAATGATGTTGGTCTGAGGGCTTAGTGTTTGTGGTTGAGCTTGATTTCTTATATTTATACTTGAAATCTCTAGGATAGATTCACCCCTCTTGGGTGCATATTGAGAGATCATTACATAAAGCAACACATGCTTTTGTTTAGATATTCTGATGAAAGCATGTGATGGTTTTATGAGACTCACCACAAGATTTGATGTTGGTGTAGCAGATAGATGATGATCTTGATCTGCTTTTGTTGGTTTCCTGATCTTGCTCTTGAGCTTGCCTGCTCCTCCTAGATCCTGGTCTTGACCTTGCTATCCACCAGATCCATCCCCCTCCTTATGTCACCATCCTGGTGATGTTTGGGTTGATCTGGGTGGTTGGTTTGGTTGATGTTCTTGGTTAAACTGCTGTTCACCCTGGCTGTGCTGGTGTGTTGTGTAGTGGAGATATGCACCTATGTGCTTCCCCACGGCTGTGTTGTGGTTTTGTGATATTGGTTGTGCATTGTGAGGTCGACAGCACACCCATTGCATGCTTGTGTGTGTGCAGCTTGTGTGCCTTCTATGCACATGTGAATAATTTCAGAAAATTTGAACTTACTATTACCAATCTACTTTTACCCTGGCTGGTGAATTGGTCCCTTTTGGCTGTCATTTGCATTTTGGCTTGAATTTATGAAAGATGAGATCTTTAAGATTGGTGAAACTTGCCCCTTTTTAACATTTCTCAATGATGAGATTGTCAAGTGTACCTCACTGACATATCTGAGAGAAATATATACTAACACTAATCTTGTTTTGTTTTCTATTTAATGTTTGTTTTGCAGGTACAAAGATAAAGATGAAGATTTAGTGTAGTTTTAGATATAGGATAATTAGTAGAAATACAAATGTACTTTTCTTAATCTTTTGTAATTTTTCTTTTATAATTCTTGTAATCTTTGTTTGGTTCATTTGTAATAAAGATTATATATTTATTAATAAAGAATATTTTATTCTTTACTCTTGTGTGAATTGTGAAGTTTGGAATAACTTCAGTAAGTTATTCTTTATAGTTTGTGTATGTATATAAAATGAATTTCATATACCATATTGTTTTTAGATAAGATTTAAGTTATAATACTTTTCTCTTAATTAATTTTAAGATTCAAATCTTATAACAAAATTATTTAAATTATAAAACACTTAAGTTTTAAAATCCAAACTCATTTCAAAACACACATAATTCCTTTAAGATTATATCAAAGTTTATAGCAATCCTCCTTTAAGACTAAACCTATTCTCAAAGTAAGAAAGAAACATTGATCACTCAAGGTTTTTATTTGGCGAAAATTTTACTCATATTTTCTCAAATAAATGCATGCAATAATTCATATTCCTAAATCTACCCTTCGTTAGGTCCTATATACTGGGATGTTACAGTTTCCGCGTTGCTTGCAACACCTGTGTGACGTTTTCTTCCTCCTACTGGTTCGATATCCTCGGTTTCTTAGTGATGGAAACTTTATTGTTGTGCTACTTCACACCTTGCTCTTTGGTTTTCCAACAGGCTCTACACGTAGCCATCAGGGGACAGCGATTGCTTTCTCCCCTCCTCCTTGTCGTCCTTCTCCACCTCCTGTAACACCCTCGAATCGGCCATATGCAAGTTTCAGCGATTCTCACCCAATCCGCATAGAAACGATTCAAACGGTGCAAACAATAATGTCCGTGTTATTTATAGACAATCGAGAGAAAAATAGTAAGGTACAACGTGCAGTGGATATATTTATTTAGGCTAGTGGACATATATTTTTGAGATGGATGTGCATACTAAATGAGTTCCTAACCTGCTAACATAGACGGCAATCTAATCTTCTCATTGGGGCATAGAGTCGAACGATGACAGGCCTACGAACACTTAAAAGCCCAGACATGTATAGCTAAGCTAAAATATAGTACTCCACTCTAATCAGGAAGCACAAAATATCATCACAAATTTTAATGATAATATGAATATAACATTAATATTTCATAGATCAAATGGCCCTGTCTGAGTTGTGCTGCTAGGGAACAGGTCCAAGCTCGCTCAGATACGGAACTATTTTTTTTCTTGCTAAAGTTTCACTGATCAATTAATAATCATCAACAGTAATATAAATAATTTCAATAATAATAAAAATGACAAATAGGTTTTGGACCACCTAGCGATGACCAAAGACACTATCGAAGGCACGCCGCCGTCCGCACCCCTCCATCACCAGAGTCGAGCAAACCTTGTCGTAATAGAGCTTGTTCTAGTAGATACACGCAAAGTCATCATGATAAGCTCTCAAAAGACTAGCGCACCAGAGTGACAACAATCGCCAATAATAATAACAGTAAATTAAAATAGACGGACATAAAACCACACCAACAAATACAAAAATTGATCGGATTCAATGATACTTATTTTACAACTCGATATGTCGATTCTTGTCATTCCAGCTACCTACGTCGTTCGGGAAGCTCGCATGAGTACCTCTAAGCGGCGCCTAAACGGTAAATATGTCCCTTAGCCAGAGTGTCGCTTCTCAAGAATTATGACTGTCTTATTATTAGCTACTTATTTATCGGGTTTTTCCTTGAAAATACCGTGGAGCACCCAGCGACGCAGCCCCCCCCCCCCAAATATCACCCTCGCCTCATCACCTATGCATGTTCGTAGAGTATGGAAAAATATGTTGTGCCATGAAATGGTAAAAAGTAGAGAAAAAAGGAATAGTAAAATTCCGTGTAGAAATTTCTATACTAATTGTCTAGTTCCAATTGATCTATTTCTGTAGAAATTTATTTATGTTGTTAATATTTCTAGAATAATTGTTGTTGAATGGTTCAATGGATCATGTTGGAAGTCTGTACGCAATCTGTATCGACATGTTCCAGTGATGATCCCGAGGACCATTTAATCCGTTGCTCTTTGTATTCTGCCGCATTCTAATTTTTAGTTGTTTTTGTCTTAATTATAACTCCAATTATTTTAAAATATATAATGGTTTAGGATTTTAATGAAACGCATGTATCTAGATATTTTTTATTGTGTAGATTCTTAGGCTAGTCTTAGTGCTAGTATCATAAAGTGTATCATGCATGCCAACTTGGCAAAAATCTGATGTGGCATCACAATTAATAAAGGGAGAGGTGATTAAAGTATCATAGGTAGATACCGTATCATAACACGTAAAACTAGAAATCATAATGACAAGTAAATCTTATACTACACACATTTTACATAAAGATTCTACAAATCAATAAATATAGCACTAATATGATACTACTACATGATACAATGCACTAGAGACATAGTATCATACACTAATACCATATGCATGATACTAGTATTATGATACTAACACTAGGATCAGCCTTATATTTACTAGCTAAATACCCGTGCTTCGCGACAGAGCTTAAATAGATATATTAAGTCATTATCTTCTTACCCTTGTTATCTTCTGTTTGGCTTGGTCTTGTTTCTCTCATACTCACACACTGAAACAATTGTATCGAAAGAGGCTATCTCTACAACATCCTTCGGACTCGTTATCCTAATTCAACACTCAGGTTTCCCATAACTTCGCTCGCACTATCGTGTCATCTCCACAGTGCCCTCTCACCAGAGCCATCGACCACCTGCTCAACACCTTCCCTCATTATAGACCCAACGCCTCCATGCATAGATCATGTTCGACGTACCGCGTGCCACTCCAAAATTATCTTGTCCATGTAACCCCCTCCTCTGGTTGCACTGTGTATCCCAACTACCACTCTCCATTTGTCTCTCTCAACTATGTCTAAATGTCAGTGTGTTACATAGAAAAAAAAGAAAACATGCCATAGTATTTTCTATCTATTCAAGTCATAGTTGTGTTCATTCTCATTTGCTACCCAATCAGTAATAACTTGACAACAATACCCTTTTCATGTTAATTTACCCAATAAGTTTCTCTTATAAAAAGCATCTTATCAAGTACAGTAATACTTACACTCTTTAGTTAAAATTCTTCAAGATAAAAAATATTACGAAAAATATTTAAGTTATGTTTTAGCATAATTCAGTCCTTTTAAGTATGAATCTGATTATTAGAACTAAATCTGGCTATCCTTTGCCTTAACTATTTTACATCCCTCAACACAATGACATATTCATGTGTACATGCATTGACTAACCAAAATTCATGGTATCATAAATAAATATAAACCAGCCACTATTATTTCATTGCTCCAAAGTTATAGATAAAAGCAAGGATCAAATTACATCTAGACCAAAAAATCAAGCAGTCAGCATTACATCTTGAGCTGATAGCCATGAGATGGGGCATCTCCTATGCCACTCTAAACTTGAGGCCTGACTTTAGTTATATCCGAATTTGAAAAACCACTACCCTCTCAAGCGGCATAACTATGTGCTTTGAGCGAATACATCGAGTCGTCGAATATCTCCTATGTTCGTCAGTACTTGAGGCCTGGCTACCTTATATTGGACATGTTATAACCATACAACGGCTCCCGGTAAATGTTTTGATAACCTGCATACACACAAATATAGTTCAACTCATTCACATTTTTCTAATGCCAGATGTTTTCACATTGGTTAGGTAAGATGTCTCCTATTTATGATGGGAAACTATGAGAATTATTACGCTAGCAAGGTGACTATCATAAATCACACACACGAAGAATCGATCTATGGATGCGCACTGCCTTCTTCTTTGAAGCCTCCACATCTAAAACTCCTGCTTTATGGCCTCCATAATGTCCCAACAATCTTGAAGAGAAATTGTATCAAGAATTTTACGTAGCTAGTCTTATTATCTAATCTAGTCTTTGTTGATTTGAAAATAATTATTTAGAGCTATCAAATAATTTGTTTCTACTTATGGGGCTATTTTTGCAATGCCCGAATACATAACGACTTATAACTTAAGCTTCCAAAATTATTTTTGGCATATGAATATAATTAAGTCTCACATGTATGTCGGAACATCTGCATAGAGATGTGCATTTTCTGAAAATTGTATGAACCTTCAAAATATGATTTCTCTTTTCTTCTTTCAAATGTATTGGGTCTACCCTAGATTCAGCTGAATTTCTTCTGTCGGTTAATTCAGATACATGACCACATGTACAAATAGGAAATTCAGATACATAACCACCTACACAAACAGGAACAGAAGAATGGAAGCGAACTGTATATTTCCCTTGATTAGATATCAAAATGTCAAGTAAACGACCAGTCACCAACCTCAGGGAGCCAGAATAGGCCGTTCCGCCGAAGCAACAAGAAGGTGGACGAATTGCCCCGGTACAGTGTAGCCAAGATTTCTCAAAGGTCACCTCGACATTACGTTCTCTGTGCCAAGCAAAGCCAAGCAAGAATCAGTTGTAGCGCATGAGCATAATGTACTTTCAGACTTGCAAAAATGAGCACATGTCATACTTAACCATGGACTGGAAGCTCTGCATACCTTGTTCATGTTGAATGGTGTGGTTGGTCTGGAGGATGATGGTGACCCATCGTAGTAACTATATTGTAGCTAAAATCAGTTGTTCCCAATAAAGAAAAAGAAATGATATTGCAACTCGATGCTATTTTGATCGAGACTACATTCTATGCATCCGGCATGCATGCATAACTTTTATCTTGTGATGAATATCTTCATGTGATTTAGTCTGAACTTCTGACCTCACGCATTCCAGGATAAGCAGACGAATTTGTTGCTGAATGTTTCCCACAATCATCTCAAATCAAACAAAGAACAATATACTTACGGATTATGATCCAATTCATAGGGTCTGATGTTGCCTAAAATAGTTCGTAGGTTTTGATCTATAGAACACAAAGGGGATACAAGTTAGCTCCGGGCTCCAACGGGTTTCACGAAGAAAATGTGCAGGATAGGTCGAGAGGAAGAACTACAGAAGAAAGATAGTGAGACGTAGGTGAGTAATGGGCATTTGGGCACCCACCAGCAATGTTGGAGGCTCGGAGTAGCAAAAGCGCCATCATGTGGTTGTTGAACCCGCACAATGCCGATTCCTCACGCGGCCATCGTTGTCGGCAACGCGACGCTGGTAGCAGCAATAGGATGTGGCAGAGGAAGCGGAGCAACACGAGGAGCTTCCTCCCTTCCATGTCTATTCCTGTGTGCGCTAGCGGGGATATTGGGTTGTGCGGGCGCCGGGCGGCCGGCGGCTGAGGGTTCCGGGCGTGCGGCTGCCTGCGGCGCTTTCTCTCGGGACAGAACGGGGAACTCGGGTCAAGCGGGTGGCATGCACATTTTTTTGCCTCAGTCGCCAGTAACCGTTCGTGTGCGCTTTTTGCTCTAATTGTTCCATTGGTGCATGTGGATCGTAGGAGAGGGAGAGACAACGGAGTTAGTTCTGATTTTCTTGTAAAGAGCGTCCGGGAAGCAGATAAGAGGGGCATTTGATACATAATCAGTGTAAAGTTTGTTAGCCAATTTGTTACACGTTAGTGTAGGTATCAACTAAAAAGTAGGAGCGTGTGGTTGCGGTGGCATTTTGTGTGTAATATTGATAAAGTGTGATACCGTGTGACACCACCACTTTGCTTTTAATATTCTCATTTGCTACCCAATCAGTAATAACTTGACAACAATACCCTTTTCATGTTAATTTACCCAATAAGTTTCTCTTATAAAAAGCATCTTATCAAGTACAGTAATACTTACACTCTTTAGTTAAAATTCTTCAAGATAAAAAATATTACGAAAAATATTTAAGTTATGTTTTAGCATAATTCAGTCCTTTTAAGTATGAATCTGATTATTAGAACTAAATCTGGCTATCCTTTGCCTTAACTATTTTACATCCCTCAACACAATGACATATTCATGTGTACATGCATTGACTAACCAAAATTCATGGTATCATAAATAAATATAAACCAGCCACTATTATTTCATTGCTCCAAAGTTATAGATAAAAGCAAGGATCAAATTACATCTAGACCAAAAAATCAAGCAGTCAGCATTACATCTTGAGCTGATAGCCATGAGATGGGGCATCTCCTATGCCACTCTAAACTTGAGGCCTGACTTTAGTTATATCCGAATTTGAAAAACCACTACCCTCTCAAGCAGACAACTATGTGCTTTGAGCGAATACATCGAGTCGTCGAATATCTCCTATGTTCGTCAGTACTTGAGGCCTGGCTACCTTATATTGGACATGTTATAACCATACAACGGCTCCCGGTAAATGTTTTGATAACCTGCATACACACAAATATAGTTCAACTCATTCACATTTTTCTAATGCCAGATGTTTTCACATTGGTTACAGGTAAGATGTCTCCTATTTATGATGGGAAACTATGAGAATTATTACGCTAGCAAGGTGACTATCATAAATCACACACACGAAGAATCGATCTATGGATGCGTACCCTCGCCCTTCTTCTTTGAAGCCTCCACATCTAAAACTCCTGCTTTATGGCCTCCATAATGTCCCAACAATCTTGAAGAGAAATTGTATCAAGAATTTTACGTAGCTAGTCTTATTATCTAATCTAGTCTTTGTTGATTTGAAAATAATTATTTACAGAGCTATCAAATAATTTGTTTCTACTTATGGGGCTATTTTTGCAATGCCTGGAATACATAACGACTTATAACTTAAGCTTCCAAAATTATTTTTGGCATATGAATATAATTAAGTCTCACATGTATGTCGGAACATCTGCATAGAGATGTGCATTTTTCTGAAAATTGTATGAACCTTCAAAATATGATTTCTCTTCTTTCTTCTTTCAAATGTATTGGGTCTACCCTAGGATTCAGCTGAATTTCTTCTGTCGGTTAATTCAGATACATGACCACATGTACAAATAGGAAATTCAGATACATAACCACCTACACAAACAGGAACAGAAGAATGGAAGCGAACTGTATATTTCCCTTGATTAGATATCAAAATGTCAAGTAAACGACCAGTCACCAACCTCAGGGAGCCAGAATAGGCCGTTCCGCCGAAGCAACAAGAAGGTGGACGAATTGCCCCAGTGCAGTGTAGCCAGATTTCTCAAAGGTCACCCTCGACATTACGTTCTGTGCCAAAGCCAAGCAAGAATCAGTTAGCGCATGAGCATAATGTACTTTCAGACTTGCAAAATGAGCACATGTCATACTTAACCATGGACTGGAAGCTCTGATACCTTGTTCATGTTGAATGGTGTGGTTGGTCTGGAGGATGATGGTGACCCATCGTAGTAACTATATTGTAGCTAAAATCAGTTGTTCCCAATAAAGAAAAAGAAATGATATTGCAACTCGATGCTATTTTGATCGAGACTACATTCTATGCATCCGGCATGCATGCATAACTTTTATCTTGTGATGAATATCTTCATGTGATTTAGTCTGAACTTCTGACCTCACGCATTCCAGGATAAGCAGACGAATTTGTTGCTGAATGTTTCCCACAATCATCTCAAATCAAACAAAGAACAATATACTTACGGATTATGATCCAATTCATAGGGTCTGATGTTGCCTAAAATAGTTCGTAGGTTTTGATCTATAGAACACAAAGGGGATACAAGTTAGCTCCGGGCTCCAACGGGTTTCACGAAGAAAATGTGCAGGATAGGTCGAGAGGAAGAACTACAGAAGAAAGATAGTGAGACGTAGGTGAGTAATGGGCATTTGGGCACCCACCAGCAGCAGTCGTTGGAGGCTCGGAGCTGTAGCAACTGAAGCGCCATCATGTGGTTGTTGAACCTGGCACAATGCCGATTCCTCACGGCGGCCATCGTTGTCGACGGCGACGCGACAGGTAGCAGCAATAGGATGTGGCAGAGGAAGCGGAGCAACACGAGGAGCTTCCTCCCTTCCATGTCTATTCCTGTGTGCGCTAGCGGGGATATTGGGTTGTGCGGTGGCGGGCGGGCGGTCGAGGGTTCCGGGCGGCGGTTACAAGGGCGCTTTCTCTCGGGACAGAACGGGGAACTCGGGTCAAGCGGGTGGCATGCACATTTTTTTGCCTCAGTCGCCAGTAACCGTTCGTGTGCGCTTTTTGCTCTAATTGTTCCATTGGTGCATGTGGATCGTAGGAGAGGGAGAGACAACGGAGTTAGTTCTGATTTTCTTGTAAAGAGCGTCCGGGAAGCAGATAAGAGGGGCATTTGATACATAATCAGTGTAAAGTTTGTTAGCCAATTTGTTACACGTTAGTGTAGGTATCAACTAAAAAGTAGGAGCGTGTGGTTGCGGTGGCATTTTGTGTGTAATATTGATAAAGTGTGATACCGTGTGACACCACCACTTTGCTTTTAATATTCTCATTTGCTACCCAATCAGTAATAACTTGACAACAATACCCTTTTCATGTTAATTTACCCAATAAGTTTCTCTTATAAAAAGCATCTTATCAAGTACAGTAATACTTACACTCTTTAGTTAAAATTCTTCAAGATAAAAAATATTACGAAAAATATTTAAGTTATGTTTTAGCATAATTCAGTCCTTTTAAGTATGAATCTGATTATTAGAACTAAATCTGGCTATCCTTTGCCTTAACTATTTTACATCCCTCAACACAATGACATATTCATGTGTACATGCATTGACTAACCAAAATTCATGGTATCATAAATAAATATAAACCAGCCACTATTATTTCATTGCTCCAAAGTTATAGATAAAAGCAAGGATCAAATTACATCTAGACCAAAAAATCAAGCAGTCAGATTACATCTTGAGCTGATAGCCATGAGATGGGGCATCTCCTATGCCACTCTAAACTTGAGGCCTGACTTTAGTTATATCCAATTTGAAAACCACTACCCTCTCAAGCAGACAACTATGTGCTTTGAGAATACATCGAGTCGTCGAATATCTCCTATGTTCACAAGATTGAGGCCTGGCTACCTTATATTGGACATGTTATAACCATACAACGGCTCCCGGTAAATGTTTTGATAACCTGCATACACACAAATATAGTTCAACTCATTCACATTTTTCTAATGCCAGATGTTTTCACATTGGTTACAGGTAAGATGTCTCCTATTTATGATGGGAAACTATGAGAATTATTACGCTAGCAAGGTGACTATCATAAATCACACACACGAAGAATCGATCTATGGATGCGTACCCTCGCCCTTCTTCTTTGAAGCCTCCACATCTAAAACTCCTGCTTTATGGCCTCCATAATGTCCCAACAATCTTGAAGAGAAATTGTATCAAGAATTTTACGTAGCTAGTCTTATTATCTAATCTAGTCTTTGTTGATTTGAAAATAATTATTTACAGAGCTATCAAATAATTTGTTTCTACTTATGGGGCTATTTTTGCAATGCCTGGAATACATAACGACTTATAACTTAAGCTTCCAAAATTATTTTTGGCATATGAATATAATTAAGTCTCACATGTATGTCGGAACATCTGCATAGAGATGTGCATTTTTCTGAAAATTGTATGAACCTTCAAAATATGATTTCTCTTCTTTCTTCTTTCAAATGTATTGGGTCTACCCTAGGATTCAGCTGAATTTCTTCTGTCGGTTAATTCAGATACATGACCACATGTACAAATAGGAAATTCAGATACATAACCACCTACACAAACAGGAACAGAAGAATGGAAGCGAACTGTATATTTCCCTTGATTAGATATCAAAATGTCAAGTAAACGACCAGTCACCAACCTCAGGGAGCCAGAATAGGCCGTTCCGCCGAAGCAACAAGAAGGTGGACGAATTGCCCCGGTACAGGTGTAGCCAGTACTTCTACAGTGTCACCCTCGACATTACGTTCTCTGTGCCAAGCAAAGCCAAGCAAGAATCAGTTGTAGCGCATGAGCATAATGTACTTTCAGACTTGCAAAAATGAGCACATGTCATACTTAACCATGGACTGGAAGCTCTGCATACCTTGTTCATGTTGAATGGTGTGGTTGGTCTGGAGGATGATGGTGACCCATCGTAGTAACTATATTGTAGCTAAAATCAGTTGTTCCCAATAAAGAAAAAGAAATGATATTGCAACTCGATGCTATTTTGATCGAGACTACATTCTATGCATCCGGCATGCATGCATAACTTTTATCTTGTGATGAATATCTTCATGTGATTTAGTCTGAACTTCTGACCTCACGCATTCCAGGATAAGCAGACGAATTTGTTGCTGAATGTTTCCCACAATCATCTCAAATCAAACAAAGAACAATATACTTACGGATTATGATCCAATTCATAGGGTCTGATGTTGCCTAAAATAGTTCGTAGGTTTTGATCTGTAGAACACAAAGGGGATACAAGTTAGCTCCGGGCTCCAACGGGTTTCACGAAGAAAATGTGCAGGAGAGGTCGAGAGGAAGAACTACAGAAGAAAGATAGTGAGACGTAGGTGAGTAATGGGCATTTGGGCACCCACCAGCAGCAGTCGTTGGAGGCTCGGAGCTGTAGCAACTGAAGCGCCATCATGTGGTTGTTGAACCTGGCACAATGCCGATTCCTCACGGCGGCCATCGTTGTCGACGGCGACGCGACAGGTAGCAGCAATAGGATGTGGCAGAGGAAGCGGAGCAACACGAGGAGCTTCCTCCCTTCCATGTCTATTCCTGTGTGCGCTAGCGGGGATATTGGGTTGTGCGGGCGCCGGCTGAGGGTTCCGGGCGTGCGGCTGCCTGCGGCGCTTTCTCTCGGGACAGAACGGGGAACTCGGGTCAAGCGGGTGGCATGCACATTTTTTTGCCTCAGTCGCCAGTAACCGTTCGTGTGCGCTTTTTGCTCTAATTGTTCCATTGGTGCATGTGGATCGTAGGAGAGGGAGAGACAACGGAGTTAGTTCTGATTTTCTTGTAAAGAGCGTCCGGGAAGCAGATAAGAGGGGCATTTGATACATAATCAGTGTAAAGTTTGTTAGCCAATTTGTTATACGTTAGTGTAGGTATCAACTAAAAAGTAGGAGCGTGTGGTTGCGGTGGCATTTTGTGTGTAATATTGATAAAGTGTGACACCGTGTGACACCACCACTTTGCTTTTAATAGTAAAGATAACGGAGAGAGAGTATTACTTTGTATATGAATCAGGACGGTGCGCGCGGCCGTCCTTTTCAAGGAAGGTTGTTTTCATCTTTGATGTAGAGGCCAGGGAGCTTGAACTCTTTTGTGTCGTTCCTATATATATAAAAAATATTTTTCCAAAGAACTAAGTTAGCTGCTTCTTCTGCCATTTTTTAAAAACATCTCTTAACACAATTAACTTAGCTATAACAAAGATAAAAAGTTGGGTTGAAACTATACTATACCTAGTCTTATTTCACTTTGGAATCAGCTTTGCGCATTATTCGCTAAAACAAGCATAACTTTTTCATACAAAGTTCGTTTTAGACGTATGATCACTCAAATTGTCCAAAAAAATATGCGCATCTAAAAATATTTTTTCCCAAAATCAAGTTAGGACGGGCCTACCTTGCTCCACCGTGAGCTCCGCCCCTGCTTAAAGCATCTCCACTCGGCTATCGTTGGGCGTCGACGCTCAAAATCACGCCCAACCGCCCTTCCCCCAATTCTTTTTTCGCGTCAGCGCGGCTCATTTTGTTATCCGACGCCCCAGGCCAAACCCAACCGACGGGGGACGGGAAGGGGGCTAGCAGGATGGAGCTGAAAACGACACGGGCTAGTCCTGTCGACTAGATGTGCACGCAAACTCGGCCATTCTGCATTTTCTACCCCCACGACCACCCCCCCAGCAGCTCGCCACCGCTACCACCCCTCTCTGTCGTCAGCTGTTCAGTCCGTTAGAAGTACCTGCGTAGACGCCAAAAATAATTCACACGCCCTCCTGATCCTCCTCCCCGCCCGCATCGCCACCGACATGGAGCATTTGTGGAGGCTCAAAGGAGCCACCTAGTTTGTTTATGTGTTTGCCTTTGTTTTCTATATTGAACTTGTTGAATTGTTTGTTTAATTTCATGAATTAGTAATAAATTTGTATACTGAATTATTTATTTGCTATATTGAACTTGTTAAATTGTTTGTTTGATTTGATGAACTTGTAAGTTTATATATTGAACTTGTTGAATTTTTTTGTATGGGGCACGACTGGGAGCCAGCGTCCCCCAATTCCTTAACCTATCCGGCACCTCCCATACGGTCCAAAAAACTGAAGGGAATATGCCCTAGAGACAAATATTAATGGCATATTCATAAAGTTTATGATTAAGCTTTATATCATGCTATAATTGTATTGATTAGGAAATGTCAATACACGTGTGATATACAAACAACCAGTAGTTCCTAGTAAAACTCTAGTCACTGGTTCATTGGTCAACGGATGATCAAAGGTTTCTTGATCATGTTGGAGCCTTGGCCCCTAATTGACAATGGAGTCATTTCATTGAAGAATGAGATGGTGAACATACCATATATATAGCATCGTATCATGAGTATGCCACAGAGCTCATGTTACGATGATTAGGAAACATAGTTACTCTTTACTTAGACCTTGAGACCATATCAAATCACTGTCCCCCGAGGTTACTTTGATGGCACTTAACATAACTCGGTGGAACGGTGATTATAAGGGTGTCATTGGGTATCCGGAGGAACGGGTTAATGCGACTGCATCAAGAGAGGGATTTGTCCATCCGCGTGACGGAATATACTTTGGGCCCACTCGGATAATTTATATCCATTAGTTGCGCAGCGTGTGACTAGGTCACGGGGATATCATTTATCGGATCAAGTAAAGAAGGTGTTGTCGGTAACGAGGTTGAACCCTGACATGAAGATGTCATTTGATCAAACCTCGGACAATACAGTATCACAGAGACAAAAGGAATAAGACATAGTGTTTATGGTTCAACGAAAAATTTCGTTGCGTACACACATGGTCATCATGGGTGCAAGTCCCGCTGTTGATCATTGGTCAGAGAGGAGTCTTGACCATGTCTAGAGTATTCTCAAACTGTTGGATATAATGCTTAAGGGCTTGATAAAGCTTAGAGATTGTTAATAGATAGTTTGGAATCATTGAAGAAGTGAGAAGAGAGACCAGAAAAGTTCGGGAGAGATTCGAAGGTGTTTGGAGAAAGGATAAAGAAAAAGGACCGAAGAGGGTTTTTGGATAAATGGTGATTTAAATATATGTTTATTATATGTTAATTATGAATTAATATATTTTAAATAAATATTTATAAAGGGCTTATTATAAGTTAGGCAAAATCTCTAAGAGATTTTATCTAAAAAGAAACGGATAAAAAAGACAAAGGGAAGACTGTTTTTGAAATAACCCACATGGGAGGCAAATAGTCCGCGCCGCACGTGGGCGGTCTTCATTGTGCACCGTCGGGACGAAGGGCAGCCACTGCTGCTAGGCCGCGGCCCACCGAGAGCCACGCTGTGCTTCCTTGCCACCTACCGACATTTATGCGTCAGCGGCAGCCGCTTATGCGTTGTTGGCTGAAGCGGGTGGCCCACCCGGGCTGGCTGTTTGCCTCTTTATTTGTTAATTTAGTCTCACATGGGAACCTAAGGAGAGAACCCTCCCCAGATATATAAATAGGTACCCATAGGAGAATAAAACACACCAATTTCCCCCCAAAAATAAATAACATGCCTATGTTCCCCCCCCCCTCTCTCTCTCTCTCTCTCTCGCGCGCGCGCGCGACCGTGGCTCCCTTGTTAGGGTTGTGCGAGCGAGGAGTTCTTCATCGCGGAGTGTTCTCACGCTGCGGGATTCGGATCCAGGAGATCTACTTCCGCAATCTCGGCTAGATCGGAGAGAAGCGGGGGTCGTCGTCAAGCACCGTACGTGTGTGACTCTCTCTGGCGGCACCGTGCTTTCGGTGCTAGGAGTTGTCGGAGTCGCATGACTTTGTGACCTCGAGGTCAGCATCAGGGCGTCTTTTTCATCCACGTTTCTCGCGGTACATTAACCGCGCTCGATCTTTAAAGTTATGAATAATGTATCTCCTCCCGTTATTGTATTACTAGTAGATAGATCCTAGCATTAGGGTTTCAATCATAGGAAAATTGTTGTTTTCTGCCCTCGAATCCCAATAAAAATATCTACGTCGGACGTTGTATGGGGGACAAGTGGAGATGCTTATTTTTACTATATACGCTTGTGTGCATACATTACTTGTATTTATAACTATAGCAATACAAAGAAGATAGGCATAGAAGCAATAGAAAATAAGGAGAAAACAAATGGTTGGACAACTATAAACCGTCCTCGCCACAACTACTAAGAACCCAAATCATTCGCCGCCATCAGAGAACAAGGAGATTACCAACAACTGGTCTACACTTTGGCACTGAAAACCCCTAGCCCCGAGGCGTTAATTGAGCCGCAAAACCATCACCCTATAAGACCGGATCTAGCCTCGCTAAAGAACATCGGAAGAAGCCCTCCGAGCATCTTCAATGGGATCAGGCCAACGACACCACGCCTATCGAGCGACTGGATCCTACAGCATCCACCACAAACTAGTAGCAATCCACACCGCCGTACTTCAAGGCTGCGAGGACCAGATCGACGTCAAGATCAACACCATAAAAAGCAGGAGCACACGCCTGGGGAAGACCATATCCCACAGGCTTCTCGACGTCGTAAACATCGCTGTAATGGGTTTGAAGTCGGTGTACCATTATTCGATGTAGGTATCCACTGCTTTCTGAGTTGCGCCACCACGACACCACAAAAACGCTAAATTTAGTGACCATGATGAATGCCGAGCGTAGGTCCTAGGTCCTCACCCCCTCCCGTCCGCGTCAACGGAAGCGCAAGAGACGAGGACCCGTCGATTGCCGGCGGGGAGGAGGCAGCGACTGAGACTTTTTGGAGGAGGACGGGTTGAGTGGAAATGTTCTTAGACTCTGCATTTTTTTCTGTTTTTTTATTGAGGGGGTGCTTGGGAGGAATGCATTTTTTTTTGCGTGACACCTTTGGAGCCAAATATTTCCGAGCCTAGAAGCTCAATACGGCACAGGCCCGTGACGTGACACATTGCGTGGCCCGCTTGGCCTACGCAAGTATAGCACACTATATAGCACTTTCCCTTAAAAAAAAGCACGCCCTCAGAAAAAAAAGCACAGCTTCCCTTTCCTTGAACCTGCACGTCTCTCTTCCCTTCCTCACGACGTAACTGAAAGCCTGAATCCGTCTTCTTCCCCAGATCCTGCTCAACTAGCTCCTTTCTCTCCCTCTCCCCGCCCCACACGGCAGCATCAAATCCCTTACTCGGCCCGCGGATTCCCACCTTCCCTGCTCAGATCTGAGCTCGTACGGTATGGAGAGCCTCGCCTTTTCTCCCCGTTGTCTTTTGAAGTTCAGATAGTATTTAATTTTCGTGGTGGTAGTTTCGGCTGTGCAAGCATGGCTGTATATTCTGTAAACTGTTTCTTATAGTAACTTCAGCTGTAATTTCTCTGTGGAGAATCTCCTTACTGTTTGGAAAGATAATATCGGTTGGTATGGTAGTCGCCTTGGCGAGTTTCTTGGCGTTGTAGCAACTCAAAATGTCCCGAAAATTGCCACTACTTAAAAATGGCAACTACTGTTTTCAACACTAAAGTATGCCATATTTGGTCTTCTCTTGCAAAAAAAACATGAACCAATTGATGAATTTCATTGTAGTTCCAGCTTTTGTACTCTGTTATGCTTACTTTTTTACTAAAACTAGCAGAAGTGCCCGTGCGGTGCATCGGGAGAGAAATTCTTCATATACATTCACATACTCAATTTATTATACTACAACACATTTGTCGTGCTTCACTATAAAACCAGAACAAATGTTACTACTAAAAAGGATGAGTAGAATTGTACAGAAATAAGATGCTAACATTCAAATTATACAAGTTGGATCACAATCTCCAAAGAGATGGATTTATTTTTTAATACACTTTTGCAGTACACATATGCAGTTGCAAAAACATTTATAAATTGTAGACACTCAAATCAAAGCAACTTATCCAAGATCATTCAGAACTTAGGTACTCAGGTGAAAAACAATGGAACTACATATTATGTGTCGTACGGACAAAACCTATGCAAACAGGACTACTACAGGAAGACCAAAGCAAAGCAAACCTACGAATCCCAGACCGGTGCCCCCCTGCCAGGGTTCCCAGGCTTCAGCTTGTCTTCCGCCACCTCAGAGGATCCTTTGTCATTTGCTCAGTCCGACACACTCAAAGCCCATTATTTTCTGCTAGTTGTTCAGAGTGTGCGCGGCAAGATCCATCTTTTCTTTCTTTCTGTGCTTCCAGGCTTCAGCTTGTCACTTCAAAAAAAAAAAGGCTTCAGCTTGTCCTCCTCCACCTCGGAGGATTCTTTGTCATTTGCTCAGGCCGACACACTCAAAGCCCACTGTGGCTTGGTTATTTTCTGCTAGCTGTTCAGAGTGTGCACGGCAAGATCCATTTTTTATTTTTGTGCTCAGCAACCGGGTTGTTGACACCAAGTCGTTTCATCCCCAAATTCTCTGTTGTTGCTTGTACCATAAGAGAGAGAGGTGACATTTAAGGTGGTAGATTTCTTACTAAATTTTCAATGTGGGACTAAAAATCGGAGCTGAACATGTGTTGGCCTTTGACGATTTTACATGCAACCAGTTATCTGGGCTTGCAGATGTGACGTACGAATTGGGCTGGAGATAAATTATGGATTGTTGAAGAATATGGTTTCAAATGCGTGTTCTGTGGCCTCAGCGGATGGAGCACGTACAACAGAGGCTCATGCAGTCGTGCACGTTTAGGATAGCTTTGTACATGGATCGTCCAATTGATTGTATCTCATACGATTCTGACCCACCGAATCTTTCTTTACCGGTGGCTTGCTAGAAATATGTGTTTTAGTGCGAGGGCAAAACGGTCCAAAAAAGTGTTGTACCGGAAGAAACATTTCGTGCTTTATTATTAGGTATAGATATGCCATGTTGGGTCTTCTCTTGCAAAAAAACATGAACCAATTGATGAATTTCATTGTAGTTCCAGCTTTTGTACTCTGTTATGCTTACTTTTTTATTTTGTTCCGTGTGCCTCTGTGTGTATGTGCGCGCGGCGCGCGTGTTTGCCACTAATTAATCATATATGCATATAGCCTTCGACTATATCTGATTTGTATCACTCATTCTGATACAGAGAAATGGTGATCCTTTGTGCCGGCCACCCTGCCCCATCGGTCCATTCTGAATTCCTATCTGGGTGGTTATCACTGAACAGTTCCAAAATGCCTTACGGTCTGAACTCATCCGGAAGGAAACTCAGAAAGCAAAACAGAAATCAGCGGCTGATTACTTTGGCAAAAAGTTCTTCATTACAAGGTATGTATCCTAGAAATTGAGCAAAACATCTTTAAAAAAAAAAGCTAAATTAGAATCTGCCTGCTTTCTAATCTGGAAATATGTAGTAGTAGCTCCTTTGGCAGCAATCTAATCTTCACAGTGAATCCTGTAATCGTAATGGGAGTAACTTTTTTTGTATTTACTCAAATCTTCAGATACTCTTAATAGCCGTTTCTCTAACAAATCTTATGTAGCAGTACTGTTCACACATTATGTCATGTTCTGAATGTTCACAAACTGTAAATATGCCATACCTTATTTTTTTTTCCTGGGGGGAGGGGTTGTGAATTTGTCACTGAAAGCTTCTCTTGTTAATATTTAGACCATAGAAGTACTGAATTGCTGCCTTTCATTTTATTGTCCAGATTCAGTGGCCTCTGTAAAGCCATCTCGTCTTCTGCCAACAGTTGAACCAAAAACATTTCCCAATAGTGTCCCTGAGGAGATACTATCAAAAGTCAGATTGGAAGAATCCGATGCCTTTTATATACTAGAGCTTAGCACCAGTAGAGAACTTAGCTCCTCTTTGCTAGATAAAAATGCGGCGATCTTAGTCTGCTTAATCGATGTTGATGGTGACTCCTTGTTACAAAGAGTGCCAGCTATCTATGGAGACCAACCTGCAAATGGCACCAAGGCATTGCAACTCCTTCCCTTTCAAAGTGGTTCAGTTGATGTCATCACCTTTAAAGGTCCCAAATTGCAGACAGTCAAAGAAATCTGGATCGGCCTTGAATCAGGTACACTATCCACTTAGTTGTCTGTTCAGCATGAATAATATATGTGCCACGTGCTTACTAATATTAATATACCCACCTCACCTGATGAACATGTTTGCCCCTTTTTCTTAACATTACCCTTGAAGATCAGGTTCATGGAGATTAGATGGTTTAAGTTTGAAAGTGATTCATGGAGCACTGGATACTCCTAAAAGTCCTGAGGGAACACTTGAGTTCAGCGGTTTGCAGTACACGTTCGACAAACTCAATGCGCTGCTTGGTGAGGATGGAGCTTCAGTAGCGGAAGCAAGGCCTATCGCTGTCACTGACCTGTCAGGAATTAGCATTTCTGATCTTCAAGAGGGGCAGTTATCCTCAGCAAGGACAGCTTCAAGCATCATGGAATTGAAGGAGGATGGACTGAGAGAGTATGCTGACCTCAAGCAATCCTTGCTGCTTTATGACATATCTATTGTTATAACAGGTTTCTCTGTCTTCACTCTGGCTTCGAATGATGGAGCTGCCTACTCGTTCCTTGTCGGTGGGATTGGAGGATTCCTGTATCTATTGCTGCTCCAAAGATCTGTGGATGGGTTGCCGGCAATTAGTTCACCTTCAGAGGCGAGCAGTTCAGAGCCATCTCTGAATTTCAGCGGCGTAAGAAGGCCATGGTTGATATTGTCGATTTTGATGGTTGCTGGGGCTGTTGCACTGAAGTACGGTGCTGGCGGTGACAGCTTTGAGCTGACTCCAACTGAGCTCTTTGTTGGCGCCGCAGGGTTCCTGGCGAACAAGGTTGCTGTTCTTCTGGCAGCATTCAAACCTTTGCAAAGCGATTTGGAGAGTGAGGATGGATCTGTGGACTGAGCTTCTTGACGAGATTGCTCTGAATATACTAGCATTATGTAAAAGAAAGGGTAATATGCAACACCAAGGAGCATTCGTAGTAGCCCAACAGAATTCAAGATCTGAAGCTAAGTATCAAAAGCGCAGGGCACAAGCACTGAGGTAGAATGGAAAAGTATATATGCTTGTCACTTGAGCCTTGTGGTAACTTCATACCATCAGCTGGCACCTAAAGCATCCTTTTGAGGGTCAATTACGAACAGGAGTGGATGATAAAACCATAAATACATTTCTGTCCAGTCGTAATATAACTCAAACTTGTATTGTTCAGTTCTAACCTGCAAACTTTGAGTACTTCGACTGCACTCAGAGGCATGTGGACCGTGACAGCCGGATATGGCAGGTACCTCCAGTGATTCAAATGTTCATTTAGGTGAGATGGTATGGTTACTAGGAACCTATGATAGATTGATAGTTTCTAGCATTACCATATGTCATAATGCTGTAAATAAATTAGCTACTGCACGATTGGGCTGGTAGATATTACAGTACACATGTCTATTAAAAAAGGACGGCTGTATTTGTTATATGTTTTTTGATGTTCTTATGATTGGAAATATAGTTGTATTGTATGTCTTCCATCCCTGTAATAATAATTTAATATATATATATCCTAAATTGATGTCGATATTTTTGTCTGATTAATGTTACGGCCTATAGTATATATCAGTAAATTTTGAAGCTTACTGTGTCCCTAGTGCCCTACAGACTTTTCACCATTATGTCCACTATGTCCCTAGTGTCAGTAATATACAAACTTTTCTCCGGCTTTTCACCATTCTACGCTGATTGCAATCTCTTTCTTATACCTTTTCTACTCTTGAACGATGTTTCTGCCAAAAACTGTTGGATGCAAGGTGGACCAACTATTTCGCATCATAAGTAGTAGTAGAACCTTAGGCGCATTTTGCCGCACCACATACATTGTGAGTCATCCATCAGCTGGTTTCTACGATTGTTTTCTCCCTGTGATTACATAGTGTTCAACTGGTTTATCATACATTCATGGTACGTAGTATAATGTTTATGGTATCCTGAAGCCCCTTGTGCGTTCAACTGGTCTATCAGAGATCCAGATTCTGTAGTTAAGAGCCAACCAAACGAAGGTCTTGCACAACTCTTTTCAGGATACCATATCGGCGTGCTCTCCTTTGTGATCAGGTGAAGGACACCAATCACACACCACCAACACCAATCACAGTCTGATGCAATGTATGTACGCTCGGCAGGTCATGGGTGCCTCAGTCACGCCAACATCGGCTCTACTCTTAGTGGGAATCATGTGCTGCCTGTCGAAATGGTGGTGCACATTCAGTATGTCTTTTCCTAAGAAGATACGAAAAGGATTCGACTCCATCATCATGATAGGTAAGCTGGCGTCTGGGTTCCTTCGCTGGCCGCCGTCTCTTAGTCTGTGTTTGTTTGGGCTGCGGCTGTTGAAAATCAGCTGCGGATGTTTGGCAGGAGTGCTTCTCACGACTGCTGTTGCTGGTTATAAGATTGAAATGTCTAAAATACCCTTGATGACAGAATATATTGTATGTGTTAATTTGAAATAGATTAAGTTGTTTCTAACCATTTTTCTATTAAAAACATGTTCAAGGTCTTAATTATCTCAAATTGTTTAATTTTTGGCTAAAGCAATTGTAAGCATATGTTGAGAAGAATATTGTTACAAAACAAAGACGCACGCATCTTTGAACTAAACCATACGCACATACATTATTTTGGAATCATCCATGTAAAAAAACAAAAAAAAAAGGATGTGGCTGTCACATCTCGATCCCGGCGACGTCCTATCCCCGACGTTGGACGACGGCGGCAGAGCCAGGGTGTTGGAGAAATTGCGGCGGAGGGCCATGATGGTGGCAGTTGAGAGGGTGGCGGCGGAGGGCCATGGCTACTATCGGACATGAGCTCGATCCCAACGGCGGCGTCCTATCCTCGGCTTTGGAGGACGGCCAGGGCGTTGGAGGCAGCGGAGCCATGACGCTGGAGGACGGCGGCAGAGCCAGGGCGTTGGGTGACAGCGACGGAGCCAGGGCGGAGGGCCATGGCTGCGGAGGGACATGAGCTCGATCCCAACAACTGCGGAGCCAGGGCGGAGGGCCATGGCGGCTGTCGGGCATGAACTCGATCCCGGTGGTGGCCTATCCCCGACGGCGGGAACTTTGGGAGATGGGGAATAGCGGCGGGGCGGCGAAATCCATGGCGAGGAAGGAGAAGTCGGGACTCGAGACCGAGCGAGTGTGGGATTTTTTTTCTGGGCGCGGTGGCAGGTACCCTGTAATTTTATCAAACAGGGGAGGGCGGTTTGGTCTGCTGCAACTCGGGAATCAGTAGGAGCGGCGCTCCTCCCGCTTCCGCCCGCCCGCGTTCGGTAGGCTATTTTTGAGGGAAGAGAATTTGGCTGTTTGTTTCATCCAGTGATTCCAAAACGCAAAAGCTATAGGCAAAGCGGTAACAAACAGAGTCTAATTTAGACCTAGCCGTCACCTCCACCTTCGTCTTTTTCATAGATCGGTTCCACCTTCTCTGGTTAGCCTCGCCGACGTCGGAAGAGGTGGGGAGCAGATCTATGAATAGAGTTTTTTTTAACAAAGGTAGTGTTTTAGAAGATTAGGGTTTGGGACTTATTTTTGGTGTTTACGTTAATGGAGATGTCATCGTTTGTAAGGCGGGATCTTTCCGGCATCAATGGTAGTGTTGTAAGATTAAACTTCTATAGATATAGTCTTTCAGATCTTGTTTTGTCAAATCTATTTTAGATTTTTTTCTCGTGGTTGCTATGATGAGGATTATTCTTGTAATATTTGTCCCGTACGCTACGTTCTCGATAATAGAAATTCATACTCCCAGCTCCCATGGGAAGTTGACTAGGCTATTCGATTTTTTTACTGAAATACCGGCGGTGGTACTCTTGCCGATGTTGGTTAAAATACGCGTGCAAGTAGCCTTGGTATTGCGGCTAAAATTAAAATTATGGAAAAACCCTCGTTCATATTATCAAATATATGGTTTGCCATCCATATCATGTTTATTCGGCTGCCTTCAGAATGCCCTACAAGATTGTGTTATGTAAGAAGAAGATTTTGAAGACTTTAGAGATTTGCTTGCATTTTTTCGGACTTTATTGTGTAATCGCTGAAGATAGTTTATATATCTCTACCACGTATTATTCGTTACTATAAATATATCCTGGTATTATTAAAAAAAAGGTAAGTTGGCGTCCGTGGAAGCAAAGAAATACATGAGTGTTCAATAATAATACAAACCAGTGCACTCTTGTAAACTTCGTTCTACGGTTCCAATTATCATACTGTCGGAAAAAAAGAGTAAACCATCCTCTGTGACAAACCGCTCCCTGTGTCCGCCTCTGGCCTGACGCCGTGAGGGGATTCTCCTCCATCGTCCAATTTGTTTTTTATTAATAAGGTCTCTTTGATAATTTCGGTGTCACGACGACATCTCTCCAATGTGATGGTGGGGATGTCTCTAATAAAAGTCCTATCTCCGTAGTGCTTTCCCCGGCATTGCCGATGAGCACCTGATCTTTTGACCTGGCGATTTTTCATCGATGATCGTTTGGTTCTTTGTGTTGTTTGTTGACGTGGTTCTACGGGCATTCTTTGCAACAATATTGTCTTCTTCAAACCCCTCTTTTATGCCTTTTTGAGCATGGACGCTAGCCTGGTTTGGCAATAATGCTAGACTTATGGATGGATTTATTATAGACTGGCCTTACGAGCGGATGTGGGATAATAATTTTATGGAACCTAGTCCATAAATTCACCTCCGTGGATTAATTCCTGCAATTGACACGTGTTAGAGCAGTTGGTTGTCTATTTTTAGATCTAAACTGGTACGAATGCCACATGTTAATGCCATGGCAAACCCCCGATGCATGAGAGACGAGGATATTACTAGACTAGGAGGAAGGCGCTCGTACATTTTGTCTATCTCGTTCCAATGCACGCACATAAATGCTTATTATATTAAGAGACACGCAAAAATAAGCGCCGAATTTTATTGAAAGGAAATTGAAACACAAGTTAAATTTAAAGTTCGACAACGCACGAACATTCTACTAGTAGCGAGTAATATGAAGAGAGAGTATATGTGATAGCACAAACAGGCAAATGAAACTTTGACGCCCCCATCGCCCACCGCTCTGGCTAGGGTGCGGCGTGGTTGTCCAAAACACAGATTCCTGCTAGTGGTACAGTACAAAATAAATGATGAACGCAGTTAGTGGAGCCATTCGAGGGACCAACGTGCAGACATTGTCCATCCTCTCCATAATGAGTGCTGCGACGAGACGAGACGACCCGATCGATACCACAGGTCCACCCCGCTGCAGAATAAACAAAGACCGCTACGTAACTACCTGCGCAGACGCAGAGAACGACCCCCACACTCACTGGTGTGTGTGTGTGGATCAGTGTGCCGTGTACGCCGGTCGGCCACAATGGCCACCACGGGCACCCTCCTCGCCGTCCTCGTCCTCGCCGCCGCCCTCCTCGCGGCCCCAGCGGCCGCGCAGACGGTGCGTGTATGGTGGCAGTGCTCCCCGGCGAACTACACGGAGGGGAGCGCCTACGCGACCAGCCTCCGCGGCGTGCTCGGCGACACGGCGGCCGCCGCCGGCCGCTCCCGCGACGGCTACGCCACGGTCGACCGTCGCCCGCAGCATGAGGACGCGCCGTACGGGCTCGCCATCTGCTACGCCGACGCGGGGCCGGCGGAGGTGTGCCGGCTCTGCCTGCGCATGGCGGCGGGGAACGTGACCTTGAAGTGCCCGCGCGCGGCCGAGGCCGCCATGCTGTACAACAACTGCCTGCTCCGGTACGTGGCCGCGGACGCGTCGGCCGTGCGCGCCCTGGGGCAGCCCGACATGGAGAAGCGGTTCGGCTTCTACAACCCGAACATGACCAGCGCCGGCGACGCCGACGTGTACGGCGCGGCCCTCAGGCGGCTCATGGACCGCCTCGCAAACGCCGCCGCGGGGTCGGGGTCGCCAGGGCGGCTGCTCGCGTTCGCGCGGACCAACGTCACCGCGGAGGAGAGCCTGTACGGGTTCGCGCAGTGCGTGGCCGGCCTGTCGCCCGCCGGCTGCCGGCGCTGCCTCCAGAGCCTCGGCGCGTCGCTGCCCATGTAAAATAACCACGAGCACGTCATTCGTCTACGCGGAGGAGGCCGGCCAGCCACTTCTCACATGTACTAGCACTCGTGCTTTTTTGGCGCAGGACGAAAGGAGGGCGCGCCTACACGCTGACATGCTACACGAGGTTCGAGGTGGTGCCGTTCTACATGCCCCCAAACACCACGAGGATCCTCGTGCTGCCGACGGAGACGCCGCCGTCGCCGTCGCCGTCGCCGTCGTCGTCTCCTGCGAGCTCAGGTGAGTGCGTGACGCGTCATCACAGGCAGTAACTAGGTACCTACACAACCTGTGTCCTTGTTGGTGTGAGAAAGCGATTGACAACATGGAGAGCTAGTGTGCAGCGCATGAGTGGTCCTTTTCGACGTCGTACGTATCAACTCTCATCTTTCTTCGCTCTCATAAAAACCTGCTGGTCCCATTCACTGAATTATGCTTAAAAACATATTTTTTTTGTTAGTTTCGAGTTTTATTTATGTTATAAAACGAAAACGCGTCATGCCATGAGAAGCACCGAAGCGACCTTGACTTGAGTCTTGACGCCCTGGGACTTGGGAGGAGGAGGTTGCATTCTAATCATTTGCCACACAGCTTAATGTATTTGAAGCACGCCGAGTATAATACTTTCTCCATTCACTGTTATAAAATCATTCACTATTATACGACGTAGATATTTTAACATGGACCGAATAGGTAGTAAAATAAGTGAACCTACATAAAAAAAAGGTCCTAGATAAATGTTTTTTTGTTCATACCTAGTCCACATTGGAATATCTATACTCCCTCTGTCCTGAAATGCCCTGTATTCTGGGTTTAGTCAAGGTCAAACATATTAAAAAAATTATGTACACTTATAATACAACATAAGTACCATTAGAATCATCATAAGATAAATTTTTATAATATATACATTCGGTGCTATAGATGTTTATAATTTTTTCTATATATTTTACCAAACTTTATAGAGTTTGACTTAGACTAAATCCAGAATAAAGGGTATTTCAGCATAGAGGGAGTAAGTTCTTATAATAGTATAATAGTGAACTGGTGATATTAAATATTTTTGTAAACTATCATATTTATGGGGATATTAACATGAGTTTTCTTGTTGCAGGTAGCAGGTTGCGCAGGATTGTGGCATTATCAGGTATATCTTCATACTCCTCCTTCTGATCAACAAATAAAATTGAACGACACAAGGATGTGGTCTTCTTTTTTGCCAACAAAAATAAAACTTGCTCTGGTTCCTTCGGGTGTTCAATTAGAACTCCAACCCAATTCGGGGACCAGAGAAAGAGTATCGATCATATCAGGTTTATGATCGATACTCCAAACCAATTAGAACTCCAACCCAATTCTTGCCTTCATAATTGGATGGTGGTAACGAAGGGGCCAGAGCAAGTTTTATGATCGATACTCTTGCTCTGGTCCCTTCGGGTGTTCAATTAGAACTCCAACCCAATTCAATTGAAAACCCGAAGAGTATCGATCATATCATGGTTGGAGTACTCTTGCCTTCGGAATTAGAGTTGTCTAGTCGTTTGGTGGGTTTGTTCAGGGTTGGACATCGTTGATAGTCTATTGTGGCGAAGTTGTTGGCCCAATGATGGTGGTAACGATGACACTATGCAAACTCGACCGTACTCTACTTTCCATGGACATGTGTGGAGGGTGTATTGGTAGCCAGGGGTGGCGAACTAGTGGTGATGCTACTCCCTCCGTCCCAATGCAAGCGACACCCTAGTGCTATGTGTTTTTTCTTTGATCACTAGTTTGACCAACAATACACGTGTCACTTATTATAAAAACTATAAGATCGGAAATTTTATATGAATATGAATCCAATGGTACAATTTTCATGACATGTGATTCATGTTTTGTGGACAACTTAATGGTCAAACTAAGATATCGAAATGCATGTGCGCCGCCACCTAGGAACGGAGGAAGTATATGCTATGTCATGTTCCATGGCAGTTTCTTGGGTTGTCCAGCAACGGCTTTTTCGCTAATTAACTAGGCAATAGTCTTCTTAATAATTGTTGAAAACTGCAAGTCTTTTGCCCAGTTAGAAGATAGCAATTAGTTGCAACAAAAGATACACCGGAGTATATAACATAAAAATTATTTCATTAACTGGTCAATGCTCAATACCCCATGAATATACTATACTACTCCGGAGTAGTTGTAGTTGTTGGTTGTTTTTTCGAGTACTAGCTGATTGTTCATTAATTTGACGACCATGAAAGTGATGGTCCCCTTATATAAAGTACTTTTACAGAACGGTTTATGTATATTAGTATTGCCAAGTTAATTATGTGCATCTTGCTAAAAATAGTACGCTGTTTCTTCCAGTTTCAAGCGTTGCAGTCACTCTCTTGGTCATGGCCTGCGTCATTATTTCTATGAAGATTCGAAGAAATGGAAGAATTCCATTCCCAACAATGATAGGAAAGCAGTACAACAAACGTATGGACAAAATCGAAGAACTATTGGTAAACTACGGGTCAATGGCCCCCAAGAGATACAAATTCTCACATCTGAAGAAAATAACCAAATCTTTTGCTGAGAAGCTAGGAGAAGGTGGCTATGGCATGGTATACAAGGGCACCCTACCTGATGGCCACCCTGTCGCAGTCAAGTTCCTTCATGACATGATTGGGAACGGCGAAGAATTTGTAAACGAGGTCATCAGCATCAGGAGGACTTCCCATGTCAATGTTGTCACTCTGCTCGGTTTCTGCTTGGAGGGATCAAAGAGGGCTCTCATATACGATTACATGCCTAATGGGTCCTTGGACAGGTTCATCTACGCCGATAATCCGAAAGAAAACCTTGGCTGGGACAAACTATACGACATCGCGACAGGGATCGCGAGAGGTTTGGAGTATCTTCATCGGGGATGCAACACGCGGATCATACATTTCGACATCAAGCCCCAGAACATCCTCCTAGACCAGGACTTTGTCCCGAAGATCGCGGATTTCGGGCTGGCGAAGCTGTGCAACCCCAAGGAGAGCTACATACTATCGATGACCGGCATGCGGGGAACGGTCGGGTTCATTGCGCCAGAGGTCTTCTCACGGCGGTTTGGCGCCGTTTCGACAAAGTCCGATGTGTACAGCTTTGGGATGGTGCTCCTGGAGATGGTCGGAGGAAGGAAGAACTTGAGTTCAAGCGTGGAGAGGGAAAGTGAGGTGTATTTTCCGAACTGGATTCATGACCATCTGGCGCAACTTGGGAGCTTGCACTCGTTTGAACTGGGATCTGGTGAAACTGAAGAGATTATTGCAAAGAAGATGGCCTCTATTGGGTTGTGGTGCATACAAATATGGCCAGCATCTCGCCCAACGATGAGCAAGGTTTTGGAAATGTTTGACAAAAGTGCTGATCAACTCGACATACCACCAAAGCAATTCCTCTATTCTCCTATACCGTGAGTTATCCATCACTTATTTCAATATTAAAATATGCTCTACAAACTAGTACTACTACTTAAGTTTGATTACCCTTTTCAAAAAAAAAAAAATCCAACTGTGCTTGAGGAAAATAAACTTATGGCAGTCGGCCAAGCACTTAAATTCAAAGATGATGCTAGAAATATTGTGCACTTGGGTTTATCTTGTACCATGCATAAAAGTTCGTTCTGTGTTGTTTGTTGACCACATAATCATTCTGCAATGGTATTTAACTCATTTCTAATTCCACATACACAGGGATGACTCAGATGAAGAACAGAACGAGGCAAGTTCCTAGGAACAACAGAAATGAATGAACTAGCTAGAAAGTTCCTAGGAAAGATTTTTCGAGGTAACAAGAGGAAGCAATAAATCGAATGGTGTCAGAAACAATGTACATGGCCTCGTTCCATTGTATCCTCTTGTAATATTCGGATCCGTGGAGAAGTGAAAATATGCCTATCATTGTGTACTGATACAAAGTCAGAAAGATGACGAAGCGAACTAGCTCGACCTGATATCGTCGACTCCCTTTGCCTTTAGGGGGACAGAAAGTAGACATGAGACGACGTTTTGGTAACGCAGTTCAGCCATAAATATTTCTAAGTAATTGTTATAGTAACATCGACGATAAACCCGTCACGGTATACCATATCAGATCTACAACGTCATGCGGTCCATCGTCCTTGCCATGGACGCCAGACAGCCGTTGAAAACTCGACACTGTGTGTAATCTAGCTTGCGACTAGTCTATTTTGCCTACCTCCAGTGCCTTTATATATTAGACTAGGCTACAAGTGTCCGAACTCAAACACCTAATTTTTCAAGTAATTCAAGTCTAATTGTAGTCTATACACATATTCGACACAATTACAATAATCTCCGTCTTGCCGAATTCTCCATCCGTTTAGAAATATAAGACGTTTTAACTTTGTGAATCAAATGTATCTAGACGTCTTTTACTGTATAGGTTCGGAATGAACCTATACACTAAAATGTGTCCAGATACATTAATTTCATAAATCTAAAATGTCTTATATTTCTGAACGGAGAGAGTATATCCTAACTTGGAACTGTCATTGTGGTGCGTGTTGAAGTGTATAAGTGGATTGCACTAGCCTTTTTCATTAGTTCGAACTTTTGGTTGCGTTGGTTAGTGCATGAAGCTTGACATGGTATCAGAGCGTAAGGTCTCGAGTTCGAGTCCTGCCTTCGCAATTTATCCTAAAATTGTTGTAGACCCCTTTGTGTTCACGTATAGGCCTCTTGAGTCATACGTGAGTTTCGTATCCGTCGCCTTCTCCGTTGCGTTCGACTTCTTCCACACACGTGAGAGGGGGTGTTGAAGTGTATAAGTGGATTGCACTAGCCCTTTCCACCAGTTCGGACTTTTGGTTGCGTTGGTTAGTGCATGAAGCTTGACAGTGCGGACATATGTGTATGTTGAATTTTTTTCTTGTTGCTCACTTGCATGTGCCAGCGTCCAAATTCTCCTCGGACTCGGTAGCCCAGGCTAATCATGCCGCCTCGTCTTGCTCCTCTCCAGCTCCACCTAGAACGATGCTCACATGCACCTCTTATAGGTCATTCTTAGTCTTTCTGCCTTTCAACACTTCTGAAAGGATCGTATGGGAACCTAGAGGGGGGTGAATAGGTGCTACTTCAAATTTTCTTCTTTTTCAAATTAAGGTTTAACAATAAGGTAAATTCTCTAGATAATGCAACTAAGGTGAATTTACCTATATGATAAATATGCACGAGCTAACACAATACTAAGTAAGAACTAGTAAGTAAAGTGCGATAAAGGATATAAGTAACCTAAGTGGTGGACGCGGAGACAAAAGGATTTGTTTTCCGTAGTTTCTTCCTTTTCAGGGAAAGTACGTCTACGTTTGGAGAGGGGTGGTTTAAAACCACCAACGCCACGAGAGGCCTTCCTTTTTCTCCGATGAATCTCACCCCAACGGGATCGATTCACCTTCCACTATATTGGCAACCTTCAAGGTGGAAGCCGGCACCTTTACAAGTTTGAGGCACACATCCACAACTTAATCGGAGGCTCCCAAATACAAGCAAGCTATCAAAACAATCAAAGACAAGCTTGTAAGAACCAAATCAAGAACTAGGGTTTCCAAGAAAACATTAGAGCAAAGGGGCCCTCAATTGAATGAGGGGGAAATGAAGATCTCTTTTGGTGAAGTAGTAGATCAAGGCCTCCTCCTTCGATTCCCCAAAGATCAATGACTTTGGGTGGTGGATTGAAGAGATCTTGTGGATTTGGTGGCTCCAATGGTGGTCTTGACTTTAATGCAAATGAGCACCTTGTCCCAAGGTAGGTGAGGTGATATTTATAGTCCCATCAATCATTGTTGACATTTAATGCAAGTGATGATCGGGTTTTCAAGCGGTAGTACTGACGGAACCAGACTGACGGAGATGCAATGTTGAGTTGTACATACAGTTTCCACCGTATCAAAGTGTGGAGCTACCACATGGGTAGTACCGCCTACGAGCAGTACTAGGACACATGCGGTAGTGCCACATTTTGATACAGGGGGAACAACAGTGTGAGTCAAGTGGCCAATCTCCTCAGAAGTGATCGGTACTAAAATGCGGTACTACCGCATTTTGGTACCGGTCAGTTCTAAGTGTTGGAATTATGCCCTAGAGGCAATAATAAAGATGTTATTATTATAATTCTTGTTCATAATAAAGTTTATATTCCATGCTAGAATTGTATTAAGCGGAAACTTTAATACTTGTGTGGTTTGTGAACAACACCGTGTCCCTAGTACGCCTCTATGGACTAGCTCATTGATCAATGATGGTTAAGGTTTCCTAACCATAGACATGAGTTGTCAATTGATAATAAGATCATATCATTGGAGAATGATATGGTGGACAGACCCAAACTAAGCGAAGCAATTAGATCGTATCATCGTGTTCATCTTTGCGAAGCTTTTCCTATGTCAAATATTGTATTCATTAGACCATGAGATAATACAACTCCCTGGTATCAGAAGAAAGCTTTGAGGTCATCAAACGTTATCCTATGAGAGGGTGATCATAAAGGTGTCTCTCAGGTGATCGGAAAGTATCTGTTGGGTTGTATGTATCGAGATGGAATTTGTCCCTCCCAAGTCGGAGAGATATACTTCGGGCCCACTCGGTAATCGATATCAACACCGCTTGCAAGCATGTGGTTAAGGAGTTAATCACAAAGTGATATCGGATTACGGAACGAGTAAAAGTATTCGTGAACGAGATTGAACTAGGTATGACGATGCGAATCGAATCTCGGGCAAGTAAAATATCGCGAGAAAGGGAATATATATATGGGATTAATTGAATCCGGCATCGTGGTTCATCCGATATGATCATCGATGAATGTGGGAGTCAATATGGGTGCCTGCACCCTGTTGATTATTGATAGAAGATCATGCGCATATTCTCGAACCGCAGGTCACACACTTAACGTGTCTCGACGCTAGGATAGATTGGATAATTGGTTTATGAGTTTTTGTTCGGAGTCTCGGATGGGATCCGGGACATCACGAGAGGTTCCGGAGTGGTCCGGAGAATAAGATTCATATAAGGTAGTGCAGTTTTTGGAGTTCGGAATTGTTGTGGGTTAATCGGTATTGTACCGGAAGCTTCTAGAACCTTCCGGAAGGGGACCAACGTGGCCCCACCTTCCGGGAGGGGGCATGGGCCTATGAGGGAGTGTCCTGGCCGCATTGGGACAGGGGCACAAGGCCCCATAGGGCCTAGCCGATTCTATAGGGTATAAATCGTTTAAACTAGGGATAGAATTTCTAGAAGGAGGGAGAGTCCTTGCCCCCCACTCCTCCCTCCCTTGGCCGCCGGCCCAAGGCTTGGAGGAGGGCAGGGGCAGCCGCCTCCCCTCTATAAATAGAGGGCTGGTGCGCCCTCCCCCACACCTTGCCTCCAACCCTAGTAGCCTTGCTACCTTCCTCTCTCCTCCCATTGTTTGTGGCGAAGCCTGCTGCAGAAACTCTCCACCATATACACCACGCCGCCGTTGTAGATCCCATCTATCTCTCCACCATACTTGCTGGTCCGAGGGAGGAGGAGATGTCGAGGTGCTGCGTGTGCATCTCACGGAGGCACCGCCACTTGTGGTGCTAGATCGGATCGGAAGTGAGGAGAAGCGAGTACGACATCACCCACGTTAACGTTTAACGTCACCGTGAATCTTCAAGGGTATGAAGATCTAATCCAATCTCTCTCGTTGATTGCATCTCCTAGATTAGATCTTGGCTTTCCTCTGTCGCATCCGTAGAAAATTTTGATTTACTATGCCGCCAAACCCTTTCGTGCTGGTATCGAGCTAGATCTATGCGTAGATGTGTTTCACGAGTAGAACACAACATGGTTGTTTGAGCGTTGATGTTTTCTGTTGCAAGCCTCTTGTTTGTGTTCTTCTTATGACGGGATAGTGAGATTGAAGCGGTCCAGCCAACCTTACGCGACGTCGTTGGCGACGGCTCCGCACTTGACGTGTGGCTTGTTCCACACATGCGGCTGGTGGATGTCAGTTTCTCTCACTATAGTTGTCATGGGATTAACACCGGAGTTTGGCAACCATAATATCACCATTGTGGCTTTCCGTAGGTAAGAATCGTTCTTAGCATCTACTCCCATAAGCCACGTAAAACATGCAACAACAAAGTAGAGGCGTCTAACTTGTTTTTGTAGGGAGTGTTTTTCTGTGATATGGTATGGCCCAAGATGTGATGTGTATATTGTATGCTATGATCATGTTTTGTAATGTTTCACGACTTGCATGTCGATGAGTACATGTAACTACCTCGGTAAATTACGCTCCTAGTTACAAGCCTGGATGAGCGGAAATGGTTGAAATAGTACGGTGGGGCCCAAATGCCACTCACAGGTAGACCTTTCGGCCGTCCCAACCATTTCCAAACATCGGGACAAGAACGGGCGTAATCGGCGTGAAGGGATCAACTACATACACAAATGAGTATGTATGCAAGCCACCATACAACAGACATCGAGCCATTCCATCTAAAAGAAATAGAACTATTGCAACGCCATATACAAGATCCAAATATCCTAGATAGATATAATAGTTTAGGATATCTCCCCATACATCAAACATCGAGTATCGGTGAAGGGCAAACAGGATCCGAGTACGGATAAGCAAATCGGCATAAGATGCCCCATAAATAAACACATCCCGCCACAGATCTCACGGATCCCGTTCGAATCTCTACACCGAATGATCGTTGCCACATCGTCCTCTCCTCCAAAGATCCATCTTGTGAGTGTACTGTTCATCGAATCAAATAATTTATCGTGTGAGACCTAGGGTACTCAAGAAGTCTTTATGCCTCTAAAGGGACACAACCAGGGTGACGAATTGCAGCAAAAGATAATACCTAGCGATTCTATAGATATCGCTAACCATCCGCCTAACCAAAGATAGACGGACGTCCGGAATTAATGACAACAGATTATAACGGTAATATTAATGATCCATCCTCCTCGCTACCAACGAGTAAGCGGACGAACAACCCCCATTCGTTGGCGTTTATTATCCATTCCATGAGTGTTGCACTATTTACTAGTCGACTTAGTCAAATTTAAAAGCGGTACTTTAGTTATGCTTGTCTATGATCAAGCGTGCTCCAAGTCGTCCATAACCACGGACACGGCTTTCAGAAAGTTTTACCCTGCAGGGGTGCATAAATAGCAACACACACTCGATCAACCTCGGAAAAACCAAATCAAAACCCAACGAGGCATTCACGACAAAGCAATCACCAGATTCAGAAATATTTCAGGGGGCCACCCCATTAAGCTACCCGCAACGAAGTTAGCTGACTCCGAGACGGACTCAAGGTTTGGGTGGACGGTACGTAACGATCGGGAACCCGAAAGTGTGGGCTTGTCGACATGCAACGTGTCCCGATCCTAAAGCAAGATGTGATCCTCGACAATCGTAAATAAAGCGGTAAAGCATGGCATAAGTATAGGATAGTAAATAAAACCTCAAACTAGTTTGTGGCCCCAAGAAATAAGAATGAATCAAGCTCGCCCTGGGGGTCCCATAAGCCTCCCGGATGTGGATAGCGAATATTCAATGAAACAGAATCAAGTACTCGGGGTCCTACGGACACAAGTGAGCATGAAAAACCAAATAGCGATATTGCTCATCGCCACTTTCGTTAGTTATCCCATACTACTCAAAGTTAAGTTGTTTAGGTACCTCGTTATCCATCGACACTCACATACCCTACACATGTTGCTACGACTGCATGGCTCAAACAACTCCTGTAGTAATGGCTCATGGGATGGAGGAACAAGCTTTGGTGGGGTTTAAAAGTAAAGGCTATGCAATACTTGGGATTCAGTTTAATGCAATCGCGACTCAATGATGCAAGAATAAGATAGAGGCAATAGGTACTATATGTATGCAGGCATGTGGTAGTGTTTGCCTGGCAGCTCAGTTGAAGCGAGAGAAGGATCTGGGTAGTACTCCTGGCTTTCTTGATATATCCCCTGCTCAGCGTCTATTCGAAGAAGAACCAAACAAACAAGGGCCAACATAAATAAAGTGCACAAACATAAGAATAAAATGCGACAAGCAAACAATCATGCCATGATGAAGGATGCACAATTTGCATGGCAATAGAGTAGCATGGCATGGGTGAGGTGTGGAACACAAGAATAAAGCCTTTTACTGAGTTTTAATCATATTTTATCCTCAAATAAGTTGTTGTATACTTTATATTTATATGATGCATGCTGCAATTCAGAACATGGAATGCATAAACATAAAGGTCTCGTCGAGCTAATCATTTTAGACATATCATTTGTCAAATTTGGAGTTATAAAACAAAAGTTATTAATTAATTAAGGCAAAAGGGCATTTTATTGTAATTTTGAACACTTGAAATTTAAAGTGTTCAAAATATATTTTGGATGGCATATTTGAAATCCTCACATTTTTCTGATCTCAAAACATTTATTATTTGTATAATTTGGATTTGAAAATTAAAAGTTATTTTAGAACAGATTGAATTTGAATTTAAATCAAATTTGAAAAGATTTGAATTAAAACAGATAACAGAAAATACTTTTCTCACCTGGGCAATTCCTACCCGGAGAGACAGACAGTGGGCCCGTGAGCTGGGAGGGGTCACTGGTCGCATCAACATGGGGTGACAAGTGGCGGCGAAGGGGAGGACGGCGGGCTGATGTTCTCAAAAGGGGAGGGGCTTATTTACAAAACCTTCTGGAGGATGCTGTCGAACTGAAGATTGTATCAGCGAATACAGCTAGCTGATCTTGGTTTTTGGAAGATGATGGCGAGAGATCCGCTGGGAATCTCGCGATTCCTCAAAAAGAAAGATTGTAGAGGGGACTCATGTCTACAAGTCTGAAGTTCGGAGTTTCGTCAAAGAGGCTGCGGCACGGAAAACTTAAAGGAAAGAGGGTCCGGAGGAGCTTGGTTCTTTGAGACTTATGACAAACGCAGCAGATGACGACGATGGCGTACTGTGAAATCGAGCGATCTTTGGTTAAGGTTGGCGAGTAAACGGTAGGGAATTTTAAGGTGTCGTAAAAACGAAACTTGGAGAGGAAAAACAAGGTCTACAACTTTGGTGTTCGAAGATTCGGCAACGGAGGTCTGTAGCGTTTGGCACAATTAGGGAAACAGAGAAGCGCGCGAGGTGACAGATGACGACGGCTCGCCTGCGGCGGCGTTCAGCCGGACGGCAACGAGGTTCGAGACACGATCAAGGGAGGGATGATGTGAAGGTGGAGGGCTCACCAAGAGGGCTCGGGATGCGGTTGCGGTACTGGGAGAAGAAGTATCTGACGCGACGCGGGTGACCATGGCGGCGTCGTGTGGCGATGGTGCCTGCAGAACGCGAGGTCGCGTGCGTGCTCGGGCCTTCTCCTCCTCGCCTGTCTGAGACGCCGACGGCCCAAGCAGTTCTTCCGGCAACGGCGAGCTCCAGGTGTGTTTCTCCCGAGGCAGGTCTTGGGTGATGTTGGCGTGGGCAAATAGCGGTGGTGGTTTTGGTGTGGGGAGGAAGAAGATGGTGGGGCACTCCCGGATGGGATCTGAGTAGGGGTAGCTGGTTGAGGTAGAGAGGGAAGGGAGGAGCACATGGGGCTTGGTTGCTTTTGCAAAAGGTGAGGAGGGTAGCTCGGGCTAGGTCTTCTCTTTCCCTCTCTTTTCTGTCTTGTAGCCGAGAGAGGGCTGGGGAGGGACCAAGGGAGGTGGCGTGGTGGGCCTGCCTGGTAGGAAGAGAGGGGGAGCCGAGAGAGAGGGGGAGGGGAGGGGTAGCTCGGGTTAGGTAGGTCTAGGGTTAGGAGAGGCTCGGGTTATCTAGGTTTAGAGAGAGGAGAGGTGGTCTCGGGTTAGGTTAAGGGGGCTAGGGTTTAGGAGAGAGGATAAAGAGAGAGGGTGAGATGAGAGATAGATGAGGTATGGTGCTTAGGGTCTAGAGATAGAAAAAGGAGAGAGGGGTTTAGGGTAGGGCTAAAAGCAAGATCAACAAGATCAAGCAAAAGGAGGGAGAGAGAGATGTGGATTGTGATGCACATGGCAAGGAGAGAAGGAGCAAGGTGAGGATTGAGAGAGAAAGGTTGGAGATCAACAAAAGGGAAAACAATCAAAATTCCAAGAAAACCAAGGGAGATCAAATAGTGGTGATGGTTGCATGGCCCATGCAAGTGCATTAAATGCAATGTCTTAATCTTGTGAAAACAAAATAATTATTCATGGCATTTATACATATGCATTCCAAAAATATGGAATAAGCCAAGCTAAAAGAAGTGAAAGGATGCCCCATGTGGAGTAGATGGAGATGACCATATTTTAATAAAAAAAATGGGACTTGCTAGTGTGTTTATTCCACTAGATGTTTAATAGTCCCATAAATATCCCAACATGAGCATAAATCCATGATAATCCATATGAAGCTAGGTAAAAGGTTCCACTCACAAGGCATGCAAAGGTGGCCATGTGGCTCTTATAAACCAATAATGTGAAAACAAAATGGTGCATATATGAGAGCATGTGGAGATAGAATTGGATCCATCCCAACCCACATGAGCTAGAGGTAAAACCAAATAAAGTGCAAAGCTCATATTTAGTTGGATGGTGGAATTATAAGGTGGTGAAAGAAAAGGTGGTGGAGTGGAATAAAAGATATGCCCCCAACTCAACTTGGGCATTTAATCAATATATCAAGAACCAACTACAATATCAAGAGGCAAATACAATTAATAATGCATATGAGATAAGAACCAAAACAAAAAGGGTTTTATATGATGCTCAAATGCAAGGTGGCATGATGACATGAGCATGATATAATGATGATGCAACAATTATATATATGAAGTAGCATTTATATAGACTAGGCTAGTAGCATTGCAATTGATAGACAATTGGGATGCTACAGTACACAACCGGCAGGAGCCATATGGTTGTCTTTATAATTGTGTATGACCTGTGTGTCAACTTCTTATACGCCATGTAATAGCTTTACTTTATCGCTAAGTAGTTAGCAATAGTTGTAGTTGCTATTCGTGGTGAAGGCAATCATGGTGGAGTGATGGAGATCATGCCGGAACGCACAAGATGGAGATCATTGCGCGAAGATTGGCTATACCATGTCACATAAAGTTATATGCATGTGATGTTTATCCTTTTGTGTATCTTATTATGCTTAGATCGCGACGGTAGCATTATAAGATGATTCCTCACTTAAAGATCAAGATAAAACTGTGTTCTCCCCAAGTATGCACTATGAAGTTCGTGTGTCCAAGCATCACGTGATGATTGGGTGCTATAGACTCACGCTCACATACAACGGTGCAAGCCGCTTTTGCACACGCTGAAATACTTGGGTCTAGCTTGACGAGCCTAGCATGTACATACATGGCCTCGGAACACAAGAACCGAAAGGTTAAGCATGAGTCATATGAATGATATGATCGACACTTTGTTGTCCACCATTGAAACCACATCTCTTCTCGTGATGATCGGATTAGGTGTGGTGAATTTGGATCGTGTTCACTAAACAACTTGAGGGATGTTGAATTTAGTGGGAGTTCATCTAGTAATTTGATTAAGTTGAACTATTTATCATGAACATAGTCTAAATTGTACTTGCAAATCAGTAGATCACATGGCCAAATCCAACTTCAACTTCAACGTTTTTTTTGAGAAGGAAAAGCTTAGAAACAATGGGTCTAACTTCACCAATTGGTCCCAATCTAAGAATCATTCTGCGGCGGTCAAAAGGACTATGTCCTTGGGAAAGCGTTAGGTGACCCTCTGCAGAATCTACGCTAATGAGAAAGCTGTCTATCAACAAGAAAGATGATTATGGTGTGATTAAGAGCACCATGTTGTTTGCTATGGAACCGAACTTCAAAATCGCTTTGAAACCTATCCTGCCCTTTGAGATTCTCGAGAGCCGAAAACCATGTTTCGACTCAAGCCCGCTCGAGAGATATGAGATCTCCGAGAAGTTCTTTAACGCAAGATGGAGGAAGGGAGTTCTTAGTGAGCACGCCATAAAGATGTCGGGCTACACTCAACGCATATGAGCAACTGGAATGCACGATTCCGGAGGATCTCAAGATTGATAGAGTTCGCAATCACTCCTCCCGCTACAAAAGTTTTGTAGTGACTCATAATCAGATTGGTTCCACTGATACGATCACCGAGCTCTTCGCAAAGCTGAAGGCTGCGGAGGTGGACATCAAGAAGGATAATCATGTGTTGATGGTCAACAAACCCTCCTTTAAGAAAGTTAAGGGAGCAAAGAAGCCCTTCAAGAAGGGCGGCGGCAAGTGCAATGCTCCTGCTGAGAAGAAGCTCAAGTCTGGTCCTAAGCCGGACACTGAGTGCTTCTATTGCAAGGACAAGGGTCACCGAAGCCATAATCGTCCAAAGTACTTAGCGGACAAGAAGGCGGCACCATCAAAGGTATATTTGATATACATGTTATTGATGTTTTCCTTACTAGCCCTCGTTGTAGTGCTTGGGTATTTGATACGGTTAGTTGCTAATATTTGTAACTCAAACAGAGCTACGGAATAGACGGCTGCGAGGGATGAGGTGACGATGCGTTGCTGGCAACGGATCAAGAGTTGATGTGATGGCCGTCGGCACTCTCTCCTTAGTTTTACCTTCGGGATTAGTTTTAAACCTTAATAAATGTTATTATGTGCCTGCGTTGAGCATGAACATCATTTACGGATCGTGTTTATTGCAAGACGGTTATTCATTTAAATCGGAGAATAATGGTTGTTCTATTTATATGAGTAACATCTTTTATGGTCATGCACCTCTTGTGAATGGTTTATTTCTTCTAAATCTCGAAAGGGATGAAACACACATCCATAACATTGAGGCTAAGAGATGCAAAGTAGATAGTGATAATACTACTTATTTGTGGCACTGTCGTCTAGGTCATATTGGCGTAAAGCGCATGAAGAAACTCCATTCTGATGGACTTTTGGAGTCTCTTGATTTTGAATCATTTGACACATGCGAACCATGCCTCATGGGCAAGATGATCAAAACCCCGTTCTCCCGTATGATGGAGCGAGCAACGGACTTGTTGGAAATCATACATACCGATGTATGCGGACCGATGAGTGTTTCGACGCGCGGTGGATATCGCTATTTTCTCACTTTTACCGATGACTTAAGTAGATATGGGTATATCTATTTAATGAAACATAAATCTGAAACGTTTGAAAAGTTCAAAGAATTTGAGTGAAGTGGAGAACCATCGAATGTAAAGATTAAATTTCTACGATCCGATCGTGGAGGTGAATATTTGAGTTATGATTTTCTCACGCATCTTAAAGCAAGTGGAATCGTTTCACAACTCACGCCACCCTAACACCACAGCAATGGTGTGTCGAGCCAGGAATCGAACCCTATTAGATATGGTCCGATCAATGATGTCTCTTCTTGATTTGCGTTATCATTTTGGGGTTATGCATTAGAAACCGCTGCATTCACTTTAAATAGGGCTCCATCTAAATCCGTTGAGACGACACCGTATGAACTGTGGTTTGGTGCTAAACCTAAGTTGTCGTTTCTTAAAGTTTGGGGATGCGCTTATGTCAAGAAGTTGAAGCCGACAAGCTCGAACCCAAAGCGAGAAATGCGTCTTCATAGGATACCCTAAGGAAACTATTGGGTATACCTTCTATCACGTAACCGAAGGCAAAGTGTTTGTCAGAAGAACGGTTCCTTTCTTGAGAAGGAGTTTCTCTCGAAAGAAGTGAGTGGGAGGAAAGTAGAGCTGACGAGGTTATTGAACCTTCTTGAATTGGAGAGTAGCAGACCTGAAATTGTTCCGGTTACCGCACCAACAATAGAGGAAGCTAATGACAAGGATCATGAAGCTTGGACGATCTCTTGCATCTTGAACGTCGCAGTCGACAAGGTCGCGTGCCCCTCCTGAGTGGTACGGCAACCCTGTCTTGACTGTCTTGTTAGTAGAAGACAGTGAACCTATGAACTATGAGGAAGCGATGATGAGACCAGACTCTGAGAAATGGCTAGAAGCCATGAAATCCGAATTGGGATCCATGAGCGAAAACCAAGTATGGACTTTGGTGGACCCTCCTAGCAACCGAAAGGCCGTTGAGTGCAAATGGATATTCAAGAAGAAAACGGACGCGGATGGTAATGTTACCATCTATAAAGCACGGCTTGTCGCAAAAGGTTTTCGACAAGTTCAAGGTGTTGACTACGATGAGACTTTCTCTCCCGTAGCGATGTTTAAGTCCATTCGGATTTTATTAGCAATTGCTGCGTTTCATGATTATGAAATATGGCGATGGATGTCAAGATCGTTCCTCAATGGAAACATTGATGAAGAGTTGTATATGATGCAACCCGGTTTTGTCGATCCTAAGGATGTCGATAAAGTGTGCAAACTTCAGCTCCATATATGGATCAAGCAAGCATCTCGGAGTTGGAGCCTTCGTTTTGATCAAGTGATCAAGAGCTTTGGATTTGTTCCAAATTGCTACGAAGCTTGCATCTACAAGAAAGTGAGTGGGAGCTCGGTGACGTTTCTGGTACTATATGTGGATGACATATTGATTATTGGAAATGACATCAACATGCTTAACGATGTGAACAGTTATTTGAACAAATGTTTTCAATGAAAGACCTAGGTGAAGCTTATATATTGGGCATCAAAATCTATAGAGATAGACAAAGACGCGATAGCTTTAAGCCGAGTACATACCTAGACAAAGTTCGAAAAGGTTCGAATGGATAAGGCAAAGAAAGGTTCAGGCCTATGTTGTCAGTAAGATATTGAGCAAGGCTCGGTAATACATTACGGTAAATGATAGGGAAGCTATGAGCAAAGTGCCTTATGCCTCATATAGGTTCCATCATGTATGCCATGATGTGTACTAGACCGGATGTGTCCAATGCTCTTAGTTTGTGACGAGCAGATATCAAAGTGATCCAGAGTGGAACATCTTTGGACACCGTGAAGAACATCCTAAAGTACCTAAATAGGACTAAAGAAATATTCTTAGTCTATGGGGTGATGAACGACTTGTCGTAAAAGGTTACGTCGACGCTAGTTTTGACACGACAAGGATGATTCTAAATCTCGAGAGGATACGTTTATATTTTGAAAGGAGGAGCTGAGTCGGAGAAGGCGCAAGCAAAGCGTGATCGCGGGATCTATAGTGGAAGCGAATGGTATGCCGCAGAAGGCCAAGTGAAGGAGTTTGGATCGAAACTTCATCACTGAGCTTGGCGTGGTTCCAAGTGCATTGGACCCACTGGAGATATTGTGTGACAACACTGGCGCCATAGCACTTGCTAAGGAACCAATATATCATCCAAAGACCAAGCATATCAACTGCAAGTTTCATATAATCCGAGATCATATTGCAGATGGAGATCTGAAGATTAGCAAAGTACATACAGATCTGAATGTCGCAGATCCATTGACTAAACCTCTTCCACGTGTAAAACATGATCAAGACCTCGATTGCCATGGGTGTGAGATTGTTGCCAAATGTAAACTAGATTATTGACTCTAGTGCAAGTGGGAGACTGTTGGAATTATGCCCTAGAGGCAATAATAAAGATGTTATTATTATAATTCTTGTTCATAATAAAGTTTATATTCCATGCTAGAATTGTATTAAGCGAAAACTTTAATACTTGTGTGGTTTGTGAACAACACCGTGTCCCTAGTACGCCTCTATGGACTAGCTCATTGATCAATGATGGTTAAGGTTTCCTAACCATAGACATGAGTTGTCAATTGATAATAAGATCATATCATTGGAGAATGATATGGTGGACAGACCCAAACTAAGTGAAGCAATTAGATCGTATCATCGTGTTCATCTTTGCGAAGCTTTTCCTATGTCAAATATTGTATTCCTTAGACCATGAGATAATACAAATCCCTGGTATCGGAAGAAAGCTTTGAGGTCATCAAACGTCATCCTATGAGAGGGTGATCATAAAGGTGTCTCTCAGGTGATCGGAAAGTATCTGTTGGGTTGTATGTATCGAGATGGAATTTGTCCCTCCCAAGTCGGAGAGATATACTTGGCCCACTTTAATCGATATCAACACCGCTTGCAAGCATGTGGTTAAGGAGTTAATCACAAAGTGATATCGGATTACGGAACGAGTAAAGTATTCTGTGAACGAGATTGAACTAGGTATGACTTGCAAGCGATCGAATCTCGGGCAAGTAAAATATCGCGAGACGAAGGGAATATATATATGGGATTAATTGAATCTGGCATCGTGGTTCATCCGATATGATCATCGATGAATGTGTGGAGTCAATATGGGTGCCTGCACCCTGTTGATTATTGATAGAAGATCATGTCTGCATTCTCGAACCCGCAGGTCACACACTTAACGTGTCTCGACTAGGATAGATTGGATAATTGGTTTATGAGTTTTGTTCGAGTCTCGGATGGGATCCGGGACATCACGAGAGGTTCCGAGTGGTCCAGAATAAGATTCATATAAAGCGGCATGCGGTTTGGAGTTGAATTGTTCGGGTTAATCGGTATTGTCACGGAAGCTTCTAGAACCTTCCGAAGGGGACCAACGTGGCCCCACCTTCCGGGAGGGGCATGGGCCTATGAGGGAGTGTCCGGCGCATTGGGCCAGGGGCACAAGGCCCCATAGGGCCCAGCCGATTCTATAGGGTTTAAATCGTTTAAACTAGGGATAGAATTTCTAGAAGGAGGGAGAGTCCTTGCCCCCCACTCCTCCCTCCCTTGGCCGCCGGCCCAAGGCTTGGAGGAGGGGCAAGGGCTGCCCCCCCCTCTATAAATAGAGGGCTGGTGCGCCCCCTCCCCCCTACACCTTGCCTCCAACCCTAGTAGCCTTGCTACCTTCCTCTCTCCCTCCCGACTGTTTGTAGGCGAAGCCCTGCTGCAGAAACTCTCCACCATATACACCACGCCGTCGTGTTGTAGATCCCATCTATCTCTCCACCATACTTGCTGGTCCGAGGGAGGAGGAGACGTCGAGGTGCTGCACGTGTGCATCTCACGGAGGCACCGCCACTTGTGGTGCTAGATCGGATCGGAAGTGAGGAGGAGAAGCGAGTACGACTACATCACCCACGTTCCGATGAACGTTCCGCTGTGCGAATCTTCAAGGGTATGAAGATCTAATCCAATCTCTCTCGTTGATTGCATCTCCTAGATTAGATCTTGGCTTTCCCTCTATTCGCATCCGTAGAAAATTTTGATTTACTATGCCGCGAAACCCTTTCACTAAGAAGATTGGCAAGCTTGCCAATCGCTTCAGTCTTGACCGGTATCAAAATGCGGTACTACCGCTTTTTGATACCGCTCAGCTCTGAGGAGTTTGGCGAGCTTGCCAAGCGCTTCAGTCATGAGCGGTACCAAAATGTGGTACTACCGCTTTTTGATACCGCTCAGTACTGAGGCCTTTGGCCAGTGTACTCATCACACTGCCAGGCCCGGAAGTGAAACCCGGTGCTACCGGACTTGAGCGGTAGTACCGGATGAATTATCCGGTACTACCGGACATCACTGAGGCAGAATATGGAGCAGCAGGCAAGTCCTTTTTGTGGGCAATTAGACAGGGAATTCTATGCATGCAACCTGTAGAATACTTGGCAGATAATTAGTCTGTTATGTGCGTTGTAATAAACACCAGAATCTCTAGGTATAAGAAATGTTCTTTCAATCTCCCCCTTTTTGGTGTTAGACGACAACACACATTTTGCATGATAGAATTGATGACAAGTAATATTTTGTAAAATAGAGATGGGGCTACCCCTAGGTAAGTAGAGACAAGCTCCATACTATTTTACAAGGTACATGGGAGTGCATAGTCACACATAGTGCACATACCTTCGCACACAAGTGTGTGATGAGAACCACAATGATAAGGAATAGATAATGTCATCACACACCACATAAGATGGATCCAATATGCTAATAACCATACCATACAAATGATGGATCCATACGATAACCACATAGTATTCGCATACATAGCAGAAATAGTTAGTTCATAGGTTTCCATAATAAGAGGCAAGTAGCAAATAAAGTTCACAAGCGATTAAAAATCAAAGGCAAGAGCGAGCTTGTGACTTTCCCATGCAAATCCCGCATGCCTAACGTAACTCTTCTCCCCCTTTGGCATCAAGAGACCAAAAAGGGACAAGAGCAACTCTAATGTCCCCGAGATCACTGGTAGTCATCATCAGAGTCATCCCCATAAGGAGGCGGAGCATGGAAAGTGGAAGAGGCATCATCGTCCCAGTGACTGTGCTTGGAGATCCATTGCTCTTAAGGAGTGATGTTGTCCTCGGATCCCTCGGAGGTGATCAACCCTTGAGCTTGCATTACTTCTTTCTGACGCGCACTGGCTTTCTTGGCATAGACATGGGCCTCATACATACGCTTCTGATTTTCAACCTGGAAGTAGAAGACCTTCTTAAGCTTAGCCTCAATCCTCTTGGCCCATGATGGTTGGGCAGACTTGCGGCATGAGGCCACAAAATCAGTGTCTTGGGCATCATCATCATCACCGGACCCATCCTCAAGTGGGTTCCCATCCTCATCAACAAGTTGACCATCCGCGTTGCATGGTTTGAGATGGGTCTTGATCGATAGATTCTTGTGCCGGTGAGTAACAAGACGTTGAGAGGAAATGTTCTGAGCAAGAGATTGGCACTTGTGAAGAATAAGTGCCATGATGTACGGGGCAAAAGGAGGAACCCGCCGAGTGTAAGTAGCATTAACCATCTCGTTCCAAATCACGTCCAGCACATCAATTGGTTGTCCTGAATCACGTTGGCGGTGAGTTGTGATCATGAGGTCCACCATGAAACCATGCATCTCATCAACATTACCAGAACGGGGGAGCGATGGTCTCACGAAAAATACGATGCAAGATATCATATGTTGGGAGAAGCCCCTTGATCTTTCCAGCAATACCACGCCCACGGATGTAAAGTGGAAGAAGAACATCCTTCTTCATGGGACGCTCATTGTTGTGACAGCGGTAGCCAACCGGAGTATTTCTCCCATGGTCCTCATATCCAAGGATAGCCCCAAAATCAGCCAGTGTTGCGGTCTTGACAACTCCCTCTGTCATCCAGGTGATAGTCCGAGTCTGGTTCTTGGCAAAGTGAACGGTGGCATAGAACTGCGCAATGATCAAGGGGTCATATTCACACTTGAACTGCATAATGGTAAGCAAGCCAATGTTTGTGCAAATCTCAAGTGCTTCACCAAAGTAGTTCAAGTTCTTGTTCACATGGTTCATCTCAATCCACTTCTGAGGAACCACAATCTTCTCACCCGTCATGAGTACCTCAAAGTAGACCCACTCTTGGAAGTCGGTGAAAAATAGACTATTGTCCCTAGACTCATGGCGAGCAGTAACATAGGGATTGTCAGACCGTAGGGCAAGAAACTCAGCATTAGGAATGTCAGACAACTTCTTGAGCCCAGATGGCCCTGAACTCTGACTCTTGCGGCGACCCGTGCGAGGAGGAGAAGGAGGAGCACTACCTCGACCCGCACTTATCTTAACTCCCCCTCCACGTCGGCCCCGAGTGGTTTTTAGCTTCAGACGGTTGCTGGGTTGCGGCATGATCTCTTCTTCAGATTGTGTCTCTGACTCTGACTCAAAGTCCTCTATATCATGACGAGATTTGGACCTTTTGCGTGATCCCTGGGAGCCCCCCTGCACTTGTGAAAGAATAAGGGAGGTAGCAGTGGGATAAGGGCACAAGAACCCGAAACAAGTAGAAGACGAATTTCAAGTTTTAGAAGAAATTTTGCTGTCAGTACTGAGTGGTAGTACCAGATCGATGGGTGGTAGTACCGCACATCGGTAGTACCGGAGAATCGTCTAGTACTACCGGTCATGCGACTACAACACAGATCTGGTGATATCGATCTAGGACTGGCAACAAAACTTATTGTAAAACAAGAATCCATTGGAGATATGTACGTGCACACGGTACAACCTCAAAATCACAAGTTTTGACCAAGAATCAAAGTTTCCCTAGATTCAAAAGGGAAAACAAGTGAGGAGAAAGGAAGGATGGTAGTACCGATGTCCATGGCAGTGGAAAACGAGGAGGAGCCCGCGAGGAGGCCGGATCCGGTGTGGATATGTGGAAAGGAGGGAGGGGCGGAGCTCCGGCGGCGGCGGTGGTTAGGAGTGGAGACGGGAGAAAATGGGGCACTGAGGGGTGCCCCTCCCAGCGTATCCACCCTTAACCGAGACGCGCAGCGGTAGTACCGGTTCGAGAGAAGTACCGTAAGGAAAAGGCGATAGTACACAAGACCTGGGAGTTTCGAAAAGCATCCTGAACAGGTCCTCGTGCGGTACCGCTTCATCATGCGGTAGTACCGGGCATGCGGTAGTTCACTTTTTGAACCGGTAGTACCATAACCACCAGACCAGACAGCCAAGTTTGAAATCTGGAAGGTTCTTGTGCGGAGTAGATGAGTTTTGTCGTAGGATAAGGAAGGCTTGGGTTAAGAGAGTTATACTGATATGGACCTATGCACTCTAAAAATAAAACATCAACCTCAAATATGGAGAGACAAACAAGAGTGCATTGACCGAGGAAGGAAAACCAACTCAAAAATGACAAACATGAGTAAGCACATCAACCTCTCAAGTGATAGGGGGCGGTGTCCTAGGCCACCATATTTGAGTATACTCGGCTTGGCACCACGAAGATATATCTTGGATCCATTACTGAAACTCATCATTAAGCTCACATATCACAAAATGATATTAAGAGGAATGATTTTGTTTACTTTGCGCATAATGGGGGGGGGGATAGTCCAATCAATTAGGATCGCACTCCCCCTATGTCTATGCCTACACCTAAACCAAATATGGGTCGAATATTAGGTGAAGATAATCAAGTCAAGCTCCTTGAATCTACGATATTTAGTTCATTCCTCAAGTAGCAAAACCTTGCTTAACCAAGTGGCTTCGTGAAGATATCGACAAGTTGATCTTTGGTTGACACATATGATAGATAAATATCACCCCGAGCAACATGATCTCTAATGAAGTGATGGCGAATCTCAATATGCTTTGTCCTTGTGTGATCCACCGGGTTGTAGGCAATCTTGATGGCACTTTCATTGTCGCATAGAAGAGGCACTTTGTCACAATGGACACCATATTTCTTTAAAGTTTGCCTCATCCATAGCAATTGAGTGCAAGCACTAGCAGCTGCCACATACTCGGCTTCGGCGGTGGAGAGAGATATACAATTTTGCTTCTTAGAAGACCAATATACCAAGGACCTACCAAGGAATTGGCAAGCCCCGGATGTTGATTTTCTATCATCCTTATCACCCGCCCAATCCGAATCTATGTATCCACAAAGAGCAAATGTTGAGCCTCGAGGATACCAAAGACCATAAAATGGGGTATGAACTAAATATAGAAAGATTCTCTTGACCACCATCAAATGGATTTCTTTAGGAGCCGCTTGATATCTTGCACACACACCTAAACTCAACACAATATCGGGTCTAGATGCACAAAGGTAAAACAAAGAACCAATCATGGACCGGTATACCTTTTGATCCACATCTTTACCATTTGGATTTTGTTCTAGACGAGTCTTTGTAGCCATGGGAGTAGGAGCTCCATTTAAATCTTGCATTTTGAATTTCTTGAGCATATCTTGAGTATACTTGTCTTGATTGAATAATGTCCCTCCTCTAACTTGCTTGATCTCAAAACCAAGAAATACTCTCAACTCCCCCATCAAAGACATACGGAACCTACTAGTCATAAGATTTGAGAATTCATCATTAAAAGCTTTGTTAGATGAGCCAAAGATAATATCATCAACATATATTTGGCATAAAAAAGCTCCCCATTGACTCTCTTAGTAGAAAGAGTGGGATCGATTTTCCCAACCTCAAATCCACGGTCAAACAATAACTCTCTAAGGTGCTCATACCACGTGTGTGGGGCTTGCTTGAGCCCATAGAGCGCCTTATCAAGTTTGTAGACATGGTTTGGGAAGTTGGGGTCCTCAAATCCCAGGGGTTGCTTAACATATACCAACTCATTTAATGGACCATAAAGAAATGCACTCTCTACATCCACTTGTTGCAACTTGAAATTATGATGTTCCGCATAAGCAAGGAGGATACAGATGGACTCAAGGCGAGCCACGGGTGCATAAGTTTCTCCATAGTCAATGCCTTCAATTTGAGAATACCCTTGTGCAACCAATCTAGCCTTGTTCCTTACTATAATTTCATGCTCATCTTGCTTGTTCTTTAATATCCACTTTGTTCCAATAACATTGCGGCACTCCTTTGGCTTCTCAACTAACTTTCATACTTTGTTTCTCTCAAAGTTGTTGAGTTCTTTGTGCATAGATTCTAACCAATCCGAATCTTCAAGAGCTTCCCACACTTTCTTAGGTTCAATCATGGAGATGTGTGCTTGATGTTCACTGAACCTCTTCAATTGTGCTCTTGTGGAAATGCCTTTCCTTAGGTCACCAACCAAATTTTGTAGAGAGTGGTCTCTTAATTCCAACATTCTTTCCTTTCTAGCTTCGCGACGAGCGTGGATCTCCGTGTTGTTTCTTGGGGGACCCTCTTCATCATTTTGATCCTCGTCTTGACCATCAACTTGACCTTGATCATCATTGGAATCATTCTCTTCATCTATAGGCAAAGATTGACCTTGGTCTTGATCAAGTGTTCTTCTAGCATCAATCTGAGCTTGTCTCAAAGCAGTTTGTATGGATCTTCCTTGAGCAATTTCCTTGGCACCACTTGACACCCTGGCGAATGAATCAAGCTCCCCTTGACTAGAGTTGTCACTATGATCATCATGTTGAGGGTCCACATCTTGTCTTTGTCTTGAGTCATTGTCCTCCTCGATGGATGGATCTTGTTGATGTTGTGAAGATGAGGGCTCCACTTGAGTGGAGCATAGTTCTTCTCGATCCACCATAAGGGGTTCCTCAACGGGGCGGATATATCCCACACCCATTCTTCCTATGGCTTCCTGAGGCATTTCATCATCTGCATCACAAGCATCAACACGCCCCCCTTAGGGACCATCATATTCTTCGAAGGTCACACTACAAGATTCTATGACGGCTCCGGAGATATTATCATAGATTCTTTAAGTGTGAGATTCGAGACCATAGACAACAAAAATACCCTCTAATGCTTTAGACTCGAATTTGGACAGACGAACACCTTTTATGAGATAGAAACACTTACAACCCAACACCCGAAAGTAAGATATGTTGGGCACATCTGTAAGTATTTCATATGGAGTCTTGTTGATTTCTTTATGAGGTAGAGCCGGTTTGAAGCATGGCAAGCGGTGGAGATGGCTTTCGGCCCAAAAGTTCTATGGAGATTTAAACTCCGCCAACATGGTCCTAGCCATCTCAATAAGAGTTCGGTTCTTCCTTTCGGCCACACATTTTGTTGAGGGGTGTATGCAGCGGACTATTGATGTTTTATCCCCTCATCACTAAGGAAATCATTCAAGGTGTAGTTCTTGAACTCGGTGCCGTTGTCACTTCTTATGATCAACACGGGAAGATTGTATTGACGTTGGACCATGTTGATGAAGTCGATGAAGGTCTTTTGGGTCTCACTCTTCAACTTGAAGAAATATACCCACGAGTATCTTGAAAAGTCATCAACGATCACCAAACAATATTTCTTCCCACCAAGACTTGCATGAGATGGAGGACCAAAAAGGTCCACATGGAGGAGCTCCAAGATCTTGGTAGACTTGATGTGGTTCTTAGGCTTGTGAGGAGCATCATGCATCTTCCCTAGAACACATGCCCTGCAAACATGATCTTTGGCAAAGGAAACATTTTCTTTTAGTCCAACAATATGGCCCTCCTTGTGGAGACTTTGCAAAGTTCTCATATTGACATGGGCTAGTCGATGATGCTATAACCAACCCACATCGGCCTTTCCGAATAAGCACATCGCACTTGTAGTGGCTTGCCCCGAAAAGTCCACCACATACAAGTCATGTTCGACGTACCCAACGAAAGCGACCTTGAGAGACTTGATCCACATGAGGACCACAATATCATCATCAACAAAGACGGCAAAACCCATATTTCCAAGAGCACAGACTGAAAGTAAATTGTATCCAAGGGTATCAACAAGCATGACGTTCATGAGTGGAATGTCCTGAGCAACCACTACCTTGCCGAAACCCATTACCTTAGACTTTGACTTGTCGGCATATGTCACGGTGATTTGATCATCATTTGGCTTTAAGTCCTTGACAATAGACGAGATTCCGGTCATATGACTTGTGCAACCACTATCAAGCACCCACTTTGACCCTCAGGAAGCATAAGTCTACAAAAGATCAAGCTAATTTTTAGGTACCCATTTTTCAACGGGTCCTCTTTTGTTAGCAACAAGGGTCTTGGGAACCCAAATAGACCAAGCAATATAACCATCATATGGGCCAACATATTGTGCATACACATCACCATAATAATCACGCATTAAAACATAGCGAGGATTAGCACTTCCTGCAAAGTCATCATGAGACATTGTTTTACCACTTGTGGTCTTACTACCCACAATGGCCTTGTTAGTCTCTCTTGTGGGCTTGGCCTTCTTGTTCTTGTTCTTCTTCTTCTTCTTCTTCTTCTTCTTCTTCTTCTTCTTCTTCTTAGTTTTGGAGACAAAACCAATGCCCCCTTTATCACCACTAGGCCTTTGCTTACTCAAAAGATCATCAATGGACTTGTTGCCTTGTGGAAATGTGGCCTTAGCAAGCTCCCCCTTCAACCTAGCATTATCTTCAAGAATAGTTGTACTACTAGATGGAATGAAGTTACTAGGTGAAGGAATATTGGCCAATTGAGTTTGAAGCGTTTCATGGGACTTTGCGAGTGACAAGAGTTCACTTTCCAAAGCCTTGTGGGCCTTGTTAAGCAAACTAAAATCCTCGGCAAGTTTTGACGAGGTTTAATCTCGTCAATGCCTATTGTTATGGACTTGGGTTTTGGAGAAGATGGGGATGCTGGAGATCGCGGAACGGTTAGCAAACAAGCAACACGGGACACGAGGTTTACCTGTGTTCGTGCCCCTGAGGAAAACCCTACTCCTGCTTGTGCACTCTTGATTACAGTGAACCGAAGATTACAGGTCAGATGCGATCTGGCGTGGAGGTGGCTATGCGAAAGTATGAGGTCAGAGCTCTAGGTCGTGCCCTCCTAGCCTTTATATAGAGTTAGGCAGGTCCCAAGGCATGCCGAGCCGATTCATGTGTTTTAGGGTTTATCCCTTTGAATTTTCTATCTACTCTAGTCTTGCTCTCCAAGGATCCGAAGGCGTCATGGGCCATGGCCACCCGAAAGTCTTCATGGGCCGACGTATATTTGTCGTGGGCCTTCCTTGGACTGGACTAGGTATGCTGAAGTCGTGTACCCGCGGGGTATAACCATGTCAAGTTTTCCATGAACCACACCAAACTCAATCTTGTCCTTTTTAGCCCTTTTGTATTTAGCAATAGCATGATCACGCTCTTTGATGAGTTTATTCACAATAATATCATTGGCCTCATCAAGCCCTTCAAGTTTTAATTCAAGTGACATCCTAGTTTCTTGTTCTTCTTCTAGAGCATTGTTTAAATCCTCTAGCTCAATCATGTGTTCATGTCCAAGTTTACAGCTTACATCTAGGAGCTCTTGTGTGTGGGAAAGTTGATCTAGGATGTTACCAAAATGTATCTTAGCATCCCCTTGTAGTTTAGTCATGAACTCATCAAACGCAATTAATTCCTTTTTAACATCTAGAGACATCTCATCATCAGTTTCATCATTAGCTAAGGGAGTGGAGTGAGATGATGAGGATACCTCCATTCCTCTTGCCATAAGGCAAGTGACGTTCTTGATGGGAGAATTCTCATTTGGAGAATCAAAGAGAGAGAATGTTGGAGTAGAATTAGTGGCTAGATCCGCCACACCATTAGAAGTTTCCTCTTCCTCATCTTCATCATCTTCATTGTCGGAGGAGTATTCTTCATGAGTGATCAAGACAATTTCTCCCGACTTCTTGTTGGTGTGATTCTTCTTAATGAAGGGTTTCTTGTAAGGTGCTTTGAGAGTCTTCTTCAACACAAGCTTACCCCCATGATCTTCTCTCTTCTCATAGGGACACCTTGCTACAAAGTGATAGCGGTCACCATAATTGAAGGAAGTTCTCAATCTAGTAGTATTTTCTCTTTTCCCATTTGGGTTGCTTCTTCGTTGCATTTCCATCTTGGCCTTGGCGGGGTTCTTCCAAAAGTTCTTTGCATAGAATGCCATATATTGACTATGAGCAATCTTGACTTCATCGGGGTGGTCCATGGAGAGGCCTTCATCACTATGATCTTCATCCCCATGGTCCACAACTTTGGCCTTCAAAGAAACATTGACAATGTTGCTCATACCAAGGGCACGGGCACGAGCATCTTTGGCAGCAACTTTGAAGGCGGCCATCTCTTGCATAACTTCATTTGAGGTCATGAGGTGGTAGTTGTGTCTTCCTTGTAGGCTCTTCAAGTCGGTGGGCTCAAAAGGCATGAGTGCACTCACATATTTCCTTTTTATCCACGCATCATCCACATGTGAGGCACCCACATTTCTAAAAGCGGTGGCGGTGGTCTTGAGCCTTCGGTACATGTCTTCGTGATCTTCACCTTCCTTCATGTAGAAGTCTTCGACTTCATTCCTTAGAGCATGATACCGGTTCCTCCTCATACTCTCATTTCCAACAAACAATACAGTGAGGGCATCCCAAGCTTCCTTGGCAATGCTAAAGTGCTCAATGTGTGGATAATCCTTTGTACCTAAACCTTGTTGAATCATATGCAAGGAAGTGGCATTGAGTTGACTATTGACAACCTCTCTTCTTGTCAAGTTGTTTGGATCCCCAATAAAGAGTCCATGCCCGATGATGTTCCATAGTTCAATGCAAGAGCTGCGCATATGAGTTCTCATTAGTGATTGCCATTGAGCAAAAGTAGCAGATTCTTCAAGCTTAGGTGGGTCACCTCTATTGTATACATGAGGGTAAGGGATTGGAGGGTCGGGAGAGTACCATGAATCACGGTGCTCACCCTTCCCACCATCATTTTGTGTGGAGGAATTAGTGTTGTCTTGTTTACCCCTAACCATTATATCCTCGGGGGATACCGGAGTATTCCCTTTGGGTAAAACGGATGGAGGATCCTCTTGAGGAGAGGGGGATGATGAGCCATCTTTGTCTTTAATAAGTTTCTCAAGCATCTTCTTGACTTTGTTGACCAGGGAAGAGCTCAATCTTGTTTCCAAGTTTTTGAGATCTTCCATGGTCACCGTGGTAGGCTCACCATCACCAGCCCCATCCCATCTTGGCTACCCATATTCTCTTAGGCGGTAAAGCCCAAATAAAGAGCCGAGGCTCTGATACCAATTGAAAGGATCATATGGGCACCTAGAGGGTGGGTGAATAGGTGCTACTTCAAATTTTCTTATTTTTCAAATTAAGGTTTGACAATAAGGTAAATTCTCTAGATAATGCAACTAAGCTGAATTTACCTATATGACAAATATGCACGAGCTAACACAATACTAAGTAAGAACTAGTAAGTAAAGTGCGGTATAGGATAGAAGTAACCAAAGTGGTGGACGCGGAGACACAAGGATTTGTTTCCCGTAGTTCCTTCCTTTTGAGGGGAAGTACGTCTACGTTTGGAGAGGGGGTGGTTTCAAACCACCAACGCCAGGAGAGGCCTCCCTTGTTCTCCGATGAATCTCACCCCAACGGGATCGATTCACCTTCCACTATATCGGCAACCTTCAAGGTGGAAGCCGACACCTTTACAAGTTTGGGGCACACATCTACAACTTAATCGGAGGCTCCCAAATACAAGCAAGCTGTCAAAACAATCAAAGACAAGCTTGTAAGAACCAAATCAAGAACTAGGGTTTTCAAGAAAACACTAGAGCAAAGGGGCCCTCAATTGAATGAGGGGGAAATGAAGATCTCTTTTGGTGAAGTAGTAGATCAAGGACTTGTCCTTCGATTCCCCAAACATCAATGACTTTGGGTGGTGGATTGAAGAGATCTTGTGGATTTGGTGGCTCCAATGGTGGTCTTGACTTTAATGCAAATGAGCACCTTATCCCAAGGTAGGTGAGGTGATAATTATAGTCCCAGCTCCAATCTGACCGTTGCAGCATTTAATGCAACGGTTGTACCAGGTTTTCCAAGCGGTAGTATCGGACGCAACCGGTACTACCGGAGATGCAATGTTGAGTTGCATAGCCCAAAGTTTCCACCGGTATCAAAGTGTGGAGCTACCGCATGGCGGTAGTACCGCCCCTACAGAGCGGTACTACCGGACACATGCGGTAGTGCCGCATTTTGATATAGGGGGAACAATAGTGCGAGTCAAGTGGCCAATCTCCTTAGAAGTGATCGGTACTACCGCATTTTGGTACCGGCCGATTCGAAGATTACAAGCTTCTTGCCAATCGCTCGTCTTGACCGATATCAAAATGTGGTACTACCGCTTTTGATACCGCTTCCGAGGAGTTTGGCGAGCTTGCTGTTCGATCATGAGGTACCAAAATGTACTACCGCTTTTGATACCGCCAAGATCGAGGCCTTGGCCACCGCCAGGCCCGTATGAAACCCGGTGCTATCGGACTTGAGCGGTAGTACCAGATGAATTATCCGGTACTACCGGACATCACTAAGGCAGAATATGGAGCAGCAGGCAAGTCCTTTTTGTGGGAAATTAGACAGGGAATTCTATGCATGCAACCTGTAGAATACTTGGCAGATAATTAGTCCGTTATGTGTGTTGTAATAAACACCAAAATATCTAGGGATAAGAAATGTTCTTTCAACTTCTTTCTTGTCCTTCATGACTCAGATGGTCAACTTATCCCTATCAACACGGTAGACATAACCATTGCCATGTAGTTCTGCTAATGAGATTCGGTTCCTCCGATCCCTTGGCACATATCTAATGTCCTAGAGCACTAGCTCGTCGCCTTCTGTAGTCTTGATCTTGATATCTTTCATGCCAACAATGCATTGAGGCGCACCATGGATTTGATAGTCTGCTCCAAAATAACCAGGCTTACAGGTAGCAAACCACTCCTTGTTAGAAATCGCATGATAAGAGATCCTTAAATCTAGCACCCATGGTTCATTGAACAATTCGCTTACTAAGGCCAGAACTTCACTATTAGAATCATCTATAGATTTAACATCAATATTTACATCTCTATCAATCTTGTTGTACATTGGACAGTTCTTCCTGATGTGACCCTACTTCTTAGAATGAAAACATTGGGGCTTCCCCCTACTTCTTGCCATATTTCGCACCATGATTGTTTATGACCATCAACCCTTGTCCATCACTAGCACTAGTAGAAGCACCTTCTTCGGAAGTTTTTTTTCTCTTTGATCATAAGATAACAACGCATTTTGTACCTCACTTGACGTGATGTTGGACTTGTTGTGCGCCAGGATAACAACCAAGCTTTTGTAGGACTTAGGCAATGAAGTAAGCATGATCAAAGATATGTTCTCGTCCTCCACCTTGGTCCCAACATGTTCCAAGTCTGAGACACATAGTTGAAGGCACTGATGTGTTCGATAAGATTTGCTCCTATAGCATGTAAAAGTTGCGGATCCGCAATATTTTTATTATACCACTCAGAGGAATGTGATATGTCATGACGACAAATGGTCGATTTGCGTCAAATATCATGGCAACACGCTTGCCGCCAGGCGACAACGCTTGGGTGGGAGCTGGAGTATGGGAAGTCTGAACAAGAAAAATCATCATAACGTAGTTTTAAGGTGTTAGGTGGATTCTGTCATCAGTTAGATTTTGACGGGATCTCATTTGATACTACTCCCTCCGTTTCAAAATATAAGATGTTTTAGGTTTGTGAAGAAAATGTATCTAGACTTATTTTAGTGTTTAGATTCACTCTAAAATTGAGTGAACCTATATACTAAAAATAGTCTAGATACATTTGCTTCACAAAGCTAAAACATCTTATATTTTAAAACATAGGAAGTATATGAGTAGTTTAGAGTTTAAAGAACCGTACTAATAATTTTTAACATCTTGTAGTTCAACCCCGGATCCGTGGCGCAATGGTAGCGCGTCTGACTCCAGATCAGAAGGTTGCGTGTTCGATTCACGTCGGGTTCAATACCCCGTTCTTAATCCGGTTTCTTTTTAATCTTAATTTAACTTTTTTGGCCCTTGATTCTTTTCTACACAAAGGGGCCACTCCTTTTTTTTCCTTCCTAAACTCGAAGGCCCATTTCGTAAGCAAGCCCACGGAGAGCCCTGCCTCTGGCCGCCTCCGAACCAAAACCCTCAAGCCACTTCCCGAACATTCTCCTCCTCCTCCTCCTCCTCCTCCCCTCTCCCCTCCCCTTCCGCATCCAGGCGAGCGACGAGCAGGCGAACCTTCCCAGTCCCCTCCACGCTCCGGAGCCATGGCGACCGTCATGCAGAAGATCAAGGACATCGAGGACGAGGTACGTGACCGATGCCACCGGTGACCCATCGCGACGGCGGACGGGTTTGATGCCTGCGATTAGTAGCCTCGATGCTGTAGTATGTGGTTTGCTTAGTTCGAACTGTAATTGTTCGGTGCTGGTTCACTGTGGTTCACTGCTCTTTCGGTTCGAGTAGCAGGTTAGACTGGATTGGGGGCTATTTTAGGTTAGGGCTTAGTTTTTTATCGTTTAGATGTAGAGCTGATTTACAGTAGGGGAAGTGGCTTGTTCGTAAGCTGTTAGTGTGAGCTTCTACTCTTGATTTGATACTGATAGGATGGATGCAACCTGTAGTAGTTTGACTTGTGCTTGATGAATTTTGAGGACTAGTGAGGCTTTGATGGCATTTGGTCCACATGGCTGGTCTTCCAATTTTCAGTACAGACTGAAATGATTTGGGCCAAAAAGATTCTAGCTTTCTAAATAGATACAAGCTGATCCAAAGGGGCTTCAGGTTAGTGATAGTTTTTTTATATCAGCTGCCAAGTGAGTATGTTTTATCAAAAGGGGCTTGGTAATATAAATAGGTGCTCAGGTTTTAGGTGGAGTGTTATGTGTGACCAGAAGGAGTGTTTGTTTCTCCTCAGAAGTCATGATCGAGATGCTTGGAACTGGTGCAGAGGATTTTAGATTGGTTAGTTGTGGTTGATAATGGAGTGGCAGGGTTCAATAGTAAACTCATTCATGCTGCGCCTGTTTTCTTTGTGATTTGATAGGTGAAAAGGTTGAATTAGCGTTCTTATGGCTGTGATAAGAAGCTGCAGGTTTTATGTAACTAGTACTCTACGTGTTAGGAGCACAAAGGCTGCTCACCTGCGTCTTGAAAGTCATGGTGATGATTTTTTCCAGTGGTACTTAACTGGATAATAATATGATTTTGATTTGGTGACTAGTTAGTGTCTTGGTTTGTGACTAGTGGTTGACAATAATTAAATTGTTGTGAAGTAGTGAGAAACTGAAAATGGTTCTGCTTTTGAAGGACTGGTCAGATGAACATGAACATTTCATATAGTTAATCAAATGCAGATTTATCCATTTCTGAACCCCACACTTATGTTCTTTGCTTCTCTTCTACTTGACAGATGTCAAAGACGCAGAAGAACAAAGCCACTGCGCACCATCTTGGTCTTCTGAAGGTGATCTGAAGCCCTTGTCTATTTATTTCAATTAACTGGAATCTATTCCACTCTATAGCATGATATTGTCTAGAATCCTAAGAAGCGATTTACCTTGCCTAACTTCACCAAAAAAAAATGCTTTCATGACTCTGCTGCAGCTCCATATACCTTGGCTTGCCTTACTTCATGTACAGCAATATGTTGATGCTATCAGTTTTAATCTGGATCATCGGCTTGGCAGTGTGTGGATGTTATTGTTTTTTTTATCAAATCCAAGAGCATGGTTCTCTGTTTTGTTGATTAACCTTGATGCATAATTGTTGCATGAGGGGTGCATCAAGGCTATGTTGGGGTTATGTGCTGCACTATGTAAGAGCTTGCTTGTAGGGTTGGAAATTGCTTGAAATAAGATCACAATCTCCTTTCCTTCAACCAGCTGAATGATATTGTTGTTCTGTAGGATTTGAATTTTGATACTTATGAGCATCATCTTCTGTTAAGCTCTTATTGCTATTTTGTAGAAGTTTACAGTGTATTCATAGTAATTTCTTTGGCCAGGCTAAACTTGCAAAGTTACGCGGAATTGCTCACTCCTACAACCAAAGGTGGTGGTGGTGCTGGTGAGGGATTGACGTGACAAAAGTGGAGATGCACGTGTTGGTTTGGTGGGCTTTCCTTCTGTTGGGAAATCAACATTGTTGAACAAGTTGACAGGAACTTTTCAGAGGTCTGCTCTTGCTGTACTAATGTATGAGTATCAATGTTAGTTGCAACAATGATATAGTAACACATGGTTTCTACTTCTTATCTTGTTCAAAAGGTTGCATCCTACGAGTTTACAACTCTAACATGCATTCCTGGAGTTATTATGTACAAAGGAGCTAAAGTGCAGGTGATTTTCTACTTTCAAAAGGAATATACAAGTTGTCCTTTGTTGCTAGAGCATGCTTGTTCTTTGTCTTTAACCATCACTACTTTGTATTCAGCTTCTCGATCTTCCGGGAATCATTGAAGGTGCTAAAGATGGAAAGGGTAGAGGGAGGCAGGTAATATGTCCATCTATTCCTCTATTTTTGCACTGCAGTTAACATATATATGGTCTCATACATGAGGGAGTACCATACATGGATGGTTATAATTTTTACAAGGTCTCATGGCAATGTGAACAGTGGGTACCCATCTATTGTTGAAATCATTTGAGCTCCCACCCACCTATTGTTTGCAATCATCTGTGGCATTAGCTTGTGTACAGAAGTGCATTTTCACTTCTTCCTGATTACATTTATGTATGGCAAACAAACAGTGTATAGTGTACTATGCAATGCTAATTCTCATTATTGTAACCACCATTGTGTTTTCACTTTATTGCTCATGATGAACATCTTCTTTACAAATATGCATTGGAAGTTACCTAGATACATTCTTGAAAGCACTGAAGCCTAAATGAGTTATTCATCTTGAACATCTTATGTGAGATTCTAAGAACGAATCTTATATTTATGTATGGCAAAAAAACAGTGCATATTGTACTATGTAATGCTAATTCTCATTATTGTAACCGCTATTGTGTTTTCAATTTTTAGCTCATGATGCATGTCTTCTTTACAAATATGCACTGAAAGTTACCTAGATACATTCTTGAAAGCACTGAAGCCTGAATGAATTATTCATCTTGAACATCTTATGTGAGATTCCTAGAATGTATCTTATTTGTCTGACACCTTTTATAAGTCATTTAGTATGTGTTATTATTAAGGTTGCTACATGTCTCCTCAGCTTAATGATTGATATGTTTTTCAGGTTATCAGCACAGCTAGGACATGCAATGTCATTCTGATTGTTCTTGACGCCATAAAACCAATAACTCACAAGCGCCTCATTGAAAAGGAGCTCGAGGGATTCGGCATCCGGTTAGTCTATGTTGATACTTGTTGTTAGGGATGTTTCAGCGGTATTTGAGAAGTACTAACTCTGTTCCGTATTATGTCGCAGATTTGTCTAAATTCGCATGTATCTACACACTAAAACGTGTCTAGATCTAGACAAATCTGCGACAGTTAATATGGAATGGAGGAAGTACTATACAACTTGGACATTGGTCCTATTGTTGGGATGTTATCTCACTTTGCCATGGTCCCCTTGTTTGTATGAAATCGTTTGTCAGCCACCTGAATTACTTTTGTTAGTTTTGTTTCAAATGTGGCATTCATCCAGTTATACTAGTGGCATCGATATCCAGCTGTCCTGTGGACGAACTGTAATTTCTCAGATTCTGTATATGATCATGGTCCTTCTAGTAAGGTTTTTTTTATCTCAAAACAATTTATACTAGGGTGTTCCGTGGTGGAGCACATTCTTCCCTTTACTTCTTGGTCACTTGTTCAGTTTGTTCACTTTGCTGAGAGAAGGTCTTGTCTAATCTGTGTGAACTTTCCATGTATTAGGTTGAACAAGACACCCCCCAATATGACGTTCAGGAGAAAAGAAAAGGGTGGCATCAATTTCACATCAACAGTAGCAAACACACACTTGGACCTTGATACAGTAAAAGCAATCTGTAGCGAGTACAGGATTCATAATGCTGATGTCTCCCTTAGGTTTGATGCAACAGCAGATGATCTCATCGATGTCATCGAGGGAAGTAGAATTTACATGCCTTGCATCTATGTCGTCAACAAAATTGATCAGATCACAGTCGAAGAGCTGAATATCTTAGACAAACTTCCTCATTACTGCCCAATCAGGTGAGTGTCTACTTGGCTGCTTGTTATGCTCATTCTCTTCATTTCTTTTTTACCTTCAACGGTTAACTCACTTTCTTCGGTTCTCACCGCCAACAGTGCCCATCTTGAATGGAACCTTGATGGGCTTCTAGAGATGGTCTGGGAGTACCTAGATCTGGTTAGGTTATACACGAAACCCAAAGGGCTAAACCCGGATTACGAGGATCCTGTGATCTTATCAAAGAGGAGGAAAACAGTGGAAGACTTCTGCAACCAAATCCACAAGGACATGGCGAAGCAGTTCAAATAGTAAGTGCTGGCACATATGTTTGGCAAATGCTTGTTTCCTTGTATTGTACTCAACCTGTGGGGCTAACTGCCTGGTAAACTTGCAGCGCGCTGGTGTGGGGTTCTAGCGTTAAGCACAAGCCTCAGAGGGTTGGCAAGGTAGGCATCTTTGGACCACACTGATGTTTAGTTACTCTGCTCTCTTCTAGCATTAACTCGTGAGATCTCTGCAGGAGCATGAGCTCGAGGACGAGGATGTTATTCAGATCATTAAGAAGATATAATTACAGTGTGGAGCGAGCGAATCCTTTTTTTGCAAACCAGGAAGGAGCTATCAGCTATGAAGTTTCTTGAGATGTTTCTTATGCTAGCTATGATGCCCGTAGAGATGTGTAAGCTGTTTGCATAAATCTTGTTGTGATGGAAAGACAGAATGTAATGTAGGCAGTTGCTTTTCCTCCCGTGAAGTAGCCATGTAATCATGATGTTCGTCGCAGATGAACCAAAAGTCCTGCCACAAGCTGTGAAACTCATGAAAAGATGCGTGCCTATCTTCTTAAGATGTTGAGACGGTTCTTATAATGGTGCAAGTGTTTCTGTTTCGTTAGTTCACCATTTTGTATACCTAATGAAGATTGGTGTTAGCTACTATTGAGACTGCCGGTTTTGATGATGGAAGGACACCACTCTCTGTGATTATTATACCAGCTCGCCGTATCTTTCTGTTGTTTGTTGCTAGTGGCTACTAGGGGTTTAGTTTGGGTTGGGTGGCATGCCACATTTCGGTGGGTTGGTTATGTTTGGTTTGCCCAAATTCGTCACTTCGGTTCTACTAGTATTTATTGCCTCGGTGTGATGGGCCTGCTTCGTCTTGTGCGTATCTCGGTCTACTTTCAGTTGTGCGTTTGTATTGATTATTGAACAGATTTGGTTGTTCCTGGAGGAATAAGAACGGTGTGCTCGAGGAAGGATAAAAGGACCGCGCTGAGCGAATCTCACCTGCTTTCACTTTCGAAGGATATGAACTGTGTATTCCATTCGAATTATTTTCTTTTCAGTTGTGTACGCGTGATGTGTGACATCTCCTTTGGAATTGCAAATTCTTAGTTACTCCCGTCGTTCCAAAATATAAGATGTTTTAGACTTTTTAGAGGCGCGGCGGCGGACAAAGGGCTCTCACTAACGAGAGGGTTCTCATTTTTTAGGTTGTTTTTCAGTGTCTTTTTCGAAATGTGAGGTGACGGCTGCATCATAAAGTTAGAATAAGGTCCTCCTCGTCTTATCCTTGCTCTGGTGGTGTGTCTAGCTTCAGCGGAGAGCACATGGAGTCCGACAGATCCTTTGGGATCTGTTCATGGTGTCGTTTAAGGTCAGTCTCTTCCGATCTACGGTTCTTATTTTTGACGATGATTGTTGCTCATGTGCGCTGGTCCTTTGGCTCTTAACACGACGACTTACTTAACAAGCTCTAGTAGGTTGCCAGTTAGTTTTATCATGCAAATGGTTGCAACCGAGAAAAATTGTCCAGAATATTGAATATGTGTAGTGTTTCGTGCGTATGGGAGTTGCAGGTAAGTTGCGACAGAGTTTCTTTTTTCACTTGCAACTGGGCTGTAACTAAGAAAATTGTTTGGTTTGCCCAAATTCGTCACTTCGGTTCTATGCGGGTATAGTGGAGTATCGCGTCAGGCAGCTACCAAATCCCTTGACACAAGGTAGAAAAAGGTTCACACAATTTGCTCCATATATACATCACAGCTTCACTGTTCATAATTAAGCTGCAGCTACTTATACAGCTAAGTACTACAAAGTTTGCTCTAGGTCAAATCAACATACTGCCATGGCAACGGAGGGAACACCAGCAGCACCGGAGCGAAGCACGCACGTGGTGCTGCTGGCCTGCCCAGGCACCGGCCACGTCCTCCCGGTGGCGGAGCTCGCGCGCCGCGTCGCAGGGCTCGACGGCTTCACCGCCACGCTCGTCATGTTCACCAACTTCTCGTCGGGCGACCAGTACTCCTCCACCTTCGCCTCCCTCCCGCCGTCGGTCTCCACGGCCGTGCTCCCCGAGGTGTCCATCGACGACCTCCCCGCCGACGCCCGGGCGGAGACCCGCATCATCGCCGTCGTCAGGCGCGCGCTCCCGCACCTCCGAGACCTCCTGCGGTCCCTCCTCGACTCCCCGGCCGGCGTCGCGGCGTTCGTGCCGGACCTGTTCTGCCCGTGGGCGCTGGAGGTCTCCGCGGAGCTCGGCGTCCCGGGCTACGTCTTCTGCCCGACCAACCTCATGGCGCTGTCGACGATCCTCCACACCCCGGAGCTGGACAGCACCACCACCTGCGAGTTCCGCGACCTCCCGGACCTCATCCGCCTCCCCGGGTGCGTGCCGCTGCACGGCTCCGAGCTCCTCGACACCGTCCAGGTCCGCGCCGACCCCGCGTACGCGCTCATCGTGGACCTCGCCAAGCTCTACCTCCTCGCGCAAGGCTTCCTCGTCAACACCTTCGACGCCATGGAGCACGAGACCGTACTGGCGTTCAAGGGCCTGTCCGACGAAGGCGTGTACCCTCCGGCCTACGCGGTGGGTCCGTTCATCCGTCCGCGCTCCGAGAAGTCATGTGAACACAGCTGCTTGCGGTGGCTGGACGAGCAGCCGGCCGGCTCGGTCCTGTACGTGTGCTTCGGCAGCGGCGGCACGCTGTCCAGGGAGCAGACGGACGAGCTGGCGGCCGGGCTGGAGGCGAGCGGGCAGAGGTTCCTGTGGGTGGTGCAGTTCCCGAGCGACAAGGACAAGTCCGGGGCCTTCTTCGTCGACGGCGGCCGCGGGGACGGGGACAGCCCGGTGAAGTACCTGCCCGAAGGGTTCGTGGAGAGGACCGAGGGCACCGGGATCGCCGTGCCGTTCTGGGCCCCGCAGGTGGAGATCCTGAGCCACCCCGCGGTGGGCGGGTTCGTGTCCCACTGCGGGTGGAACTCGACGCTGGAGGCCGTGGCGGCGGGCGTGCCGACGGTGGCGTGGCCGCTGTACGCGGAGCAGAGGATGAACGCGAAGATGCTGTCGGAGCGGGCGGGCATGGCGCTGCGGCCCGAGGCCAGGGAGGAGGACGGGGTGGTGAGCCGGGACGAGGTGGCCGCGGTCGCGAGGGAGCTGATGGCGGGAGAGAAGGGCGCGTCGGCGAGGAAGAAGGCCCGCCAGCTGCGGGAGGAAATGGAGAAGGGGTTGGCGCCGGACGGGCTGTCGCGCCAGGCGTTCGAGGCCGTCGCCGGCAGGTGGAAGGCCGCCGGAAATGGGACGGCGGCTTGATCATCGCGCACTGCTACCGTGCATGTCTGTCTGTGCATGAGCATGTGAATCTTGTGACGTGACACGTGACCAGGGAGTGGGCGTGTGCGGTGTGCCTAGCTACACTACTTTCATCGATCGGTGTGATGAGCGTGCTTCGACTTGTTTCTTTCGTGCGTTTGTGTTGATTATTGAACAGGTTTGGTTGTTCCTGGAGGAATAACAAGTTAAGAACGGTGTACTCCATTCTAATTATTTTGCACTTTGATGATGCAGTGATGTTGAGTCAGCTGTCTGCAGAGGTTATAGATGGTTTTGATGACGTGGAGAAGAGAGAGAATGAGATTGTCTAGGATGTCGAGTACTCCCGACGATAATTTTATTATTGGTGCATATAGCTATGATTAAAAATAGATATTTTATAGATAGATTACTGTCTATAAGTTATGGTATACACACCACCTATCTAAAAACCATGTTTATTTGAGGGTGCTCTAGAGCGGCTCCTTCATTGTGGCTCGAATGCGGCCCAGTAACTTTTCCTTTATATGTTTCTTGTTTTTCTAGGAATAAAAAATCTCAGATTTTAAGAAAATTTTAAATTTAAAAAGTGTTCAACTCTGAAATATGTTTAAATTTAAAAACATTCAAATATGAAAAACATTCAAATTTGAGAAATGTACAGATTTGAAAATGTTCAAATTTAAAATTTGTCAAAATTTCAAAAAAGAAAAATCCACTAAAAACCGGAACCAGAAAAAACCCGGAAGAAAAGTGGAACCAGACAAACCAGCAAATGAGAAAGAAAAATCGAGATAAAAAATGTTGAAAATAAATCCTCGCGTACGAGCACCGGCGTGAGCGGAGAGCGCCAGATAGTGTCCGGAAATACTGATTGCCGCTCAGTGCGGCACGCTGCTAGTGCAGCAATACTTTTTTTTTCTGTTTTTTCCCCTTTTTCTTTTCTATTTTTCTGTTTAAAAGATTCAAGTTTTCAAAAATTTGTTTATATTTCTGAAATATGGTTCATGATTTTTAAAAAAACATGATTTTTCTGAATATGGTTCATGATTTTTTGATATTTTTCACCTTTAAAAAAATACTATTTGTAAAATCAAGTTTTTAAAATTAAATATTGTTCAGACTTGAAATTCATTCATATTTGAAATGACCAGATTTAAAAGAGCTGATAAAAGAAAAGAGCCAAGTACATGCAGAATCCGCGATGCTCTCGCTTCACGCGGCGCTCCGTGGTTGTGTCGCTTGAAGCGGTATTTAGCATCTCCCAACTGCGTGTTCACGTTAGCTGGAGAATAGGATTTTCCTTTATTTTACGAAGACGAGATGGCATGGCTCAGGTGTTGCTTATTTTGAAGCCTTTCTTGTTTGTTTTTGTGCCTTTATTTGTCCGCTTATTTTCTTTTTGGAGGAGACAACACAGCAGAATAAGAGAGGGCCAGATGCTTTTTTTCTGTTTCTCTAAAAAAGGAATGTATTCACTTCAACCCATATTACTTGTCACTGAATCAGATGTATGTAGACATGTTTTAGTGTTGGATATATTCGATTAAGCGACAAGTAATATGGACATGACAGTGTATTCTTTGCTAGAGTGTAGTATATTAGCATTGTGTTTCCAGTGCATTCCTATATGTGTTTTTCTTTTTTACGAGAAATTCCACTGATCTATTAAAAATCATCCACAAAAGTATAAAAAGTTTTAAAATAATAAATAGGTTATTGAACCACCTAGCAACGTCTACAATCACTAGTACGAGGCCAAGACACGCCACCATCCACACTACCACACCCCTCCATCACCCGAGCCAGACAAAGATTATTGTAATAGAGCTTGTTCTAACATAGGGATAGGAATTTGTCGAGATAAGGCAACAAAGGACTCACACCAAAGTAGCAACCATCACCAGTGATAATAATTGTAGATCTGAAGAGGCTGGTCTGAAATCACACCAATGAACACGAAAAATAACCAAATCTCGGAAGATCCACCGGACACACGATTCCACGTGTCCTCTGCCGGCGCTAGATGCACCCCTGGAGCTGGGATACAGCGGAGATGACCGGATGGTATTCTGACTTTAGGACGTATCCAACGCCTCAACATCCCGAAGAAGACACTGAAAAATAAGATACATAAAGAACGAAGAACTTCCCATTGAGGAGATCTCGTGCTCCACCACACCTGAAAGGGCATGTATGTACCATGTGTAGTTTTGGTAATTAATGACAATCTCTATGTACTAATGTGTAAATTGAGTATCACTTGTAGGTTTTTCTATTGTCATATCTTAGGCCATGTGTTGGTCTCAAGGTTGAAAGTTGAACAAATGTACAAGGACTTTGTGCCCATTGGAATCATGAAGAAAGAAAGTGCTTGAAGGTTGATAAAGACAAGTGCAAAGAGTTGCGTCAAGATGAATCAACCTCAAGATCACACTCATGAAGGGATGAAGAAGGGCAAACTCAAGATGCACCATCTCTAAAAGATCTCATGCTTGAAGCTTCCCATCCTCGGTGATCATGGAGTGATGAAGACAAGTTTAAAGAAGAGGTTTCCCCGTGGAGTATGTGGGAGCAATTTGTAAGTCTTTATCAAGCAAGAGCGAGCAAGAGCAATCAAGAAAGGTGTTCCATCTTGAGAAGGTCAAGACGGTCTACTGATGACTGTAAAATATAGCCATCCACACTCACATTTAAGCTGGATATTATTCATATATTTTATGAAATATCTCTCCAAACCCTGCCACTAATGCCTAATGATCAAAGGGGTATGCAAACCTTTTTTTCTATTTTCCCTATGCGGATAATAACGTTTGATGATGAGAATCACAACATTAAAGTCAAATATATGAGATTTCGAACATACCAAAGAAACCTGGAGCCGTGAAGAGGTGGCAGTGCGTTTAACGACCAACTATACGCGGGAATTTTATTCAGGCCGTATAGTTGGCACCGACATCGCCAGGTCAAATAGAACAAATTTCGTGAAGGGACCCCTATATAAAGACGCCTCGGGCGATGAGAAAAATCACCACGGACCTGCCTCGACTCTTTCCCACCGAAGCCACCATAGGAGGAATAGATATATATCTAATCTCCAAACCCTTCTCCACCACCATAGCCATATTCCACCACTTGTAATAGTAGATCTCATCTCCGATTGGCAACATTGTAAGACTATTATTATCAATCTCATGATTTCCATTATAATGTTTATGATTGTTGATTTAATCTCTATGTGTGAGTAATTCTTCTTGGGCTAAGGTCTTCGGCCTAGCCATGTAGCTTTTTGTGCATGTTATTTATCATAGATGGGATCATGTATTAGTTTGTATGACATGATGATTATTATACCCTCTCTTGCCTCAATCTAAGGACTTATCAGGTACCCAAGACCCCAAGGATTGATCCAGGTATAGGGAGTGTGAGTGATGACTGATCTCCAGGTTGGAAACCCTAGTAACAGAAGGGGTAGTACGGCTGTATGTGAGAGATTTACTTGGGATTAACGATGATATCACTATGCATATCATTAGTTCTCTTTCTTCTATGGGCCGAGACTATTAGGTTTTTGCTATAAGCGGTTGCGGAGGCAATAGTAATTACGGATGCACTGCCACATATAATTATCTTGCTCTAACAATTATATGCATACTTTATTATTATCTTTCATTCCCATCAGATGTTTTGCACAACTACTGGTGAAACCGAAAGCCTCAGGCCCTATCTCTCTCCATCGTCAACAACAAAAAAAAGATCGCAAACTCTTGGTACGGTGAAAACACAAAAGGAATTCTAAAACTCCCGAATGTCCATTTAAGTAACCTTACTATGCTTTCTGCTTCCCGAGGATTCGATAAACCTAGATCTACTAGGAAAAAAGAACTATACTACATCCGTAATTCGGATCGAAGGTATTATCTACATCAAGATCAAGTGGAATGCTCAAGGAAAAGGTATGGTCTTGATAGGGCTTCTCTTTTGTCGGTCTCGTGTTGTTAGTTGGGAGACCAGGTTTAGGATAGATAGTCGTACTATCAAGAGGTGCTCTCAAGCGGATGTCTCGATCGCATCGTTTGGAGGGAGATCAAACCTTTGCATACATAGCATCATATTTCTCGGTTGTTATTTGGATCTTGTCCATGAGAGGATCTAGAGCTTATGGTCATCATCATAACAAGCTATAGTTCATAAAATAAGGATTTCCCTTGCATATCTTATTGCGGTTTTTGATCTTGCGAGTTTTCTAGCTCCACACCTTGGGAGATACATCACATATATATTCATGGTATTTTATCCCTTGGTGACACCCAATATTTTACATGTCGTTATATTTCCAACAAAATTGGTTTCATCTCGTTCGGAGTTCGGACGCGAAAGTTATTGTAGTTTTGGCTTCTGGAGTTTCTCGAGGAAGTTCCGGCTAGCCACGGTAGTACGTCTAGGGGTTTTGCCGCTGGTAGTTCCGGTGCTTCTTCCGCTCACATAATGTATCATCTCCATCTGTTTGTTCTTATTTAGCGGAATCTGGACCGGAAGTTGGACCAGAAATTCCACTCGGGCCAAATTGCTGCTGGTAGTACCGGGTGAACTTCCAGTTCCACTTCCGCTCACGTACTGTAACCTCATGGTTTTATGTTATCTATTTGTTGGATCTTGATTGAATTTACACTGTAGTATCGGTCTCGGAAGTTCGTGGAGCAACAAAAGTTCCGAGCTCTCTTTTGTCTTTCTGCTATTTTATTTGTTGGCTGAGTGCCAACGGAAATTCTGGCTAGGGTCGTAAATGCCCAAACAGTCAGATCCGGGAGCCCTTTAAAAGGCGTTTCTCTTCCCCTCTGTGGGTACCAGCTCTTTTCTTGGTTCTTGGCTTTCTCTCTCTCCTCAATTGTTGACCTTGAAGAGCTTTCCCTCTCCCCTTTCCCTCTCCCCTTTCCCTCTCCCCTTTCCCCTCCTATGATTCTTGCATCTTTTTGAGGGATTTGAGAGAGGAGATCTAGATATACAATCCCCAAAGACAAATCCCTTGTTTGTGAAGGAATCATTGGGATCTAGATCTTGGAGAGTTTTGTGTTATCCTCTTGTGTTCTTCCTCCCTTGTTCCTCCAATAGATTTTGTAGCTTTGTTGGAATTTGGGAGTGAAGGACTTGATCTTGAATTTGTTGCATAGGTTTGAGTTATCCTCGGAGATTCGGCGAGTTCAAGCTTGTGGGCTTATTACTCTTGGGTTCTTGGAACCCTAGACGGTTGTGTGGTTGGGTTGTTGACTTCTTGTGACCTTTTGTGGCTTTGTTGGCCTTTTGTGGCGTTGTAGCCTTTTGTGGCTTTGTTGTTGGGAGCCTCCAGTTGAGTTGTGGATATAGCCCCAACCTTGTACGGGTTTGGTGACCGCCCTCAAGTGTCCCTTAGTGGATCTTGAGTAGGCCTTTGTGGCGAGCTCATGGGAGAATAGGGTGAGCCTTTTGTGGCGCCGGTGAGTTGCGTGCCTTCACATCCGGGGTGAGGCCTTGTGTGGCGTTGGGTGAGAATCGAGTCAACACACCCCTGAGGTGAGACATTTGTGGTGTTTGGAGAGCATTGCGCCATCGCACCTCTCCAACGGAGACGTAGGTTCTTTGAAAGTGAACTTGGGGATAAAAATCTTTGTCTCCGCGTACATCGGTAATCTTTCAACCAAGCCCTTTACTTATGTACTTTACTTTGTGATAGCCATCGTGCTTGAAGTATTTCATCTTGCTATCACCTTTTTGCTTGTATTGCTAAGCATAGGTTATTGGTGCACTTAGGTGAACCTAGTGGTTATGCTTTGTGCTCAATAAATTAAACGTTAGTTTTATTCCGCATTTCTTTGAGGCTTATCCGTAATAGTTTTAAAAGCCTATTCACCCCCTCTAGGTGGCGTCCATTGAACTTTCAACACCCCCAAGCCCCCAAGGCCATCTGTAACACCCCCGGCCTCTCCGGACCGACGGCTGTCACTCCTGGCAGCTCAATAGGATCTTGATACGTTGGAAACGTATCTATAATTTTTGATGTTCCATGATTGTTTAGTATCTACTTTGATTTGCTGTGTATACACTTTGAGGTGTTTTTATATGTTTTCTGGTACTAACCTATTAACAAGATGTCACAGTGCCAGTTGCATGTTTTCTTCTATTTTTGGTTCCAGAAAGACGGAAAATCAATATTCTCGGAATTGGACGGGACAAAAGCCAAAGTCAATATTTTACCATGGGGAACAAGAAGCCGGAATACGAGACGGAGGAGAGTCACCAGGGGTCCACACCCCCTGGCCGCGCGGGTGGGCCCACCCCGCGCCTGGGAGGGTGCAGCCGCCCTGGCGCCCCCTACCTCCCCTCTTCGCCTATAAGAAGCCCTGATGCCTAAACCCTAAGTATCCGATCAATATTCCACGAAACTGTCTGTAACTGCCGCCACCATTGTCCCTAGATCAGGGGGATCTGAAGCTCTTCCACCTGGAGGAGATTATCCAGAGGCCTTCTTCTTCATCATGCCAGCCTCCGATATGAAGTGTGAGTAGTTCCACCTTGGACTACGGGTCCATGTAGTAGTTAGATTGTTGTATCTCCTCTTTCATTTCTAGATCTTGTGAGCTCCGTTCATGATCAAGATCTCATCTATTTGTAATCATGCATGTTGTGTTTGCGAGGATCTGATGGATATTGAGATTACTATGTCAGATTGATTAGTGGTTTTGTCTTATTGATTCTATCATGTCTGTGTTGTTTGTGATCTTGCATGATCTCCGTTGTTAGTAGCTATCTTGGCCAAGTAGTTGCTAGTGACTCCAAGAAGGGGTATTTATGCTCGATAGTGGGCTCATGCATCTATTTAATCTAAGGGAAGTGATAGAAATCTCTAAGGTTGTAGATGTGATATTGCCATTAGGGAGAAAACAACGGTCTCTTGTTCATGGAATAAGTGGATTGTTTACCTTACACACTTTGCTTAAAGCAGTTATCTGTTGCTTGCAACTTAATAGTGGAGGGGGTTCAGATGATAACCCAAAGGTGGACTTCTAGTCATAGATGCAGTTGGATGGCGGTATATGTATCTTGTTGTATTGCCCAATCGAATCTCATAGGATCATGAATGATTAGTATTGCATTGTTATGCCTTGCTCAGTCCTATCAATTGCCCTGTTGTAATTTGTTTACCCAGCATGCCATGTTTGTTTATCTAAGGAGAACACCTCTAGTGAACTATGGACCCCGGTCCAATCTTTACCATTGATACATCTTCCACTATTACTGTTTACTTGTTTCAAACCACCATTACCTTCCACACCATACAGTTAATCGTTTGTTACAGCAAACCGGTGAGATTGACAACCTCACTGTTCATTGGGGCAAAGTCTTGAGTTTGTGTTGTGTAGGTCTCCAAGTTTCTAGCAACACCTTTGAGTCATTTCCTTCCTCCTACTGGTTCGATAACCTAGGTTTCTTACTGAGGGAAAACTTGTTGTTGTGCTCATCATACCTTCCTCTTGGGGTCTCCCAACAAAGTGTCCACGCATTCATCAAGCCTTTTATGGCGTTGCCAGGGAGGCTAAGGACGTCTTCACAAGGGGAGTCCTCCACAACCTTTCTCTTTACTTTGTTTTTGTTTTGCTTAGTTTATTTTGTTTGGTTTTGTTTGCCTCTTTTTATCAAAAACTCCAAAAAAAATAGTTTAGTTTGGTTTGCTTTCCCTTATCAAAAACACAAAAAAATTAGTTCCTGCTCTAGTTGCCACCTTGCTTTATCTCACCATGTTGATCCCCAAGTTCACCCTAAAAGACCTTTCATTAGGTAGTGGCTCCATAATTGGGAAAGAAAATATTTAGGAATTCTTTAATCATGTTAGCAAACATGAGGATATTGAGGATAGATCTATAGCAGAACTTGCTCCTAATTATGGAATTTTTGTAGCTTATTTAGTTCATATGTTGGAGGCTAGGTTTTTTAACCTTAACCCCATGATGCAAATTTTGTTTCTCAAACTAAAAGAAGAAAAGGATGCTGAAAAGAGGGAATTTATCCTTGAAACTTTACTGAAAGAGTTCAATGATGTTGCTAAGGAAGCCAAAAAGGTCTTTGAATGTTTTAATATGCTAGGCTCGTGTGTAGATGTTATGGGTACTCTAGATAAAACCAAACCTAGAGAGGAAATTAAGATACCCATACCCTTTAAACTTGTTAGAATGCATGAAGCCTTAGAAAAGAATTTTGATTGGATTGTTCCTGAAAATCCTTTTGATGAAAGTAGTGAACCAAGAAGAGATGAGAAGGGATCCTGCAAAACTCATTTGGATGAGATACCTTTCCTATTTGAAGAGATTGCAAGTATTGATCTTAACTCTTTATTTGAAAACACTTGATTCTTGCTTCTTGTGCCTAACTTAAAGGCGTTAAAGAAAAGTACTTGTTGGGAGATAACCCAAAAGTTTTCTTGAGTCTTGGAAGTTATTACTTCAGTAATAACCTCTCCTTATCCTTTTTGTTTGTTTTTTTGTGCCAAGAATGACCTCTAATGAGAGAGAAGTAAGATTTGGGAAGTTGTTGTCCCGAAACAGATTTTTGTGCTCAACCGTAAAAATTCGTGAGGAATCTCTGTAAGTCGGATTGAGATGATACTGTACGAATAAATCGCCTAGTATGTTAGCTAACTTTTGTTAGTTCAACACTTTTTGATTTGAGCAACAGAAAGTCTTCGAAAAAATCGGTTTCTAACTACTGGTCTGTTTTGATAGATTTCTGTCATTATTTGCATTTGCTTCTTATTGATTTATTTTTGGGAAATTGAGATTTCTGAGGAAATTGCTATAGTAGTTTGTGTTTTTAGTGAAAGTCTTGTTGTTCTAAAGCTAAACTCAAGAGTCTATTATCTTTTGAATACACTAATGTTGCTAATGAAGATTGTGTGAAGTTTTGTATAAAGGAAAAAAATTCAGGCGTAAAGAGAGAATGATGTAATGAGATGAAGAATGGACAAAAGCTCAAGCTTGGGGATGCCACCTCGTGTCACCCCAAGAAATATTCAATAGGTACAAGCGTCAAAGCTTTGGGGTGCCCTTCTTCATCAATAAAAAGCTCAGGTCTTTCTCGACACTTCGTTTTTATTGTTTCATGCACTGTTGTGTTGTTCTTGGAGCGTCTTAGTTTTTGTTTGCTTTGCTTAGTTTGCTTGGATAAAGTAGTTTGGACCCCCGTTCTTGCTGTGTGGTTACAAATAAGTTGATTGGTGTTGGAAAGGAGTAGAAAGTTCTTACTTGAGTAGTACAAGAGGAGCTTGCTTTGTGACTTAGACTTGAGCATGTCATGCTAGGTGTTGTTTTGACCTTATACTTAGTGATTATTTTTGTAGCATGACTTGTTCCAAACAATTGGGATTGCTTAGTGTGCCTTGAAGGAATCGTGCGTTGTTTTAGCATACAAAAGCATAGTATTGTGGTATTCTCATTTGATGCTTTGTTTGGGTTGACTTGGCACATGCTCACACCATGTTATGACTATGAACAAGTCATCATATCCTCTATGATCATTTAGTCCTTGACTTGTAGTACCACTCTATGCTTTGATTCGTAATGTTTTATCGCTCTGCATGATTATGACCATTATTGCTCTCTTAGTTGGTTGCTCCCAGTCTTTTGCTGGCCTCCACTTGTATGATTAAGCTCTACTCATGCATCCAACTCCTAAGAAACCAAGTTATTCCAAAGTGTCCACTACAAATTCCTATGCATGGTGTGTTACACCATTCCAAGTATATTCTTTTTTTCATCTATCTTCCAATTAAAAAGTATTTTGTTATGTGTAAACTTAGTGATTAAATCTCTCACAAACTTGATGGAACACTTTATTTTTCTTGCCCCTAATAAACTTGAACCATTGTGTCATCTATGTTGTATATGCTTGCACTTATACGTTGGAATTAGCAGAACCGTTCTGTCACGGGGAACGCTTTCAACATTGCACTTGTACTTTGTACTTAGTTGATATCATGCTCTTTTGTCTATGGATGTCGCCGGTGTGAAATAAAAGGGGAGCTTGTAAGTTCACGGAGTTATGTATGTGTGTCAGAGAAACGCCTCGGCCGCTAGCCTAATCCATGGCTAATCATGGTGGAAACTTGCAGCATCACCATAATGACTTCTATGAAGCTTTCTTCTTATAAAAAAAGAGACATATTGAGAAAAGAGGAAAGAGAGAAAAAAGCACCATATTCCCATGGTAAATAATAAGATTGTTGAGATGCTCATTGTCTGCTTGCCTTGTCATTTTGATTATGGGATAGCTCATGTATCATGTGCAAGGGGTACCCCATTGGTGGTTCTCTATGATACACATGTACTTACTATGACAAGAACTTACAGGTGACTAAAGTTGATTAGCATGAGGAGCGCCCCTCGTATTCAAGGGACATGAGATTGCCAACTTATACTTTGTCAAGCATATACTCCATAGTTTGTGCACTTTAACCTTAATCACTTCAAGATGCTTATGATAGGGGCAATGAGAGCTGAAAGCTAACAAGTACCATAATTTTTGGAAGCTCTTTTTGAGACTTGAAATCTCTGCTTACCTTTATGAAGGGCCTTTATTCCACCATTATATTGAGTCTCCACCTTCTATCCTTAGGCACGAGTTAAGAGAGCATAGTTGACATTCTTAGTTACATGTGCATTGTCCCAAAACTTATTGATTGATGCATATCATTGATATTGCTTGTTCTTGTGCTATTTGTATCTAGTCACTCTTATGAAATTTGAAGGAGTCCTATGCATCTATTTGCTACTCTATGAGGGACAATGAATGCCACTATGCCATGTTTTTTGTATGGGAAACAAACAAACGTTTTTCAATGCATGTTATTCATGATCTTTGTTTGTAGCCTTTCATGTTGCATGCATAGTTACTTTTTCTTACTGTTAGAACTCCATCTTTCATGCTCATGTTTAGAGTTCTTTGATCCCGGCTTTCAATGCTTGCAAATGGTTTAATCTTGATTTTGATGGTGCATGTCACCTAAAAAAATATTCTTTTTATCACTTACCTACTCGAGGACGAGCATGAGTTAAGCTTGGGGATGCTTGATATGTCGGCAACATATATATAATTTTTTATGTTCCATGCTTGTTTAGTATCTACTTTGCTTTCCTTTGTCTACACTTTGAGGTGTTTTCATATGTTTTCTGGTACTAACCTATTAACAAGATGCCACAGTGCCAGTTGATACGTCCAAAACGTATCTACTTTCTCGAACACTTTGCTATTGTTTCTTCTATAAACTTGTGTGATTTGGATACAACTAACACAGACAGACGCTGTTTTCAGCAGAATTACCTTGGTGTCTTGTTTTTGTGCAGAAAATGAACTATCAGGAAAAATCCTGGAAAATATGCCAAAATTATATTTCACCAGAAGATCCACGGGCGGAAGAAGAGGCGGAGGAGGTGCAGGACGAACCCACCCCAGGCGGGACCACGACCCGCGCTGGGAGGGGTGTGGCCACCCCAGGCACCTCCTCGTCCTTCCTCTGCGACTATAAGTTGCCTTTAGACCTAAAAACTGGGGGGAGGGGGTCGATAGTTTTCCAGAAAGAGTTCTGCTCCGCCGCCGCCACCAGAAACCAAGATTCGGATCCAGAAACTCCGTTCTGGCACCCTGGCGGGACGGGGAATTTGGAAAGGATCATCGCCATGTTCATCACCAACGCATCTCCATCAACCACCGATGTTTCCCTCATCCATGAGTGAGTAATCCCCCGCTGTAGGCTTGGGGATGGTAGAGATTGGATGAGTTCTATCATGTAATCGAATAAGATCTGTTAGGGCATAGTGCCTAGTATCTCTATTAGTGCTATTTGACTTTGTTGCAACTGTTGTGCTTAATGCTTGTCACTATGGCCCGAGTGCCATGATCTCAGATCTGAACTTCTTATTGAATCCTTACGCAAGTATTATATGTGATCTTAACTGCAAGTTGTGTACACATATAATAATTGTCACGGATCAAAGGCCCCAAAGTGACAATAATTGGGACAACCGGGGGATGGCTGTGGTGTGAGGATCACATGTGTTCACGAAGTGTTAATGCTTTGCTTGGTGCTCTATTAAAAGGAGCACCTTAATTGCCGATAGTTCCCTAGAGGCCCCTGCCACGGCTGGGTGAATGAGTAAGATGTTGTGCAAGTTCTCATTATGCACGTATGACTATATATGGAGAACATGCCTAGGATTGTTTAGTACTTGGATGCTTGTTATTATTTATCTGCAATGCCCTAGATCTTGAAGTTACATGTTCAGACTCGTCCATGCAACACCCGTCCATCCATCCCTATGCCTACCTTTTCGAATCCTCTCATTACGTTCTTGTTACTATTGCTCCTGTTCTTGCTTTACTCTTGATAAACTTTTGTGAGCAAGAACTATTTCCAGGTGCAACTGAACTGACAACTCAGTTGTTAAGGCTTGCAAGTATTCTTTGGCTCCCCTTGTGTCGAATCAATAAATTGGGTAATACTACCCGTGAATACTATTGCAATCCCCTATACTTGTGGGTCATCAAGACTATTTTAAGCGCCATTCTTGGGAGCATAGCTTTATTTGTAAGTTCACTTAGATATATTGTTGTTCGCTGCTACTCCTTTCATCATGGGGAAGTCTCGTAATGGGAAGTTCCCTATTTTACCATCCAATACAAGAAGAGGTACGGTCCTAAACACCTCTGGTGCTCTTGATTCACCGTCTGTTATAAGTAAGCTTGTCACACCACCACCACATACTCATGCTACACACGCTGCTACTGCTGAGTCTAAAACTGCTTTTTATGCTCATGATGTTACTTCTACTATGCTTGATGCGAGTGGTTCATTAGGTCCTTTTCTAGATGCTACTATGGCTGGTCTAGGAAATACCGAAACTCCTAGTGAAGACACGGTTACACCTGTTAGCTCACCTGAGGCTAGTGAGAGTTATGATATTAATGATGGTTACATTGAGTTCACTGATGATTTTGTTGAAGAGTGCCGAAACACACATGGTACTAGTGATATTAAGAGTCTCCTTGCTAGACATACTATTATGCCTAAGTTGTCCTCTAATCCTAAGTTTGCCACTTCTCCCATATATATTAAAGACGAAGATTATGATTTCTCTCTTGATTTATCTTATTTGGATATTGTTGATAAAGAACCTTTTTGTGGGACTGAAAATGAGAGTGTTGTGGCTCATATGAATGAGATTTCTACTATGAGTGCGTTATTCTCTGATGATTTTAAGATGCGCAAGTACTTTGTTGCTAAGGTCTTCCCCTTTTCACTAAAAGGAGAAGCTAGGGCCTAGTTTAATAGATTACCTCATGGTTCCATTGATAGCCCTGATTGTTTGGTTGCTTCTTTCTTCCAGAAATATTTTCCTCCCAGTGCTAGACATGTTGCTTTGTAGAGACTTTTTGATTTTAAACAGGGAGAAGAAGCGAAATTGCCTGAGTCATGGACAAGGTTCTGTGCCTTGATTCATGCACATCCTGGATGTCCATTACCTAAGAATGAGCTTCTTGATATTTATTATAATGGACTAACTGATGATTCTACGACCTACCTAGATAGCTTTGCTGATTATGTTTTCGGGAAAGGACTCCTCTGATCTTTGAAAATTAATGACCAAGATAAGCAAGAATTATGATGATTGGACTTCAACTGAGTTGAATACACCTGAGCCTATTACTCCTGAACCAGTTGTTCCTGAACCAATTCTAGCACCAACAACAAAGAAGAGGGGAGTTATTGCATTAAATGATGAAGTGATGAAGGAAGCTAAGAAGTGTCTAAAGGAGAAAGGTATTAGAGCTGAAGATGTAAAGAATCTACCTCCTATAGAAGAATTATGTAAGCCAATTCCCCACTTATCCACTATTGAGGTACACTCTCTCCAACACTTTGATGAAGGTGATATTCCTTATGGTAAGCCTCCCGATCAATGTTTAGAGGAACTTGACATTTTTATTGTTAAACAAGGTCATTTTAATAAACAAGTTCAGAATCATTTATTGGAAAACTCAAGAGCTATCGATGAGTTGAAAGATATTGTGGAAATAACTTCTAATGATATTAAAATGCTTTGTAAACACTTTCAAATGGTTCAGACCCAACTTGATCAACTTGCTAAGGTACAAAAGGATATGCTAGTTAATGCTTCAGGAGATAAACATGCTTATGGAATTAGAACTAGGAGTGGTATAGCTACTCAAGATCCTTTATATCTGAAGGACACCCTAAAATAATTGAGAAGGATTCCCAACAAGGTGAAGATAGTGGTAGTCCTCGTAAGAGGAAGAAAAAGAAACATAAGATAGTTGAGGAACCACTTGAACCTGCTGTAGAGATCCTAATAGTATATCCATCTCTGATGCTGAAACTGAGAGTGGTAATGATAAAAATGAGTCTCCTGATAAGTAGGAAGGTGAGGAAGAACCTGAAAAGCACACTAAGAACACTAGGTACACAAAGGAAGATTTTATTGCTAATAAACATGGTAAAGAGAGAGAACCTTGGGTGCAGAAACCTATGCCTTTTCTAGGTAAGAAACATAAGTCAAAGGAGGAGGAACACTACAACAAGTTTTGTGAGTGGATGAAACCTTTATTCTTGCAAATTCCTTTGGTGATGCTATTAAACGCCTCCTTATTCAAAGTATATGAAGGATCTGTCTCTAATAAAAGAAAGATTCTAATGAGGAGATTTCTACTTTGCTTGCTAATTACTCCTTCAATGGTAAGGTTCTAAAGAAACTTGGTGATCCAGGTATACCAAATATTCCTTGCTACATTAAGAATAATTATGTTAGAACTGCTTTATGTGATTTGGGAGCTGGAGTTAGTGTTATGTTTTTTTCTCTCTACAAGAGACTCCTGCTAGAAATTTTGATACCAACTGATATATCTTTGCAAATGGCTGATAAGTCAACTACTATTCATGTTAGTATATGTGAGGATGTTCCTGTTCAAGTTGCTCATAATTGCATGGTTCTAACTGATTTTTTTGTGCTTGAAATGCCTGAAGATGATAATATGTCTATTATTCTTGGGAGACCTTTTCTTAATATTGCAGGTGCTGTCATCAATTGCAACCAAGGAAAAGTAACATTCAATATTAATGACAAAGAGCATACTTTCTATTTCCCCAAGAAGGTTGTTAAGAGCTATTGCCTGAATTCCATTGAAAATATTGAGGGCATCAAGGTTGGAGAAATATATTGTCCCATTCCACAAGAAAATTTTGAAACTATTATGATTGGGACCATTGCTACCAAGTATGAGGTAACATAATCACCTTGTGGAATCCAAAGTTTTGTTTCATATAAGATTGTTTTGGTAACAAGACTTGATCAACCTTGTTAACAAAAGGATTTTAATGAACAAAATAATGTTTCCACTGTGGTTATACTTGCTTTCTTTTTTCGTTTCTCCTTCCTAGTCTTTGCTTTAGCTCTAGTTTTGCTAGTTGTTTGCTTGTTTGAGTTTCTTAGAGCTCCTGTAGTTTGGATTTTGGTTTGCTTTTGCTTCTTCTAAAAAAACTGTTTCTGCGAGAAAATCAATTTTCATACCCTGAAAATTGGCCAAAAATAAAGTTTCCCAAAAAATCCCAGAAAATTCAAAATAAACTTTTCCTCAAAAAAAAAGGGGCAGAGTGGCACCTGAGGTGACCCAAGGGGCACCCCAGGACACCAGACCCCTGGTAAGCCCGACCTACCAGGTGGCGGCGCCTGGGGTGTCTGGCCCACCTGGCCCCCTCCAGGATGCCTCCTTAAAGCCAGCTTCTTTCTCTCTCCCAAAAAACACCGGAAAACTTTCTCAAGCACGATTTCTTGTTGTGCTTGCTCGTGATTTTCGATCTCCTTGTTCATCCCATCTCAAGTGCTGATTTTTGGAGGGATTGTTCCTTGGTATGTGCCTCCTCCACTTGTCCAATTAGATTTGTGATTGGTAGATTGTATCTTGAGTATTTTGCTGCTATAGGTGACAGTTTGTTTGAGCTTGCATTCTTGTTCTTTGCTTAAAACTTTGTTTTGATGCATGTGTAGTCCTCTAGCAAGTTCCTATAGTAGTTGCTCATCATTTATCAACTTAGAAATCACTTGGTTTGATTGTTGTTTAAAAATTTCAGAATAGGGAAGTCATGGACCACCACACCTTTGGTGACATATTTGAGAGTGACGCACCTATAAGGGCAAGGCTTCCAAGGTCATCTACCACTACTAGACCCTCATACAATGAGGATCTCATCACTCCGCGATTTTGTGACGAGGAGATGAAGGGATCGCACCTCCGCCTTTCCTTGACAAACTTTCTTGCAAGATGCTTTGGGATTCTTAATGATTTTATGACTTTGGTGCAGAGGGTTGGACTAACAAGTTACATGCAGGATGAGAGCGCACAATATGCTCTGCTTACTAAAACATTTGTGGAGAGTTTCTCCTTTACTAATAGTTTGTTCAATCCTTCTGTGTCCTTCAAAATTTATGGCAGGGCTCATTCTATGATATTGAAGAAATTTTGCAAGGCCCTGGGACTTGGTACAACTTGGTCATCAAAGAAGATTCAAGATCTACCCGCTGATTTGTTAGAGCTTTACCGAGGAATAACCAATGATGATGACCGTAGAGCTCAGCGAGGGAAGATAAAGAACATTCAACTTCTAGCCATCAGGTATTTTGCCTAGTATCTTGCCATCAGTGTTCTTGGTAGGGAGAACACTAGTAATATTTCCAACTATCAATTGGCCTTCTTATCTGTTGCGCTCAACAATGAGGATAAGTATAATCTTGGTTCTCTCATTGCTCGTCGTCTAGCTGCTAAGGGAACCATTTATGGGGGAATTATTGCTACTCGTGTTGCTGCTGCCTTGGACATTGTTGTTGATTCACATGATACAGTTTTGGCTCCTCAGAGGCTTGATCTTGCTGCCATGAAGGTGCACCACTTTGTCACCACTAGCTCTACTCTTGAGAACTTGGTTTATAGAATGTTGTTTACTGACGGGGAAGAGAGAGAGATCCCTCTACCCCAAACCACTTTGTTCAGTATTTCTCAGGGACCTTGGTCACACTCGAAGGTGGAGATGGATGACAACCTGCATTCTCTCAACTTCCATGGGCACTATCAGGAGGAAGCACCATCATACGACCCCCCTGCGTATTACACAGGGGAGGCCTCGAGCTCGTACCAGGATGAGGGAGCTTCCTCGACTTACTACGGAGATGCATCTACTTGGGCACCATGGGATTAAGCCCCAATTAGGCCAAAAAGCCTAAGCTTGGGGGGAGGGGTATATCGACATCACACTCATATATATATCATTCTCGGTCGATTCTTTGTATATCCATTGTTTCGCTTTATTTTTGGTTTTTGTTGCTTATTTCTAAAACCCAAAAATACCAAAAATATTTTCGTTGTTTCTCTTGGTTTGTTTCTTTGCTTTGGTTTTCCTTAAAAGAAAAATCTAAAAGATTTTGCTTTGTTTTTCTTTTGGTTTTCTTTGTTTGCTTGTTTCTAAAAAATTAAAACACCAAAAATATTTGTTGTCCTTCTTTGGTTTTGTGAGTTCTTTGGGTTTAGCCGCCTCGATGGATTGTGGTTTCATGTTAATTATTCAAGTCACACAAGTGAAGGGCAATAATGAAGATTAAGACAACTCGAGGTGTGGTAAGAGGCTGGTAACAAACTCCATTTGTTTCATTTTATACATATACTCATCATTGTGAGCATGCTTAGCCTGTTTGTAAGGTGTATGTCATTATGGATGCTTAGCAGTTCTTGCTTTTCTATGATTAGCTCTAGCTTGCTAATAATTTGTAGCATGTCATATGAATGTTTGCCTGTATTGTTTTATTCATACTTTGGTGTGATGTTGTGGTATCCTCCTCGATCGCTCATGTGAATCGAGTTGGCACATGCTCACGCATGCATATGACTAATCAATAATGTGGTTGTTCTCCAACAGGTTACGGTAACTGCTTTGCCATTGTTCAAACTGCTTCTTGTACTCCAATAGTACAAAATATGAATTCACTTCACAGTTATTCAAATTCAAAGACACGCATGCAAAACATGTTTCTCGTGAGGAAATTCATCAAATTGATGTAGTAGGCTAGAATGCAAATTATAATCCTTGTTGTACAAGATCTTGGATAATCTCAGGGAAAATTCATCACTAGTTCTTGCCGTTTACTTACTCGTTGTTCTTCATGAGTTTCGTAGACAATAAACTTTTATCGGAAATGTCGAGACAATAAACTAAGCTCCATTTACTTTGAATTTTATATTTATGTAACTATAGGAGTACTTAACATCTCACAAACCACACTCGATAAAACTCGACATCTTATAGCCCCAATTTTCAGATAATTGACAACAAACACATCAAGATATACTCCTTGTTATGCAAATTTATGGAATTCAGAACTAAGTTTCACCCATGAAAATACAATGAAGACAGCAACCAACTGCCCTAACCTTCAGCCTAGCAAAATCATCATCTTGATTCACCTTCTGCCTAATCTGAATGGAGATTCTTCCTTTCCCTACACCTATGTATTGTCTCATTCAGACATGATTTTGGGAGTAGACATAAGCAGCAAAAACATATGCAAGTGGTATGTCGCACCTTTGATGAGCAGACAACATTAGTATCAAGCCGTAGCGGTGGCCAAGATGCCTCTTTTGCTTGGCGTGGCAGCTTCCTGGCGTAGCTACGTGCGATGTGAGGAGGCGATGCTTGTGCGCGCGGCAAGACGCGGCGTCCTCAGTCTCCTAGCTCCGGACGACCAACCTTCTGCGGATCTAGCAGCGCCGCTGCATATCCGGCCGTTGGAGTCGGGGAAAATCCCATCTTGACCTTGACGAGGAAGAGGACAACGTGCGGGAGGAAGAGGGAGGCAGCAAAGACACGTGAGAGGGCAGAGGGAGACAACAGCGTGGCATGGGGAAGGAAGGCAGCTGTGGCGTGGGGCGGAAGGGGGTGGAGCAAGCCGGCGGGTGGCGTCAGGCGGCGACATCCAACGCCCGAAGACGAGAGAGTGAGCAAGGAGACAGAGGACCACGAGGCTTGTCACGGATGCTTTTGTAAAAAGATCTCGACATCTTTTGATAGACGAGCAAAGATATTTAGGGCACTTTTGATGTAAATGATTTTAAAGATAGTATCTTTAAAGGTATTTAACAAGATGTTTCAATATTATTTGGGGTATTTGGCAAAATGCCTCTAAAGTTAATATCTTTAGAGGCACTTTGATCAAAATGCTTTTAAAGATAGTATCTTTGGGGCATTTGACAAAATACCTTTAAAGCTAGTATCTTTAGGGACACTTTGATCAAAATGCCTCTAAAGATAGTACGTTTAGGAACATTTAGCAAAAATGCCCCAAATTGACACACTTAGAGACACTTTCAAAAGTGTCTATAAAGATACACCGTGTACTAGTGCAAAGCCATTGACCACTGCCACGAAGCCAACACAAGGAGGTCGGATGGCGGCCACCTGCACTAGCAACAACCACCTAGGCGGCAAGGCATGGGTAACTCGTTGATGACCGCTTGCGTGGGCGTGGTGTACCGCACTCCGTCCCCTCGCAGGCAGACACAATCGTAGTGGAACATCGGCCGAGGAGTATGCCTGCCCAAGAGCAGATACAATAGGTCTTATGCAACAGGCTATAAGGTACTCCACATCATCAAAATCACAGCTGGAAGAAAGAGAAACAATAAATAGAAGAAGAGCGCTTGAGCTGCGGTATCGAGAATATACAACCTGCATGCAGCCAGCTCACCGGCGCTAGAGCTGGCATTTTAGATGCGTTGAGTCTTGCATGCAAAGGCAAGGTCACATCCACATGCAACATTAAAATTTTAAAAATTCAATACATTCTAACTAGTAGTCACACTATTATACTACTTCTGCTGCCTCTAGTTGACATGACATTGAGTCTATAGCCGGTAACGGGCTATATTATTGTTCTTGCCCTAACATCTCCACCATCTCCTAATCCACTCCAGAATGCCTCGGGACGTTAATGTAGAACACCTCGGAATTCCATTCCTCGTGCACCACAGAGCATGACCACCGCGACAGGTACATGCCCTCGCGTACAGCATAACATTCGTCGGCGCCTTCTTCGTCAGCATATCCAGGAGCAGCACATTGAAGTTGTACACGTCGGCTTTCTGGAAGAGCCATCATGGGTCGACCATTATCTCTGGGGCGCGGTAGCCCGCCACGATCAACCACGATGCGCCGGCCGCGCCAACATGGCTCACTAGGCCGTGGTCAGCCACACGCGCATCCACCGACAGGCCTAGACGACTTGATGTTGTCGTGCACCCCCTTTGGATACCGTCGTGGATGTACTCGATCCCAGCGCAAGGCCAGGACGATTCGCCTCCACAACTCCCAGCTCAGAGATCGTCCGAGCTACAACTCAACGACCGGGCCGACGAGGCTCGCCAGGCCATGGTCCGCCACCGAGCCCGGAGCCACGGATAGAGATTGTGGTGATGACGACCCATGCGGCGTGACGAAGGAGGCGGCATAGTCGGAGAGCCACTGCCCATCGTGATCTAGTCAAGGGTGTCGTAGGCATGACAGGGATAGGAAGAGGGGCCAAGGTTGTGGGGCACTTGGGTTGATGGGGTGGGGTACTTGAGCGGCCGTCTGACCTCTCTGATCTTACCGCCAAATTTTGCCACCTGTATATACAGTACTTGTCATGTTTTTTGTAGCGGTATGAATTGTTGTAGGCCTTTAGATGGATGAAAATGGCGGGCCGTAAGTCATTTGGAGGTACCACAAAACATCTCAAGAATTTTTTGCCTATTCCATGAAACTAAAAATACTATGTTATTTCATTTTCTTATATTACCGTTTTTACTTTGTTGATTAGATTCATAGGAATATGTTTTGATAATGGAACAAGGGGTAATGGAATAGCATGGTTAATAATATCATCAAAGTGATTAACTCCCTCAATAAACTTTACCCGTCCAAAAGAAAAAAAGAAATAAATTAGTTAATTCAATAATAGAAAAAAAAGGAGACTAGTGTTGTATTTCATAGCCCAAGCAAATTACATTCAATCGTTTACTTATGGAATAAGTCCATTGGAGAGTTAAAAAAATTGTTTAGCTGGATAAGGGTTGATGTAGCCAAGTGGATCAAGAAAGTGGATTATGAATCCACCATGCCACGGTAGTAAAGTGATACCACATAAGGAGCTCTTCCTCATTCAATTATACTCAACAAAACTAGAAAACATGCCTTTCATCTAGGCCATTAGTCTCGGCTGTATCTCAAACCGGGACTAGTGGTCCAGACCTATATATATGGCATAGCCCCTTCACGTTTCAACTATTTTTTTCCTGGTGGGAGAGGTGGTGTTGTGCTTTTTTTTCTTGTTCATATGCACTAGAGGTGTTTGTGAAATGCCCATTAAAGCGCTGCGACTTTAGGTCACACAAGACAGACATGATATGAGGTGCCCGAGCCACACTTAAGTTTTCTCATCTTTGTTTCCAAGTGTAATAAAAGGTTAGCAACTATTTTCTCGTTTAGACCACACAGTACTAATTTTAGCATCGTGATTGCGTTTCATATATATATTTGTATGATACAGATGAGCCATCCATGGATGTACGGTGATCGACGCTTTGCCACTTTTAGAGAAGGCGTGCATTATTTTTGTCTTGTGGCCGAGGAAATCAAGCGGCGGGATGGTTTTATGTGTTGTCCATGTGTTGACTGTAGGAATGAGAAGGCTTACACTTCCGCAAGAGTCATTCAGAGCCACCTACTTCGGTCTAGTTTTATGTCCGGCTATAATGTTTGGACCAAACATGGAGAAAGAGGGGTTGCGATGGAAGACGGCGATGAAGAAGAGAACGATGATGACAACTACCGATCTATGTTCCCTGAATACGTCGATACCGCAATGTAAGACAATGAAGAAGAAGGAGGTGAAGAACGCGGACCAGATGAGCCTGCTGATGCTCTTGGTCGGGTAATTTCTGATGCAAATCAAGACTGCGACACAGAAAAGGATTTGCAGTTTGAGCAGATGTTACAGGACCACCACAAATTGTTGTACCCAACTTGTGAAGATGGCCAGAAGAAGCTGGGTAGTACACTTGAATTGCTGAAGTGGAAGGAAGAGACCGGTATGACTGACTCGGGATTTGAGAAGTTGCTGGTACTCATGAAGAAGTTGCTTCCAAGAAATAACGAATTGCCCGCAAGTACGTACAAAGCAAAGAAGCTCGTCTGCCCTCTAAGATTATATGTGCAGAAGATACATGCGTGCCCTAATGACTGCATCCTCTACCACGGAGATAAGTATGAGAACTTGGATAAATGCCCGGTATGCACTGCATTGCGGTATAAGATTAGAAAAGATGACCCTGGTGATGTTGATGGCGATCCACCCAGGAAGAGGGTTCCTACCAAGGTGATGTGGTATGCTCCTATAGTACCACGGTTGAAACGTTTGTTTAGAAACAAAGAGCATGCCAAGTTGTTGCGATGACACATGGAAGAACATAAGAAATACGGGATGTTGAGGCACCCCGTTGATGGTCGGCAGTGGATAAAAATTGAAAGAGACTTCCCGAACTTTGTTGGTGACGCAAGGAACTTATGGTTTGGTATAAGTATAGATGGCATGAATCCTTTTAGGGAGCAGAGCTGCAGTCACAACACCTGGCTCGTGACTCTATGTATCTACAACCTTCCTCCTTGATTGTACATGAAGCGAAAGTTCATTATGATGCCAGTGCTCATACAAGGCCCTAAGCAACTAGGAAACGACATTAATGTGTACCTAAGGACATTAGTTGATGAACCTTTATAGTTGTGGGCCGAACCAGGTTTACATGTGTGGGATGATCACAAACAGGAGCCATTCGACCTGCGAGCGTTGCTGTTCATAACCATCAATTATTGGTCTGCTCTTAGTAACATCTCAAGACAGACGAACAAGGGATACAATGCATGCACACACTATTTAGATGAGACTGAAAGTATATATCTAGATAAATCTAGGAAGAATGTGTACCCTTACAATCGTCGTTTTGTTTCGTCCAGACATCCCTTAAGGAAAAAAGGCAAGCATTTCGATGGCAAGGCAGATCACCGAAAGAAGCCTGGCCCCCGTACTAGTGCTGATGTATTTGGTATGGTCAAGAATTTAAATGTAATATTTGGAAATGGTCCTGGAGGATAACCTGTTCCGAAAGACGCCGACGGACACGCACCCATGTGGAAGAATAAATCTATATTTTGGGAGCTACCCCATTAGGAAGTCCACGAGGTCCGCTCTGCAATCGACGTGATGCAACTCACAAAAAATCTTTGCGTGAATATTCTAGGCTTCCTGGGCTTGTATGGGAAGTCAAAAGATACACCAGAAGAACAGGAGGACCAACAACGTCATAAAGGATGAGACGGCAAGCATCCGGGACAGTTTCAAGGGCCTGCCAGCTATGCTCTTACCAAGGAAGAGAATGAAATCTTTTTTGAAGTCCTTTTTAGTATCAAGGTCCCGTCTGGATTCTCGTATAACATAAAGGGAATAGTAAATATGAAAGAGAAAAATTCCAAAACCTAAAGTCCCATGACTGCCACGTGCTTATGACGCACTTGCTTCTAGTTGCATTAAGGGTATTCTCTGGGAAAATGTTCGACTGACCATTGTGAAGGTATGTGGATTCCTCAATGCAATTTATCAGAAGGTAATCGATCCATCAAGTCTATCAGGGTTACAGATTGATGTGGTCCAATGTCTGGTCAGCTTCGAGTTGTTGTACCCTCCATCTTTCTTCAATATTATGACGCACCACCTAGTTCACCTAGTCGAAGAGATTAGATCTTGGTCTTGTGTTTCTACACAATATGTTCCCCTTCGAGAGGTTCATGGGAGTCTTAAATAAATATGTTCATAACCGTGCTAGGCCAGAAGGAAGCATCTCCAAGGGCTTTGGAACAGAGGAGGTCATTGAGTTTTGTGTTGAATTTCTTCCCGACCTTCAGCCGATTGGTGTTCCCGAATCTCGGTATGAGGGGAGGCTGACTGGAAAAGGCACACTAGGAAGGAAATAAATGGTATGTATGGACGAGGATTCTTTCAGAAAAGCACACCACACAGTTCTATGATACGACGGAAACGTATCTATAATTTTTTATGCTCCATGCTTGTTTAGTATCTACTTTGCTTTGCTTTGTCTACACTTTGAGGTGTTTTTATATCTTTTCTGGAACTAACCTATTAACAAGTTGCCATAGTGCCAGTTGCTTTTTTTGTTCTGTTTTTGGTTCCAGAAAGGCAGAAAATCAATATTCTCGGAATTGGACGGGACAAAAGTCAAAGTCAATATTTTACCGTGGGGGACACGAATCCAGAAGACGAGACGGAGACGCGAGCCAGGGCGGCCAAACCCCCTAGGAGCGGCCAGGGGTGGTCCCACGACTGGGGAGGGTGTGGCCCCCCTGGTCGCCTCCCGGCCTCGCCTCTTCGCCTATAAGAAGCCCCTGATGCAGAAACCCTAAGGACCCGATCAATATTCCACGAAACCTTTTGTAGTCGCCGCCACCGTCGTCCCTAGATCGGAGGGATCAAGTTCTTCGGCACCTGCGGAGGAGATCACCCCGGAGGCCTTCTCTCCGGTATGATGCGTGAGTAGTTCCACCTTGGACTATGGGTCTGTTGGGCCACGTAGAGATAAAACAAAAACTTTTCCCTCTAACATGGTGATCCCAAGATCCATCTGAGGTAGAAGGCCACGAGGTTTACCACTAGATGTGTAGTTGCGGATTACTGATGAAGCACGTCAGTTGATGCAGTGCAGTCCTTTGTGATCCGATCGTCCTGGTGCTGATCGTACAACACCTCTGCTGGTATCCACACGTACAAGAAGGAGCACCGACGGTGAACTGCTAGGTTCGATACGATGGCAGGACTGCTGTGGAGCTAGGGTTTCCAACACATGAAATGACCTAACCGAACAACGATTAACCCTTCTGGGTTGCTGCTCCACTATATATAGGGAGTGAAAGTGGGCTCCACTCTCGTGGCCCATTCACTAAAGCCCATATAACACTAGTCACCGCAAGTCCAACTCACTGACTTGGTCCTAATCCGGCTCGGGTCCAACCCAACCAGATTTCCCGTTCAGATCCAATCCGAACTTGCTCCCGCTCTTAAGTGTGTGACCCGGCAGGCTGATGGTTCTCGGACACGATTGGAGTCCGACTCACAATCGATCAGTCCGCAGCGGCTCCTAGCAGAACGTGCCGACTCCCAAGTACCAATGAGTCATAACGACTTGCCTTTCCAATGCGACTTACGTCCGAGTCCCTTTTTCCTCACGATATGCCTTGTCAGACTATAGGAAAATATTTTTCATCCCTTAAATAGTTCGACTCTCTTCTCGATCCGAGATAAGTGATTCACCCGACTAACTCTTAGTCGATCGCCTCGGTTAACACTTAACCGAGTCGTGCATGGACATGCTTTCCGAATCATATCATCCGAGAGGGCCCAGAGAATATCTCTCCGAGTGGAGGGGAAAAATCCCATCTTGGTTATTCACATCACGCAGCTTGATTCTCAGTCGACCCAAACTCTGCCTTTATAACTGCCCAGTCACGGATCAGCGTTTGACAGAACCTAAGTCGGTTATCCTCAACTCGGACTATACAATAACCTCAGGTCTAAGGATTACATTGATTGAGATATACAAATGACAACTTGTTCGTTATACCTCAATATGGGTTAATCCGAATCGCTAAACTCTTTAGCCGAATCTGTGTAAGTCAGAATGGCATCTCCATGCACATGACAAGTGGAACCGTGTCCATCACAACCTCGATGACCAAGGATATTTAGTACAAACAACATGAATGTATAGTTCCACAACCGAATCACATATTCAATGATACACATCAGATGTTTATACAAGGACAACTTAATATCTTTATGAATACAGTGAGAAAACATCATCATACATGATTTCCTCTAGGGCATATTCCCAATAGGGTCCATGTAGTAGCTAGATGGTTGTATCTCCTCCTTGTGCTTTCATGTACAGATCTTGTGAGCTCCGTTCATGATCAAGATCTAATTTATTTGTAATCATGCATGTTGTGTTTGCGGGGATCCGATGGATATTGAGATTACTATGTCAGATTGATTAATAGTTTTGTCTTTATGATTCTATCATGTCTGTGTTGTTTGTGATCTTGCATGCTCTCCGTTGTTAGTAGCTATCTTGGCCAAGTAGTTGCCAGTGACTCCAAGAGGGGGTATTTATGCTCGATAGTGGGTTCATGCCTCTAGTTTCCAAGGGAAGTGACAGAAATCTCTTCGGTTGTAGATGTGTTGTTGCCACTAGGGAGAAAACAACGGTCTCTTGTTCATGGAACAAGTGGATTATTTACCTTACACACTTTGCTTAAAGCAGTTGTCTGTTGCTTGCAACTTAATACTGGAGGGGGTTCGGATGATAACCTGAAGGTGGACTTCTAGTCATAGATGAAGTTGGATGGCGGTCTATGTATCTTGTTGTATTACCCAATCGAATCTCATAGGATCTTTTTGTTTGGTATTGCATCGTTATGCCTTGCTCAGTTCCTGTCAATTGCCCTGCTGTAATTTGTTTACCCTTCATGCCATGTTGTTTATCTAAGAAGAGCACCTCTAGTTAACTATGGACCCTAGTCCAATCTTTACCATTGATACATCTTCCACTGTTACTTGTTTACTTTCTACAAACCATTACCTTCCACACCATACATTTAATCCTTTGTTACAACAAACCAGTGAGATTGACAACCTCACTATTTCGTTGGGTCCAAGTCTTGAGTTTGTGTTGTGCAGGTATCCATGTTGCTTTAAACGCCTGTGTGACGTTTCCTTCCTCCTACTAGTTCGATAACCTCGGTTTCTTACTGAGGGAAAACTTGTTGTTGTGCTGCCTCACACCTTGCTCTTGGGGTTCCCAAAAGGCTTCACGTTAGCCATCAAGCTCTTCTCCGCCCTGTCGGGAATAAAGGGACATCAAACTTCTTCCTCCCGTCAGCGCTCTTTCTAGTCTTTGTGCCGGGAGGCTAAGGACGCCTTCACAAGGGGAGTCCTCCACTTCCTTTCTCTTTACTTTGTTTTCAGTTTTCTTAGTTTATTTTGCTTGGTTTTGTTTGCCTCTTTCAAAAAAAAACCCAAAAAAATTAGTCTAGTTTGGTTTGCTTTCTTTATTCAAAAACACAAAAAAGTAGTTCCTGCTCTAGCTACTGCTGTTTTTTTGGCTTGCCCACCTTCGCCAAAATGAACTCTGCTGAGAACACCAAGTTGTGTGACTTCACTAGCACCAACAATAATGATTTACTTAGCACACCTATTGCTCCACCTGCTCCTGATGCTACCTTTTATGAAATTAAGCGTGCTTTGTTGAATCTTGTGATGAGAGAGCAATTTTCTGGTGCTAGTTTTGATGCTGCTACTGCCCATCTCAATAACTTTGTTGAACTTTGTGAGATGCAGAAGTATTAGGATGTAGATGGAGATATCATTAAGCTCAAGCCTTTTCCTTTCTCCTTGAGAGGAAAATCTAAAGAATGGTTGCTATCTTTGCCTAAAAATAGTATTGATTCTTGGACTAAGTGCAAAGATGCTTTTATTGGAAAGTACTACCCTCCTTCTAAGATTATATCTATGTGAAGTGACATTATGAAATTTAAACAACTTGATAATGAACATGTTGCTCAAGCTTGGGAAAGAATGAAATATTTGGTTAAAAATTGTCCCGCTCATGTACTCACTGCTTGGATGATTATCCAGACTTCTTATGCAGGTTTGAACTTCTCCTCAAGAAACCTGTTGGATTCAGCTGCTGGAGGTACCTTTATGAGCATCTCTTTGGGTGATGCAACTAGACTCCTTGATAATATGATGGTTAACTACTCTAAATGGAACATTGAGAGAGCTCCACATGGTAAGAAGGTAAATTCTGTTGAGGAAACTTCCTCTTTGAGTGATAAGATTGATGTCATTATGGCTATGCTTGTTAATGAGAAAGCTCCTTTAGATCCTAGTAGTGTTCCCTTAGCCTCTTTGGTTGCTCAAGAATAGCAAGTTGATGCGAACTTCATTAGAAACTACAATTTTAACAACAATGCCTATAGGAATAATTTTGGTGGTAACAATAATTTTAGGCCTTATCCTCCTAATAATGGCAATTCCTATGGAAGCTCTTACAACAATGCTAGAAGTGCCCCCTCTGAACTTGAAGTCATGCTCAAAGACTTTATTAGTAAACAAACCACATTCAATAAGGCTATAGATGAAAAGCTTTTAAATGTTGATAAAAATATATCCTCTTTGTCTGAAGCTTAGTCCTCCTTGATTAATAAAATGGCTGCTAAACTTGAAACCATGGAAAGTACCTTTGCTGCTACTCATGCCATACAAGTTACTATTGATGAAAATGTTAGGTTGTTAGCTCAACTTCATGCTAGGTGGAAAAGGGAAGCTGAAATTGATAGAAACAATAGTGTGTGCACCATCACCACTAAACCACAAGTAGTCCCTGTTCCTCCTCCTACTATGCCTAAGACTATTGAGCCTACTACTAGTGATGCTAAGTTTTATTTTGATATTGATGGTTGCAATATTTCTGAAGTGATTATGTTCCTACAAAATCTTGCTAGAAGTCCTGATGCTAGTGATATGCTTGTTGCTTTCACCAAACACATTACAGATGCTCTTGTTAAGATTAAGGAAGAGAAGCTAAAACACAAATCTTCTATTCCTAGGAAAGTAGAAGATAGTTGGGAACCCATTATTAATATGCAAGTGAATGACTTTGATCTCAAAGCTTCACGTGATCTTGGTTCTAGTATCTCTATTATGCCTACGAAGATTTATGAAATGCTTGATTTGCCACCTTTGGAAGATTGTTATTTGGATGTCCCACTTAATGATAATGCTAAGAAGAAACTCATGGGGAGTATTAAATGATGTTATCATTATGGTTAACAATGCTTATGTCCCTATGGATCACTATGTTTTATATGTTGAATACAATGCTTCTTGTCATATTACTTTGGGAAGACCTTTTCTTAGAACAGTTGGTGCCATCATTGATATGAAAGAAGGCACCATTAAATATCATTTTGCATTCAAGAAAGGTATTGAACACTTCCCTATGAGGGGATAGAAGTTTCTTTTTGATCCTCCTTTGAAAGCAAGGTTTGATGTTAATGCTTCCTCATTTGAAAATACTTAATTCTTCTTGCTTCTTGTGCCTAACTTAAAGGCGTTAAAGAAAAGTACTTGTTGGGAGATAACACAAGAGTTTCCTTGAGTCTTAGAAGTTCTTACTTCAGTAATAACCTCTCCTTATCCTTTTTGTTTGATTTTTGTGCCAAGAATGACCTCTAATGAGAGGGAAGTAAGATTTGGGGAGTTGCTGTCCCGAAACAGATTTCTGTCCTCCACGAAAAAAATCATGAGGAGTCTATGTAACCCAGATTGAGCTCAAAATTTATGAAAAAATCCCCCATTATGTTAGATAACTTTCGTTAGTTCAACACTTTTTTATTTGAGAAACAGACGATGTTCTAAAAAATCATTTTCACTGTTATCCTGCTTTGACAGATTTCTGTCATTATTTGCATTTGCTTCTTGTTGATTCCTTTTTTAGTTCTCTTTTGGGGAATTGAGATTTTTGAAGGAGTTACTACAGTAGCTTGTTTTTTAGTGAAAAGTCTTTCTATTCCAAAGCTTTGCCAGAGGTCTAATATCTTTTGAATACACTAATATTGCTAATGAAGATTGTGTGAAGTTTTGTATGAAGGAAAAAATTCAGGTTAGAGAGAGAATGATGTAATGAGATGAAGAATGGACAAAATATCAAGCTTGGGGATGCCACCATGGTGTAACCCCAATAAATATCCAAGGGTTACAAGCGTTAAAACTTGGGGATGCCCAAGTCATCCCCTTCTTCATCAATAAAAAGCTCAGGTCTGTTTAGACACTTCGTTTTTATTGTTTCATGCAATATTGTGTTGTTATTGGAGTGTCTTATTTTTTGTTTACCTTGCTTAGGTTGTTTAGTTTGCTTGAATAAAGTATTTTGGACCACCATTCTCGCTATGTTGTTGCAAATAAGTTGCTTGGTGTTGGAAAGGAGTAGGAAGTTCCTTCTTGAAAGTGCAAGAGGAGCTTGCATTGACTATGTCTTAGACTTTAGCATGACATGCTAGGTGTTGTTTTGACCTTATGCTTAGTGATTATTGTTGTAGCATGTATTGTTCCAAACAATTCGGATTGCTTAGTGTGCCTTGAAGAAATTATGCGTTGTTTTAGCATGCAAAAGCATAGTATTGTGGTATTCTCCTTTGATGCTTTGTTTGGGTTGACTTGGCACATGCTCACACCGTGACATGACTATGAAAAGTCACCATAGCCTCTATGATCATTTAGTCCTTGACTTGTAGTACCACTCTATGCTTTGATTAGTAATGCTTTGTTGCCCTACATGATTATGGCCATTATGCTCTGTTAGTTGGTTGCCCCCAGTCTTTTGCTAGCCTCCACTTGTATGAGTAAGCTCTACTCATGCTTCCAACTCCCAAGAAACCAAGTTATTCCAAAGTATCCACTATAAATTCCTATGCATGGTGTGTTACACCATTCCAAGTATATTCTTGTTTTCAGCTATCTTCCAATTAAAAACTATTTTGTTATGTGAAAACTTAGTGATTAAATCCCTCAAAAACTTGATGGCACACTTTATATTCTTTGACCCTAATAAACTTGAACCATTGTGTCGTCTATGTTGTATATGCTTGCACTTATACTTTGGAATTAGCAGAACCATGTTGTCATGGGGAACGTTTTCAACATTGCACTTGTACTTTGTACTCAGTTGATATCATGCTCTTTTATCTATGGATGTCACCGTGAAATAGAGAGGAAGCTTGTAAGTCCCATGAGTATGTATTTTGTGTTAGAGAAACGCTGGGCGCTAGCCTAAGCCATGCCTAATCATGGTGGAAACTTGCAACATCACCATAGTGAGCTATCTTTGAAGCATCCCCAATAAAAAGCTATGCACATAGTAAATAAAAGATCGCTGAGATGCTCATTGTCTCCCGCCTTGTCATTTTGGTTATGGGATATCTCCTGTACCATGTGCAAGGGGTACCAAGTTTGCGGTTCTCTATGATATGCAAATACTTACAATGACAAGAACTTACAAGTGACTGAAGTTGAGTATCATGAGGTGTGACCCTCATATTCAAGGGACTTGAGATTGCCAACTTATACTTTGTCAAGCATATACTCCATAGTTTGTTCACTTTAACCTTAATCACTTCAAGATGCTTATGATAGGGGCAATGAGGGCTCAAAGCTAGCAAGTACCATAATTTTTGGAAGCTCTTTTTTAAATTGAAATACCTGCTTCCCTTATGAAGGGCCTTTCTTCCACTATTATTGAGTCTCCACCTTCTACCTTTAGGCACCATTAAGAGAGCATAGTTGTCATTCTGTGTGAAGTGTCCCAAAGCTTATTGATTGATGCATATTGTGATATTACTTGTTATTGTGCTATTTGTTTCTAGTCACCCTTGTAAACTTTGAAGGTGTCCTATGCATCTATTTGTTACTCTATGAGGGATAAGCTGAGTGCCACTATGCTATGTTTTCTGTATGTGAAACAAACAAACATTTTTCAATGCATGTTATTCATGATCTTTGTTTGTAGCCTTTCATGTTGCATGCATAGTTACTATGTCCTATTGTTAGAACTCCATCTTTCATGCACATGTTTAGAGTTCTTTGATCCCAGTTTTCAATGCTTGCAAATGGTTTGATCTTGGTTTTGATGGTGCGTGGCACCTAGAAAATTATTATTTTTATCACTTACCTACTTGAGGACGAGCAGGAGTTAAGATTGGGGATGCTTGATACGTCAGAAACGTATCTATAATTTTTGATGATCCATGCTTGTTTAGTATCTACTTTGCTTTGATTTGTCTAAACTTTGAGGTGTTTTTATATCTTTTCTGGAACTAACCTATTAACAAGTTGCCATAGTGCCAGTTGCGAGTTTTATTTTGTTTTTGGTTCCAGAAAGGCAGAAAATCAATATTCTCGGAATTGGACGGGACAAAAGCCAAAGTCAATATTTTACCGTGGGGGACACGAATCCAGAAGACGATACAGAGACGCGAGCCAGGGCGGCCAAACCCCCCTAGGCGCGGCCAGGGGTGGGCCCGTGCCTGGGGAGGGTGTGTACCCATGGTTGCCTCCTGGCCTCGCCTCTTCGCCTATAAGAAACCCCCGATGCAGAAACCCTAAGAACCCGATCAATATTCCACGAAACCTTCTGTAGCCGCCGCCATCGTCGTCCCTAGATCGGGGGGATCTAAAGTTCTTCTCGGCACCCTGCCAGAGGGGTGATCATCCCGAAGGCCTTCTATCCGGTATGATGCGTGAGTAGTTCCACCTTGGACTATGGGACCATGTAGTAGCTAGATGGTTATATCTCCTCCTTGTGCTTTCATGTATAGATCTTGTGAGCTCCATTCATGATGAAGATCTAATCTATTTGCAATCATGCATGTTGTGTTTGCGGGGATCCGATGGATATTGAGATTACTATGTCACATTGATTAATGGTTTTGTCTTTATGATTCTATCATGTCAGTGTTGTTTGTGATCTTGCATGCTCTCCGTTGTTAGTAGCTATCTTGGCCAAGTAGTTGCTAGTGACTCCAAGAGGGGGTATTTATGCTCGATAGTGGGTTCATGCCTCTAGTTTCCAAGGGAAGTGACAAAAATCTCTTTGGTTGTAGATGTGTTGTTGCCACTAGGGAGAAAACAACGGTCTCTTGTTCATGAACAAGTGGATTGTTTACCTTACACACTTTGCTTAAAGCGGTTATGCATTGCTTGCAACTTAATCTTGGAGGGGTTCGATGATAACCTGAAGGTGGACTTCTAGTCATAGATGAAGTTGGATGGCGGTCTATGTATCTTGTATTTCCCAATCGAATCTCATAGGATCTTTTTGTCTGGTATTGCATCGTTATGCCTTGCTCAGTTCCTGTCAATTGCCCTGCTGTAAATTTTTTACCCTTCATGTCATGTTATTTATCTAAGGATAGAACCTCTAGTTAACTATGGACCCTAGTCCAATCTTTACCATTGATACATCTTCCATTGTTACTTGTTTACTTGCTGCAAACCATTACCTTACACACCATAGGTTTAATCCTTTGATACAGCAAACCGGTGAGCTTGGCAACCTCACTGTTTCGTTGGGGCAAAGTCTTGAGTTTGTGTTGTGCAGGTCTCTGCGTTGCTTGCAACACCTGTGTGACGTTTCCTTCCTCCTACTAGTTCGATAACCTCGGTTTCTTACCGAGGGAAAACTTGCTGCTATGCTGCCTCACACCTTGCTCTTGGGGTTCCCAACATGCTTCACGTTAGCCATCATTCTACATAATTCCACCTTGGTTGCTCCGTATATCGAGAAACACAAGATTACTCTATGCTCGGAAAACCCGGGGAAGCCTGACTCCTGGATTAAAGTGCAACACGAGGACACTTTCGGCAGTTGGTTGCAGACACATCTCATGAATAACAACACTGTTGGAGATGAGCTATACTTGTTGGAACGGTTACCATCTTCGACTATAAATGGGCAAAAGGACACATATTATGGATACATAGAGGAGATATGGGAACTTTAGTATGGACCTACTTTTAAGGTCCCTTTGTTTTGGTGCAAATGGGTCAAGATGACAGGAGGCAGGGTACATGTAGACGAAAAGTATGGCATGACAACAGTTGATCTCAACAATATTGCAGACATGGATGAGCCATTCGTCTAGCAAACGATGTCGCCAGTTTTCTATGTGAAGGACATGTCTAAAGGCGAGAAAAGAAATCAGTAAAAGAATACATTGTCCGATGAGCCAAAGCACCACATAGTTCTTTCGAAAAATAAACATCATGGGAGTGGATGACAAGACATATATGTCAAGATTATAATAAGTTTCATGAAATACCTCCCTTCAAAGTGAAAACTGACCCAAGACTCCTGTTAAATGATGAAGATTCTCCATGGCTACAACGCAGAAGAAAACCACAACGCTAGATTAGGGATGTTGGTGATCTATGTAATATATTAAACCTTTTATGTAATCATATTGTGAGTCAAACATTTTACCCAGTTCCACATGCATGCAATATTGGTCATTTTGAAACTAATACATCTTGCTTAATCAAACTGGACGACGACTCATGTTGCCTAACCTGCGGGAGGTGAAACCCCAAAGAGACGGAACCATTACACGATCATAGGTCGGGTGAGATCCCTGAAGAATCTTCTAGGTATCGTCGACCTTGGTGTCCAACATAGCCATATAGCGATGAACGTGCTCGTCCTCCTCCCTGGCACGACGGCGTACCACCTCCTTGGTGGCCGGCTCCCTCTGCACCCTTCCTGGACCAGGCGACCTCCACCAAAGAAGCTCCGGGTCGACAACGACACCCGGATTCCTCACCAAGTTACGTGTCTTGGAATGTAGCACCATCCAGTGCCAGCCCGGCGGAGCCCGGTCTCGGACATGCCCGATAGAGCCCAGTACTCCATCGTTGCCACCGAGTCGACTAAGAGGATGCGGGATGGGCATCCTAAAGTAGGCGGCAAGGAATGTGTGTATGTGTGGGTGGCCATGACCGTTGCCCTATAAATAGAGGGAAAGGGCGGGCAGGCTGGGTCGGGAAAACATGGCGGGAAGTGGTGCAAAAATGACGGTAAATATCTTTAGCCCCGGTTAGTGGCTACAACCGGGACTAAAAGCTCCGTTCAGAGGAAAAGGGCGGGAAAACATGGCGGGAAGTGGTGGGAAATGGCGGGAAATATCTAAAAGCTCCATTCAGAGGGAAAGACCTATGTTATGTGCTGAATCGCGGCATAGTTTGTGATATCATACGATGAGCCAAAGCGCCACATAGTTCTTTCAGGAAAAATAATACAACTCAGGATATTTATTAATATTAAAAACCGGGACAAACCAGGACTAGCTAACACTCGTGACTAAAGTCTCCCCTTTGAGTCATAATCATGCCTAGTCCTATAGTATGCAGCTTCAGGGTATCCTTCGTCATCGTCATCCTCATCATCATTGTCATCGTCATTGTTGTTGTGGCTAGGCGCATGCGGCTCGATCCTCATCCCAACCATGGCATATACCGGGGGCACTTGCCATCCCGGCCTCGGATCCACGGCGGGCGAGGGAGGGGTCTCCTGGAAGACAATGCCTCTACCGTCGGGCGGGGGAGGGGCTTTCTTGTGGCTCTATGGCAGGTGGACGTCTTGGCACCGCGGGCGAGGATGGTCTCCCCGGCGATGTAGCGCATCATGCGATGATAGTACAGTTCGCCCACCACAGACGTTGGTCGACTTCGTTGTGGTTCCCCGGGGGCGGGCCATCACCCTCGTACCTAGCGAGCTCGCTTTCCCGCCGGTTAGCGAAGAAGGTATTCCAGGTGTCATAGTTATCGGGATCCCACTGGGATCCACCGCTGCTTTGGCGTGAGCTCATGGTGGAAGTGGTTCGTGATGGCCGCCTGTCGGGCGGAGCCTTGAGGCATTGGAGGGACAGGAACCCCTCCAGCGCTCAGCATCCAGCTGGCGGGTGGGCGGCCGGTAGCCCGATAGGCAAGGGTAGCTGGAGGCGCACAACGCATCGGTCTCCTCGAGGGTCAGAATGGCCCAGTAGGCGCTGTCCATTGTTGTGAGAGAGGAAGGTGTGGATTTATGGATAGCCATGGCATGGTCGGCCTATATATAGAGGGAAATGGCAGGAAAACATGGCGGGAAGCGGTGGGAAATGGCGGGACATATCTTTAGCCCCGGTTAGTGGCTACAACCGGGACTAAAAGCTCCGCTCGAGGGAAAGGGCGGGAAAACATGGTGGGAAGCGGTGGGAAATATATTTAGCCCCGGTTAGTGGCTACAACCGGGACTAAAAGCTCCGTTCAGAGGGAAAGGTCGGGAAAACATGGCAGGAAGCGGTGGGAAATGGCGGGAAAACATGTTCGAGGTTTCATGGCTTTCGGTCCAAAAGACCGATGTTATGTGCTGAATCGCGGCATAGTTTGTGATACTGTGCCCATATTGTGCATGCATGTGGATATTGGTATGGTAAACAATGTCGCAGGAGGAAGTTTTCCTTTTCGTCGCACAGAAAAGCCATTTTCCATTTTCTGAGTGCAAAATACGAAGTCGTTTGTGAAGCAGCCACCAAAATGCAATTACAGAATGCTACCATCCCATTTTTATAAAATACTAGACCACCTTACATGAACTATATCCCAACCGAGGGATCTCAAACATTTCTGTCCTTCCCGGGTGAAAAAGACAAATATCTGCCGAATCGGTAGGAAGTGGGTTCGGTTTGAACTACAGGTACATAATCTAACGCCCGTGATTTTTTTAAAAAAACATTTTTAGACTCACAATATGTTGTTTCTTCATAGATCCAATGCAAGTTCTAACGGGGTCATCCCCTATCTTTACGCACGCCGTTTTGACCTTAGTTCGAAATGGGAAAAATTCAAAACGGGCATAAAAATTTCAAAAAAGGTCCAAACAATGTAAATCCTTTGTGTGGTGTCATATTATGTGACATATTTGCAAGGAAAAATATCAAACTTGGTATATTGATTATGTCTCGAAAAAACCTTCACAAAATAACCTATCATGTTCGAGGTTTCATGGCTTTCGATCCAATAGACCAATGTTATGTGCTGAATTGCGGCATAGTTTGTGATACTATGCCCATATTGTGCACGCATGTGAATATTGGGATAGCAAACAATATTGCAGGAGGAAGTTTTCCTTTTCATCGCACAGAAAAGCCATTTTCCATTTTCCGAGTTCGAAAAGACGGGTCATTTTGTGAAGCAGCCACCAAAATGCAATTATAGAATGCTACCATCCCATTTTTATAAAATACTAGACCACCTTATATGAACTATATCCCAACCGGGGGATCTCAAACCTTCATCCTTCCCGGGTGAAAAGACAAATATCTGCTGAATTAGTAAAAAGTGAGTCCGGTTTAAACTACAGATACATGATCTCACGCCCGTGATTTTTTGAAAAAAAATCATTTTTAGACTTACAATATGTTGTTTCTTCAGAGATCCAATGCAAGTTCTAACGGGCTCATCTCCTATCTTCACGCACGCCGTTTTGACCTTAGTTCGAAACGGGCATAAAAAAATCAAAAAAGGTTTGAACAATGTAAATCCTTCGCGCGGTGTCATATTATGTGACATAGTTGCAAGGAAAAATATCAAACTTGGTATATTGATTATGTCTTAAAAACCTTCTCAAAATGACCTATCATGTTCGAGGTTTCATGGCTTTCATCCAAGAGACCGATGTTATGTCTTGAATCACGGCATAGTTTGTGATACTTTGCTCATATTGTGCATGCATGTGGATATTGGAATGGCGAACAATGTTGCAGGAGGAAGTTTTCCTTTTCATCCTGCGGAAAAGCCATTTTCTATTTTCCGGCGCAAAAGGCGGGTCGTTTTGTGAAGCAGCCACCAAAATGCGATTACATAATGCTACCATCCTATTTTTTATAAAATACTAGACCATCTTACATGAACTATCTCCCAATCGGGATCTCAAACCTTTCTGTCCTTCCCGGATGAAAAAGACAAATATCTGCCGAATCGGTAGGAAGTGGGTCCGGTTTGAACTACAAGTACATGATCTAACGCCCATGATTTTTAGAAAAAATCATTTTTAGACTCACAATATGTTGTTTCTTCATAGATCCGATTCAAGTTCTAACGGGCTCATCCCCTATCTTCACGCACGTTGTTTTGATCTTAGTTTTTAAGCGTGAAAAATTTGAAATGGTTAATATTGGACTAGTTAAAATAATCATTTTGTAAAACAAGACATGGATTTGGATTACTTATTCAAATTTAAGCACTTTCCATTTTGAAAGTTTAGTGGGATTAAAAATATGCAAAAATAATAGTTAATGCATTTTTAAATTGATAATGTAAAAAA